>CP094637.1:21022041-21434858 GCA_023657505.1 Camelina hispida | reverse complement strand
ACAATGCACCACTCTAGTTCACTTTCTATATTGGTAAAAACATGCAATCATATTGAGCATCTCTTTCAATGATGAGAACATAACTCAAGTAAACTGGTGTCGATTAGATAAGGTTAAACAAATTGATAATATCGTATGTGATCTTCTTATTGTTAGGTTTTGGGTACATTATGTTAAATATTTGATTCATGTATATCTCCCTAATTTATAGCCACCATTCACATGTATAAATTTCTACAATATTATGATAATGGATATTAAGAAAATAGTTAAAGTCTTGTGTTCTTATAAACTCCGATTGGGACCTTATCATTCACATTCATTAAATTGTTTGGTGTGATCTTGCAAATGGAAAATAAATCAAGCTTAATTGGTTTAAGGGAAAAGCTTTTATAAAGTGGTTGGCAATGGCGCTTGGGTGGTCTACTCTCAAACAAAAGGAATGTTAGACAGCTGTGAAACCTATCTAAGACTGAGATACAAAGCTTAACTCTTGATGTTCTACCCACCTAGAAGCTTTTCTACCCTTTTTCTCATCCTTCTTTCTTTATTTCAAACCCAAAACTCAATTTGATTCAACTTAAACCCTTTTCTTCTTTACTTATGTTCTTAAACTTTAAAATATCTCTAAGGCTCCCTTTACTTTGAAACTTCTTTGATGAACTCCCATTCTTACAACACTATGCTTTAGCATTCTTTTTTTTATAAAACTTTTCTAGGAGACATCAACTAGACTTTTCTTTCTCTTTTTCTTCTTAAGAGACTTAGAGCTTTTAACCAAACTTAACCTTAGAGATAAATCTTTTATTTTATTTTGACCAAGTAATTCTTTCTTTCCCCCCCTTAATCTCTCTTGTTCTTGTTTCCAAACCTTTACCCAAATCAAAATTCTAACCACCTATTTCTTTCAAAACCAGTCATATTAGGTAGTTCTAAATATTCCAAATCTAGCTAAACAAGAGCCAGTTCTTTGTCATTCTCAATTTCAAGATTTCACAACCTATAGCATTATCAACAAAGAGGCCTCACTCAACAAATCAAAACAAGGCTTGAAAGAAAAGGTATGGTAAGAGATTGGGTTAAACAAATAGAGTGGCAAATAGAGATAGTTAACCCAAATGAAAAGTTCCATGAGCTAGCATTCATAGTCCATAAGCAAGATAATTTAAAGATCAAAATAAAGTCCAAATAATATAGAGATGCAGCAATGATCAAGCAATTACACTAGAAGAAAATGCTTTCAAGTGACACAATGCTTTAAGCTTAGACATTTTTTCCCAAAGATTAAACAAGCACCAATGAACTATAAATGAGGGCTGTTGGTTCAATCCTAAGACTTACTTCTAACAAGATAGCTTCATTTCCAACAATGCAAATGCATACTAAATGCTTCTAGACTCAATCCTAAACACAAGAATGAATATGCAAAGCTTACATGCATTTGGCTGTTTTGAAAATTTTCAATTTTTTTTTTTTTTTTTTTTCTCAAAACATAGCTAATAACAATGCATCACACAAAAGATGAAAATCAAAACAAAACACAATGTTAGATGGTTAGTACTCTCCCCAAACTTAATTCACACCGTCTCGGTGAGAAAAGGCCAAGAGAAGGACTAACAAAATAAAGAAAACAAGACTCAAATGATATATACAATGGAAAGTTAGGACCATACCTTGGCCCCAGTTGTGAACCTTAGGGAATGGAGGATAGAGGAGCTTTAGTGTTCCCTTGTACCGTTTTCTCATTCTCATCAACCATATCCAAATTATTTGTGAAGATAGCGTTGCAAAACTCCTTGGGGGAAGCTTTGGATTCACCCGGTAATAGTCCACTTGAATTATTTGAAGTAGAAGTGTTGTGAGTTACCATAAGATCAACAATATTCCTATGAGAAGCCAAGCTAATGATCTTATGATCAAGTTCATTGTACACCCCATTTATCTTATTGTGCAGCTCAACAAAACTCTTACTCAAATCTGTATAACCATTAGTTTGACCTTCTAAAAATTGTTTCAACATGGCACTCACTTCATTATCTTGAAGAGGAAGTTGAATAGAAGACTTTCCTTGAAGCTTTAAAGGTGGATAAGCTTGGTTATAACCTCTGTGTTGATATCTTCTTTCCTCAGTTTTGTCCCCACTCTCTTTGGGACTCTATCATAGTCCTCCTCATAGTATCTTTGATCACTTTGAGTCAAATTCTCAACAAGCAACTCTCCTTGTTCTATAGTGAGGTTTGAAAACTTCCTTTGCTAGCCATGTCCAATGTCAATTTGAGTTCCTTTAACTCCTCCATAGAAAATACTAAGTATAGCTTGCTTGTTGAATCCATGATGTGGGAAATCTTGAATATATCCCTAAAGTCTTCCCATGCTTCATGGAAGCTTTCATGAATTTCTTGCTTAAAACTCATTATGTCATTTCTCACTTGAGTTGTTCTTTGCTTGGTAGAACTTGAGAAGGAAGATCTTCTTGCAATTATCCCAAGAATTGACCAAATGAGATGGGATAGTTCTCTCTCATTGGCTTGCTTTTTCTCCAAGAGAAAATAAACAGCTTGATACTATCGTCAAACACCTCCAATCCTAAACGATTACACAACCTCTCAAATGAATCCAAATGATCATATGGGTTTTCTATAGCTAGCCCCAAGAACTTAGAGCCTTGAATCAGTCTAATCAAACTTGGCTTGATTTCATAAGCATTGGCTTCTATGGGAGGAGGTCGAATTCCATATCTTGACTCATGATAAGGAGCATCAAAGCTTCCTATTGTCATGTGTTCTCTTGTGGTTGAGTCGGATTTGTTACCAGTACTTGAGGTTTTGGAGCGTTAGTAATGCTTGTTTGATTGTCTACAGCCAACACCTTGAATGACCTTAAGTAAATGATGTACTTGAGGTTACCACACTTGAGGTTTTGGAGCGTTAGTAAATGATGTAAACAACAATTTTTTTGTGTTTGTCTTTCCATTTTTCTTATTTTGGTTTGAGTACCTTTGATGCATGCATATGAGAATCAAGGAAGACAAATTAGTAACAACAAGGAAAAGAATTCATCATCTCAACTAGATGCATGAAGCTAATCATATTCGCAAAATTAAATGGCCTAGTCTCAAGCAAAGATGAAATCCTAAAGGTTAAATGCAATTGCAAACCGGCAAGCGGCACCAAATTGATGTAGTACTTTTATCAATTAAATTATTGAATCCAGTTTGCAATGATCAACACACTAATACACATGAATGCTTAATCTAAACTAATAAGAAAGGGTTTGTTTTATGTAACAACTAGCTAGAAGCAACTTTAAGTAAGCAAACTCAAAGAGAACAAAGGATGCAACTACACAACTAAGAACAGTTTTAAAATCAAGATAAAACAAATGGACCTTGGAATCAATCCTAGATGTCTAAGCAAACAATCGAACAATCCTTAGGCTAAGAACACTTATGCAAATCAATTCACTTCCATGACAAAGATCCTATGCTAATCAAGTAATCATCAACAATTTCCAAAGGCAATCACAAGATAAGCATGCATTTTAAACAAGTCTAAATACCACTAAACACCCTAATCATCAATTTCCATTGGCTAGGAATGCAAAGCTCTTGAATAGTTTGGTTCAGGAATTTCACCAAACACCTTATAGGCATAAAAGTCCTTGAAACGACCGACTTTTTTTTTTTTTTTTTAATAATAATAATAAATAATAATAATATAATAATATACTACAACTAGTGGTCCCATACCCACTAGCCACCTAACCACAATCACAATCAACAGCGGAAATAACCAACCAATAATAATCCAATAAAATAATATAACCAATAACATCAACAATTATCAAGTATTAATTCCAATCCTAACCAATGTTCCCAAACAACATAAACCAAATAACCAGCAATCCTAAACAATGCTCTAAGACTCCACTCTAGCAACCTAACAATGCCGGATAAATGTCCAACCGAGTCCCTAGAACATCCTCCTCTTCATTGCCCGGATTCCACGATCACACTTTGCCTTTACTGCACCACAAACACATATTGCAATGCATGAGTATTTTATAAACACTCAGTAAGGCAATCCTCCCATCTACTGGGCTATACACACAAGCAATAGAGTAACCTTAACCATCAAACAACAAGCAATAAACAACAATCGACCACCACAGACAGGCATCGACCGACGCCACACATGCATCGATCGACACACCAAGGGATTGCATCGACCGGCACAGAAGCTGCATCGACCGATGCAAGTGTAACTTTCATCGACCGACACCCACCTGCATCGACCGACGCATGCTCGACGCGCACACGAAACCCTAGAGTTCAATGCGCCGTCCTCGCACTTGCATTGACCGACGCAAGCAATGCATCGATCGACGCAACGCCGAGCACCGACCCAGGCTTCGCCGGATCTCGTTCCTACAACCACAGAAACTCATTCCCAAGCCACAAGAAAGCTTCCTAACGTCCTAACCACGATCTAACACGTCTAACAACACCAAACAAGCAAGTTAAAGGTTCCTCTAGCTTAGATAAGCCATGGTCATGCACTTACCTTTGCCACGAAGAAAGCTAAACCTCAAACAACAAGAACAAGCCTCTAGGAAGCTCCTACAACGATCTCAGCTACAGATCTCACCAAGAATCGCCCCAAATCTCCAAGAAATCACCAAGAACTCTCAAGAACACTTCTCTTTCTCTTTGTTTCTCAAAAACGGCTGAACACATCTAATGAGACAAAAGGCACGACTTAAGGATTTTCCCTTTTCCTTTGACCAAAACGCAGCGTTTGACTTAAGTCAAAACGTTGAGAATTGAACATGCATCGACCGATGCACCATCTGCATCGACCGATGCACTCCCAAACCGGGATTCCGGTTCACGGATGTTACAATTCTCCCCACCAAACTGGATTCGTCCTCGAATCCCGAACAACCATCAGCCAAGGACTCCCGTGCAACCGTCTCCACGGCCCGCACTCCTCCGACCGATCTACGAAGGTCACCTCCAGGCGATAGACTCACGCTCCAGGCGTCATTTGCTCTTGACTTTTTGGACTTCCTTTACTCATAGGCCTAAACCTTGAGTTTCTATTGGCTCCTCATCAGACCTAAGTCTGCATGCCAAAAGTTGGCTCCTCATCAGGCCGAAGCCCGCATGCCATAATATATAAGGAAAAGCCCAAACTCGTCTCTCGGTTGCCACCTTGCCAGCTCCGGATCGTCATCCGAAGTCGATATATCAACCATACCCCAAAGCCACAAAGTCTCTGAATATGGCAGTACTAGGAGAACCTAAGCCCTCCAAGAGTCGCGAGCAAACGATTCTGAACACGTCCGAGTCCTATCCCTACCAGGTTTCCTCCCCGTGGCTCGCGTAAACATCTCAATGTCCTACCAACTACATATCCCCTCACCGGGATACCTCATGACCACACAAGGATCATACACACGCCACAAGGGCCGCCACAAAGGCCAACAAAATGTCCTAACGAGGACCGCCACCAAGGCCAAAACAAATGTCCTAAAGAGGACCGCCACCAAGGCCACTCGTCCCGAAGGACCACACAAAGACCATCTGTCCCGAAGGACCGTCACAAAGACCATCTGTCCCGAAGGACCGTCACAAAGACCATCTGTCCCGAAGGACCGCCACAAAGACCATCTGTCCGAAGGACCGTCACAGACCATCTGTCCCGGGACCGCACAAAGACCATCTGTCCCGAAGGACCGCCAAAGACCATCTGTCCCGAAGGACCGTCACAAAGACACTCTGGCTAAACAGCCCGCCACAAAGGCCAACAATTGGCTAAAACGCCACAAAGGCCACACAATTGGCTAAAAGCCCACCACAAAGGCCACACAATTGGCTAAAAGCCCGCCACAAAGGCCACACAATGTCTAAAAAGACCGCCACACACAGGCACACTGACCCGAAAGTCCACCACAAAGGCCACGAAAGCCCCTCCAAGGCTTCCTACCGCTAACATGGACAAGTTCTAACTCCCGTAAAACTTTCCATATTTAGCACTTTCCATTTTTGGAAACTTTCCACTTTAGGAAACTTTCCTCCAACCCCGCCTCACGGAAACTTTGTACCCCGAACACCACCTCATCTTGTTACTGAGTCGCACAACCAACCACCCCAAGCGACCGAGTAACAAGAGAGATGGGCTGGAATACTCCATTCCCGCTCCAGCCACGGATTACAGATGGGAACAGGCTAAACAAGCTCAAGTCGCGGCTTGCTTCTCATACCACTTCTTGAACCTTGCCTTCATCTTGCCTCAGGCTCCCAAGTCTGCTCCTCAACACCATCACAGTCCCACAGACTCTCATCAAAGGAATCCGAAGTTCCTTGATCCTCCTCTCGAGAACCCTCACTGGTCTCGCCTCCAAAGTCATGTTAGGCTGAAGATCCTCGGAATCTTAGCCAACACCTCCTCTCCCTCACGGAGACACTTCCGCAACATAGACACATGGAAACCTTATGGAATGCACGCATCACCTCAGGTAACTCAAATCTATATGCCACTGGTCCAACCCGCTCAATCACTCGAATGGACCCATATACCTCGGACTCAACTTAGTCTCTCGACAATGACCTGTTTGGACCCCGCAACATGGCCATCTTGAGGTACACTCTGTCTCCTACTGGAACTCAAGATCTCTTCTCCTCCTATCTGCATAACTCCTCTGCCTATCCTGAGCCTCCTTCATGTTCAGCTTGAGAATCCAAATCTTCTCTCGAGGTCTCCCGAACAAAACTAGCACCAAACATGCTCCTCTCCCCCACCTGAGTCCATCATAATGGTGTACGACATGACCTCCCACAAAGCCTCATAAGGAGCCATCTTAATACTCGCCTGATAGCTGTTGTTGTAAGCAAACTCTACCAGGTTCAGGTGATGTGCCCAATGGCCACCCCAATCCAACACACACATCCTCAGCAAATCCTCCAGCGTCTGGATCGTCCTCTCTGGCTGTCCATCAGTCTGGGATGATAAGCTGTACTCATATGCACCTTAGTGCCCATCTCCGCCTGAAATGCCTTCCGAACACCGAAGTGAACTTAGAATCCCTATCAGACACAATGCTCGCTGGCACCCCATGCAACCTGACTATCTCCCTCACATACTTCTTAGCCAAGACCGCTGCTCCATCAGTCTTCTTAATGGCCAGAAAATGTGCTGACTTAGTCAACCGGTCCACAATGACCCAAATAGCATCAAAGGTCCGTGACACCGGCAATCCTACCACAAAATCCATGGTGATCATATCCCACTTCCACTCAGAATGGGTAAACTCTTCAGTAACCCGCCAGGAACTGATGCTCAGCCTTCACTAGACACACATCACACCTCGAAACCCAACTAGCCACATCCTTCTTCATCCCGACCCAATGATAGTACCTCTTGAGGTCACGGTACATCTTAGTCGCTCCTGGATGAATGGATAACTTGCTCGCATGAGCCTCTCTCAGAATCTCCTGTCTCAACCTCATCCTTGGGCACACACACACGACCGTGCACCAAGATAGTACCATTATCTCGAGACCTGATACTCAATCCACATCCTAGAGGCATTCACCAGCCCCAAATCCTTCTCCTGAGCCAACCGCACTCTACTTAGAAGATCCGCTCTATCTACTGCTTCCAAACCCAATGGTTCCTCGGAAACAGCACATAAGCTCAAAGCACCGATCTCCCTACCAGAGACTCCATCTCCTGCTCGTGAGCCGAAGCTACCTCTTCCGACTCGAGCATCTCTGCAACCGTGTTAGCCTTACCAAGATGATAGGCTATCTCCAAATCATAATCCGCCACAAGCTCCATCCACCACCTCGTCTCAAATTCAACTCAGCTGAGTGAATATATACTTCAAGCTCTTATGATTGTGAACACCTGTACTTTGCACCATAAAGATAAGATCTCCAAATCTTCAGGGCAAAAACTACAGCACCCATCTCCAAATCATGAGTAGGATAGTTGCCTTCATGCACCCAAGAACTGCCGCGATGCATAGGCACCTTCCCATGCTGCATCAGAACACACCCCAAACCAACTCTAGATGCATCCGTATAAACCACATAAGGTTCTCCCTGCTCGCAAAGCCAACACTGGCGCAGAGTCAACATCTCCTTCAGGCTTGCAAAGCCTTCACACTCTTCTCGACAGCAAAAGGAACATCCTTCCCTGTCAACTTACATGTGATGTGCTCGCTTGCAAACCCCGCACAAATCTCCTGTAGTAACCTGCCAATCCAAGAAAACTCCTGATCTCTGTGGCATTCTGCGGTCTAGGTCAATCCCTAATGGCCTGAATCTTCTCCGGATCTACGAAACCCCCTCCCTGCAAACAATGTGACCCAGAAAGCCCATCTCACGCTGCCAAAAACTGCACTTGCTCAACTTAGCACACAACTTCTGCTCCCGCAGCTTCTCCATAACTGCCCTCAAATGCACTGCATGCTCTTCGGACTCTTAGAGTAAACCAGGATATCGTCGATGAAAATGATGACAGATACATCCAGAAACTCCTGAAACACACTGTTCATCAATCTCATAAACGCCGCTGGTGCGTTAGTCAACCCGAAGGGCATAACCACAAACTCATTATGCCCATACCTCGTCCTGAAAGCAGTCTTCCTCACATCTGCCTCCTCTATCGGTATCTGATGATAACCGACGCTGATCTACCTTGGAGAACCAAGTAGCACCCTCAACTGATCCAACAACTCATCGATCCTAGGAAGAGGGTACTTGTTCTTCACAGTGACCCGGTTCAAACCCCGATAATCAATACACAACCTGAAACTCCCATCCTTCTTCTTCATGAACACCGCGCTCCCCACGGTGATACACTAGACGGATGAATCCCTTACTCAACAAATCCTCTAGCTGCTTCTTCAGCTCCATCTCTGCTGGAGCCATTCTGTAAGGAGCCTTGGATAACGGTGTCGTCCCCGGTTCCAGTTCAATAGTAAAAGGATCCGACCGAGATGGTGGTAATCCCCGCAAAGACTGAAACACATCCTCAAACTCCTCCACTATCGGAATACCGCAAACCGTAGACTCCCCACTGACTCGGCATAGATAGTAACCAAATAAGCCTCACGGCCCTTCTCGATCATCTTCCCAGCCTGAATGGCTGAGATCACGAGACTCCCGAAGTCGGTCTAATACCCTGAAAACCAACTTCCCTCCCGAACGCTCAAACTCCACTCTACCCCATGACAATCCAATGCACCCTATGTCGATGCAACCAATCCATCCCGAGAATAACATCATAGCTCCACTGGACTGATAAGCATCCACTGGCCACGACTCTCCGCGATCTGAATATCAATTCCTCTAGCCCGACCAATCACTCAGAACTCGCCCCGCAACCCTGACAACTCCCGCACGCTCCGGATCTCCGCTGATCCCCGCACACTCGCACACTGGAGTAATGAAGCTATGCGAAGCTCCGAATCAAACATAACGTGGGACTTAAACCCGCCCACCAACAAGGTCCCTACACAAACCTCATGTGTTGAGAACCTAACACTTTATCACAGGAACATAAAATCTAACCCTACTAAAAATTCACAAAGGTTAAGTACCAGAAATTATACCTGTGATCGCTCCGGCACTGGTTCCACCAGTCTCTACTTCGAGTAAACACGTGGCGCCTGCTCAATCCCATGCTGACCTCCAGGCTGCACCTGCTGCAACGCTGCCACTGCTGCCGGCTGTAGCTTGGGACAAAAAGGCCTAATGTGCCCTGTCTCCCTACAGTGATAACATACCCGAGGCCCCGCCGTCGGAACACTCCTCTTGGGACAACTAGCAACCCTGTGATCCTTGCTCCCACACCCGAAGCAACCCGCACCACTCGGCTTCTGCGTAGCCTCCCACTTCCTCTTGGTTCCCTGAGCATGCCTACCGCCCCTGCTAGAACCACCCTGCTGCTGAGCCTTACTAGGCTGAACTGGTGGAGTAACCGACACTGACTGTGCCCGGATATCCTCCTCAATCTCGTGCAGTCTCCACCAGCTCTGCACGCGTAGCATAATACCTCCCTCTACAGTGAACTCTCAACTCATCACGTAGAGCCCTCATAAACCTCCCGACCGAGCCTCCTCGGCTCCATGCCTCGACCCCCATAACAACACGAGTCGACTGAACTCCAAGTCCAGCTCCCGCATGACCGTGTCCCCGAGACAAATGAAGGAACTGCACCTCCAACCGATCCAATGCCTCTCTCAAAATACTTGCGGTTGAACTCCAAAACGAAGTCAGCCCAAGTCATCTCCCGCTGCACTCTCCTAGCAGCCACGATCTCCACCACAACTCAGCATCTCCAGTCAAAAAGTGACCCCTATGTCCACCCGAACTCCTCGGGACATCTCAGAGTATGGAAGCACGTTCCACTCCGTCCTCCACGCATCCGCAAAGTAGGATCTACACCTCCCGAAAACTGCTCAGTATGCAACCGACCCATCTCTGTCAACATGCTGAGATAACGAGCATGGACTCCCACATCCGCAGCCACTGGCTGCCGCTCCTATGCCACCACTGGTGGCACTACCTGAGCCTGAGCCGGTACCACTGGTGGTAACCGCGCCAACACCTCTGCTAGCATAGCCGCAAAGTCAGTACCAGGGACTCCACCCGCTGGGGCTCCCACACCCGGGACCCTAGCATCACCAACCACTGGAGCATCAACACCGCCCTCCTGCCACACTCACGGAATTCCCCCTAACACCTGCGACTCGCCAACACCCTCAGCTGTCACACTCGGTCCTCGGTCTCACTAACCACTGGGACTCTGCCCTACCACGACCACGTCCGCGTCCACGACCACGTCCGCGTCCACGACCTCGACCAGCCACAGCACCTCTCTAACCATCTGCACTACCATGAACAGAAGGCTAAGCAAACAATTTCTATTATAACACGAAACGTAAACTCACCGTGGAATCACACACTCGCTCAAGAGGATGTTCTAGGACTCCATGCCACACACAATTGACTAACTCACATAATCAATCAAGACATGCAATCCCAAACATCTACAACAAACCTAGTAAACCCAAACCTAGAACCGTAAGGGCTCGATACCAAAATGAAACGACCGACTTTTTTTTTTTTTTTTAATAATAATAATAAATAATAATAATATAATAATATACTACAACTAGTGGTCCCATACCCACTAGCCACCTAACCACAATCACAATCAACAGCGGAAATAACCAACCAATAATAATCCAATAAAATAATATAACCAATAACATCAACAATTATCCAAAAATTCCAATCCTAACCAATGTTCCCAAACAACATAAACCAAATAACCAGCAATCCTAAATAATGCTCTAAGACTCCACTCTAGCAACCTAACAATGCCAGATAAACAACGAGTCCCTAGAACATCCTCCTCTTCATTGCCTGGATTCCACGATCACACTTTGCCTTTACCTGCACCACAAAACATATTGCAATGCATGAGTATTTTATAAACACTCAGTAAGGCAATCCTCCCATCTACTGGGCTATACACACAAGCAAGAGTAACCTTAACCATCAAACAACAAGCAATACAACAATCGACCAACCAGGACAGTGCATCGACCGACGCCACACATGCATCGATCGACACACCAAGGGATTGCATCGACCGGACAGAAGCTGCATCGACCGATGCAAGTGTAACTTGCATCGACCGACACCCAATCTGCATCGACCGACGCATGCTCGACGCACACGAAAACCCTAGAGTTCAATGAGCCGTCCTCGCACTTGCATCGACCGACGCAAGCAATGCATCGATCGACGCAAGGTCGAGCACCGTGATTTCCCGAAGCTTCGCCGGATCTCGCTACAACCACGAAACTCATTCCCAAGCCACAAGAAAGCTTCCTAACGTCCTAACCACGATCTAACACGTCTAACAACACAAAACAAGCAAGTTAAAGGTTCCTCTAGCTTAGATAAGCCATGGTCATGCACTTACCTTGCTCACAGAAGAAAGCTAAACCTCAAACAACAAGTTCAAGCCTGGAAGCCCTACAACGATCTCAGCTACAGATCTCACCAAGAAACGCCCCAAATCTCCAAGAAATCACCAAGAACTCAAGAACACTTCTCTTTCTCTTGTTTCTAAAACGGCTGAACACGTCTAATGAGACAAAAGGCACGACTTAAGGGTTTTCCTTTGACTAAAAACGCAGCGTTTGACTTAAGTCAAAACGCAGAATTGAACATGCATCGACCGATGCACCATCTGCATCGACCGACAACTCCCAAACCGACCCGGTTCACGGATGTTACAGTCCTAATATCTAGAATTAACATGATCAAGGTTAATCTAGCATTATAATCACTAAACAAGAAAATATACATGTGAACAAAGCCTTTAACATCATAGATCAATCATCTATCTCCCTAATCTACCAAGCCCAAAGTCCTAAAAGATCTACTCACTCATGGTTATGATCACACTAAGGTAGAAGTTTGATCTTTGTGAAATCATAATTAGAGATTGTAGAATAGGAGAAATGAAAAGAAATTACTATTAAAACCTGGAAAATAAACCAAGGATCCAACAATCTTTGATAAACAAACTTAAGAACCCTAAAAATTGCTAAGCTAAAGATAAGATAAAGGATAAGTCTCCTTAATAAGGTTATTGTATTTATAGAAAAATAAAAGGGAGCCAGGTCAACCCAGTTCAAACCGGGTCAAACCCGGATCAAAACTAAAACAAGTGTGCAGTCTAACGGCTCCACGCGGGCAGGGTTTGGCCGATGGGAGGTGGCCGATGGCTTCACGCGAGCAAGGTTTGGCCGATGGGAGGTGGCCGATGGCTTCACGCGGGCAAGGTTTGCCGCGGGAGGTGGCCACTGGTGGTGGCGATCAAGTGCGTCTCCTGTTCCATCGGCTGGTGTTTGGCCGCTGGTCTTGACCACTTGCTTCACCCGACCACCGTTTGGCCGATGGTCTTGGCAGCTGATGGTGGCGATCAAGTGCCTCTTCTCCACTTCACTCTTCTTTGCTTCTTTGCATCAAAACAAGTCGAAATGCTCCAAATGTGATGATATTACTCTAAGAACCTGGGAGGTAGCACACTAGATGCATATGCTCCTAAAACAACCTAGAATGACAAGATTATGCAACAAAACTAACCAAAACAAGGCTTAAAACCCAACAAAAACACAAGATATCACTACCCAATGAAAAAAACAAAATTTTTTTGTGTTTGTGGTATTTTTGAAAAAACAATTGTGGTTTTTTTTGGAAAGAAACTTAAGTGTGACATTTTTGGAAAAAACTTTAGTATCATATTTTGAAAAACTTAAATATTGGTATTTTGATGAATTGCTCTTTATGTATCAATTTTTTATGATAGGTTTAGAACTTCAACATTTTTTATATAAATAATTTTGTAAATCTAGAATTGACATTTGTCAATTTCTTATTTATGAAAACATTTGGTGTAAAACAAATCTGTAAACTTTATTACCTAATTAAAGCCATTTAGACATATGGAAAGCTCTCAGATGACATGTGTCACTCTCCCGATAAAAGTGTTTTTGGAGAAATCTATTTTTACTATAAGATTATATACGGCGTAGCTTAATTTATGATGATGCTGATATATGGTCCATTGATTTTTTTCTTTATATCTTATTATTTTGCAAAAACTATTTAATGACTATCTGTTTTTTTCTCTATATTTAGAAAACCAAAATCTTTTTATATAAAAAAATTGGGTCGAATACAAGAACAAGCATTCCAACAAAAAGACAGAGAACAAATAAAAAGCAGACATGGTTAAGAGTGTAATTGTCGTTGCTTTCTTCAGTTTATTGATCTTGTTTACGATAACAACATGTAATGCAGGGCGTAATCTTAAAGTTGTACGTCCACACAACGAGAGATGTAGGGAGATATCAAGAAAAGCACCACAATCTTGTAATAAACCTAATGGTAGAGAATTATGTCATAATGCTTGCAGAGAAGACCATTATCCTGCTGGAAGATGTGTTCAAAGAAAAGCGTCGTTGGATTGCTTGTGTGTTGTTAGATGTTCACGATAAATAGATCAATATGATTTGAAATGTGGCTCTTTGCATGGAATACAATGACTAAAAATTATGTTTCTAATGATTTTTATTTGGGTTTCGAGAGAATTGAGTGTATCCATTGATTTTACATTTTAAAAACAGGATTCGTTTTGGAGCACGGATTGATATTTTATTATATTTTTAAAAATAATATAGCATATTTTGTTATAAGTTTTAAATTGTTAGTTTTATAAATTTTATTAAATGTCATGAAAATATGTGTATGTATGTCGATTTAGTATAAGTGTATAACTGTTTGTTACCTTGGTAATTCGGTAAATATATCCAGATTTTTTAATTTTATTTTGTATATTTTTTACCTTGTTAATATTGTAATACAGGAAAATGAGGAATTAATAGCATGTGAAAACGCTATCTTAATAATAGAACAATGTTAATAGAAATCTTCCGCGACGAAAAGTCTAACACTTTACATAGCGGTATTTGTAATTGCTATTATAAGATTTGATAATATAGTGTTTATTGATATGCCATCTTTAAATAAATAATAACGATTATTATATGCTGTTTATATATATACAGTTATATCACTTCTGAAAATTGGTAGAAAATTTTGTGCTTTTATATGTGTATCTTTATATACTTATTTAAGCAATGTTGTAAAACTTTAACCCTACTATCATGTGGCATATTACTAAAAATGCCATTGAATAAATACATATTTGAGGACCAATAAATAAAATCATATAAACTGTTATATAAAAATTCAACTAAAAAGATTTCACCAAAATATACTCAGATTTTTTTAAATCTGTGAGACCCACAGATTAATATAGTTTTTAAGAGTTTATTAATTGTTTTCTTTATTTTCCAACTCAAAATATCTTATAAATAAGAAAAATCTTAAGTTTTTCAACAAGTACGGATCCGGATTGATGACCGTAAATATTTTATAAATATTTTTCAGCAATATTTTAGAACAATAATAAATCTTATAAAACAATTTTATATTTTTGTAGCCCAATATTTTTGAAATTACTGATTGAAATTATTTGAACAGATTCTATTTATTGTTTCAGAAATTTTAAGAAACAATAATAAACTATTTAAACAACTATAAAACTTTAATTTTATTTATAAAACTAAGATTAAATATATGCATCTCTAAATCATTTAATAATGACATATTGAAACAAGATTTATATGGTGGGTGATGAATGAATGATGATGAATGTATGCAATGGTGATATGAATGATGGATGGGTGTTTCAATTCCCCTTATGCTGTCAAAGAGTATAAGAGGTATCAATCCTAAATGAGTGTTTGTGAACAATTAAGATGTGCATATGAATCTAAGTTAAGACAAATGTAAAGATTGCTTGTCACTAACAATCCTAAGATGAAAATGTAAATATGCAGAAAGTAAACTACAAGAACTAAGAACTAAATGCAAATGAAACTGAATGATTGCAACAGTAATGAAGCTAGAACAGAAATAGAAACTACTGCTAATGAACTAATGCAAGACAGGTAATGAACTGAAATCTAAATGAATGCAACTGAATGAAACAGGAATGAAACAGGACAATCACAAATCATAAACAAGAGTTCTGGGGATGAACTCAAGCACTCGACCGAGTGTAGGTCGAGGAGAGGTCGAGCTGGTCAAATCCGGAAAACAGAGCAACACAATAAAAACAGTGCAATGCAAATACGAATCAAACAACAAGCAAGCAACATGATTAAGACTTTAAAATCAATAAACAAAGGAGGCCTTGAGGAGGGATTCATGGGCTAGACTAATGAATGAGGTTATCACACTTTGGCCAACAAATCTCAAGCAAAGCTTTGAGCTAATCTCTAGACATATAAATCTAAGACAAGTTTCTTCCACTCTCATGGCAAAATCAATCAAACCTATGCATCTCTAGACTTGTTCTCACAAAGTAAAGAATCTACACAAGAAGGCATTAAGCAATACATCTCATACCAAACAAGACCTCTAATCTCTTAGCAAGCCTAATGGTAAGCTCTAGATCTAGCCTTATCTATGCTTCTTAAACATTGGTGTGATGCTAAGAAGCTTGAAATCAGATCCTACCCTCTCAGATATAGGATCAGCATTAAGAACATCTAGCCTAGAAGAGATCTACAACAATCAAGCTTCACCAAAGCAAACAAACCTCAAACACAGCCTAGCCTAACCCATCCTCAAGATCCTAGAGAACTACTCACAGCAACTCATGATGAACATCAAAGTCATAAACCCAGAAAATCTGAAACTTGCATCAAATGAAAGATAAGAACAAGATCTACAATGTTGCAAAAGGAAACAAACCCAAATTCTTAATATATTGAAAGTTATGGAACCAACAATATTGAAGAATCTAAGAGTTTACAAAATCTAAGAAAAATAAAAAGCAAAAGGAATAATTCCTTAAAAAGTAAAAACTAGGTTTCTAACTCTCTCTCTAAAAAGTTGCATACCTTGGTGGCTGCAGGTACAAGGCTTTATATGGAGAGGAGGTGGAAGCCCTAAAAACACTAAAAGACAAAATAGTCAACAGCTCGGTCAACTCGACCTGTGCTCGGTCGAGTGGCAGGTCGAGCTGGCTTCTCTCGTGCATTCTCCACTCGGTCGAGTCCTCCTCAGCGCACGGTCGAGTGTCTGGTCGAGTGTGCGGTCGAGTTGGACTTGGACCTTGTTCTCCAGCCTTAACTCCCTTGCTTTCCCTTCATGATAGGCTCACTTCTCCTCAGCATTGCTTCCATGCTCCTTAAGCTCCAAAATCACCTGAATATGCATGAAAAGATGCAAATGCAATGCAACTAAACTCTAATGCATGATTAGTGCTAAAGCAATAATGGCCTAAATGGATAGCAAAAGATGCAAAAGATGTGAATAATCTAAGGGAAAACAAGGTAAAATATATGAACATCAACACCCCCAAACTTAGTCTTTGCTTGCTCTCAAGCAAATAAGCAAGACATAAGAAGGTAAGTGAGGTTTGAAAGTGGGATCTCAGCTCCTAAAGCTTGCAAATAGACCATCTAGAATCAATGTCCAAGTTACTACTATGATGCAAGTTGAATGAGCTGGAATTAAAGACTTTAGACAAGCATATCACAACCTTTATTGATTTGAGCCTAAGACATCCAAATGCATTCAAATCAACCATTTCCTTTAACATTCATTATTCAAGAACATGAATCAATTCTATGCGAAGCTTAAACTCATTTGGCTTGGTAATAAAGGGTTTTGAGACAATGATGGTCTCTTTTTAGAGTGGGGCTTGTCAATATCAAGGTTCTCTCATGAAAATGGATTGAGCTTTAGAAGAATGCTAAAGGTAAGAACACTTAGACACATACAAGAACAAAACCTTGTCTACCCAAAGGTACCCAAAGTGTTTATCCTAGCAATCTAAACCCAAATGATCCTAGTGCTACCCTTTACTTCTTCTTTTCTCTTTCACCCTTTTTTCTCTTATTGGTTTTCAAGTCTTAGGAGAGGTTTCTTATTTGATCTTTCTAGTGGGATGGGGGATTCTTACTTATTTGCTATGGTTCTCTTTTCTTCTTATTCTTAAGACATATAAGCTTTTGCTAGACTTTCCTTTTTTTTCTTTTTTCTTTCTTAGGCTAGAACCATTTTCAACAATATTTTACTTCCCATCCTTTCACTAGACTTTGTTTAAACTCAATATCCTCTTAAAGACCCTTTTTCTTTCTCTTTCTTTCTTTTTTTTTCTTTCCTTTTCATAACAGCCAAGTCCCAAACCCAACAAGTGAACCACCTAGTCCTATCTAGTTTGAAAAATGCAAACTAGAACTACACAAGGTCTTACTCTTGTCAGTTCAAACCTAACACTTTCTACCAAGCTCAATCCCAAAAATAGGCCTCACACACTCAAGAAGGCTTGAGAAAGTTTGGTTTAGGGGTAAGGAACTGATCTTAATGATTTAATCAGCTACTTGGATCAACAAGAGTGGTAAAAAGGAGAAAGATGATCCAAATATGTATATGGTAACCATGAGTTTAAAGCAATGCACAAGTTAATAATTAAAAGTCAATATTAGGTTCTTATAAGTAGGAAATGGTTTCAAATCACAACATGCTTCAATTTAAACCAAATGCAATGCAAGAATTGGGTTCAATCTTATTCTAACTACTCAACTAGCATCAAAGTACTATTAACTTGGGCATTGATCCTAGTCTAGTGAATAAGCTAGCTAACAAGGCAAACTCATCATAGATCCCTAATGCAAATATTATACAATCCTACATGAAACATTCTAAACAAGATCCTAATATGCAATGCAAACTACATGAACACTCTTTTTTTATGAAGATTTTTTTCAAAATTTATCAAATTTTTATGGTTTTTCTATGCCTTAGATGCTTATGCAAGTGCTAACATGATGATGATAAAAAATTTGAAATAAGAACACAAAACACAATGTCAAATGCTATCTCAAACCCTCCCCCAAACTTAAATCACACAGTCCTCTGTGTGAAAGAAATTTGTAAGAGGATTCAAGATTAAAAACAAAACAAAACACAATGTCAAATGCAATGGTATTTACAAGTGAAGGTGATGGTGGTACCTTAGGGATTGTGGAAGAAGTTGTCTACATCCATCTGCATGCTGTCATAGGAGTAGTTGGGGTCTTGTTGGTGGCTTGGAGATGGACTTTGGGGCAGCTCGACATGGCGATCGACCGTGACTCGGTCGAGTGCGTGTCCGAGTGGGGGGGTCGAGCTGGACTGCGTGTCTCCCTCTCTTTTTCTATTTAGACTCCCTTGCTTCCCTGACCATGAAAACACCAAAACAAAAGTCAAAATACCAAAATCCTAAGCAATATATACAGAGATACCTTAGGGACTTCCTCCCTTGTGAGCTTGTTTAGAGTCACTAAGCTTGACTTCTATGACTCTTCAAGCTTGAGGGGCATACATGAGAAGTATTGAGCACTTCTCATGTGTCTCCTTCTCTACCAAATACTTCTTAACCCTCTGACCATTAACTGTGAACTCACTACCATCCTTGTTGAGAAGTGTGACAGCTCCATATGGTAAAATCTCTTTTATTTCAAAAGGACCTCCCCATCTACTTTTCAACTTCCCAGGGAATAACTTGAGTTTTGAATTGTAAAGCAAAGCTTGGTCTCCAGGCCTAAGGTCCTTTATGAGAATCTTCTTATCATGGAAATCTTTAGTCCTCTCCTTGTAGATTTTGGAGTTTTCATAAGCCTCCAATCTGATCTCCTCAAGTTCATGCAAATCAAGGCTTCTCTTAGCTTGTGCTGTTTCAAGATCCAGGTTCAGAAGTTTGATTGCCCATAGAGCCTTGTATTCAACTTCAACTGGAAGGTGACAAGACTTTCCATACACAAGCTGGAATGGGGTTCTTCCTATAGGTGTTTTGAAGGCCGTTCTATAAGCCAAAAGTGTTTCATCAAGTTTACTAGACCAATCCTTCTTTGTTGCTCCTACTATTCTTGATAGAATGGCCTTGATCTGTTTGTTTGACACCTCAACTTGCCCACTTGTCTGAGGGTGATAGGCTGTAGATACCTTGTGCTTAACTCCATACTTCCTTAGCATTCCTTCAAAGATCTTACTGATGAAGTGTGATCCTCCATCACTTATCACAACTCTTGGGATTCCATACCTTGGAAAGATTATGTTCTTGAAAAGTTTAAGAACTACCTTGTGATCATTAGTGGGGCTAGCAATGGCTTCCACCCATTTGGAGACATAGTCCACTGCTACTAAGATGTAGGCATTCCCATTTGAAGGAGGATTAAAGGGTCCTATGAAATCAATTCCCCATACATCAAATATTTCAACTTCAAGAATTGGATTTTGAGGCATCTCATTCTTTCTTGTGATGTTCCCCATCCTTTGGCAAGCATCACACTTTGTGATGAACTTGTGAGTGTCTTTGAACAATGTAGGCCACCATAGACCAGTTTGTAAGACTTTTTGGGCTGTCTTGAAAGTTGCAAAATGGCCTCCATAAGCAGAACCATGGCAGTGTCCTAACACTCCTTCAACCTCATTCTCTGCTATGCACCTCCTAAACAATCCATCTGATCCCTTCTTGTATAAGTAAGGTTCATCCCAATAGTATCCATTGATGTCCTTGAGGAGTTTCTTCTTCCTATAGGAGTCCATGTCTGCTGGGACTTCTTCACACACCTTTTAATTGACTAATTCAGCATACCAAGGCAGATCCTCACTCTCAAGTGCCATCCACTCCTCCATCTCGTCCTGCTCGATCGGGCACCCAAACATACTCGGCCGAGTGCCTGTTTGAGTAGGGGGTCGAGTGGGGAGCCGTGTTGACCCAATCAGCATCAGTTTCTCTTCATGCATTGAATCATCAATTGGAATCTCCTCTTCTATCCTCATCTTAGACAAATGATCAGCTACTCCATTCTCTATCCCTTTTTTATCAACTATTTCCATGTCAAACTCTTGGAGAAGCAAAATCCATCTCAACAACCTTGGTTTTGTATCCTTCTTTGAGTAGATGTGCCTCAAAGCAGCATGATCAGTGTACACAATCACCTTGGACCCTACTAAGTAGCTTCTGAACTTTTCATAGGCAAATACCACTGCTAAGAGCTCTTTCTCTGTTGTTGAGTATCTTCCTTGAGTTTCATCCAAGGTTCTACTTGCATAGTGAATCACATGCAGCCTCTTATCTTTTTTCTGACCTAGGACTGCTCCTACTGCAAAGTCTGAAGCATCACACATAATCTCAAATGGAAGATCCCAGTTTGGAGCTTGGACTATTGGAGCTGAAATCAAAGCAGCTTTGATCTCCTTGAAAGCCTTCAAGCAATCTTCATCAAAGTTGAACTCAGTCTCCTTACATAGCAACCTTGTCAATGGCCTAGCTATCTTTGAGAAATCCTTGATGAATCTCCTATAAAACCCAGCATGCCCAAGAAAGCTTCTTATGTCCTTGACTGTTTTTGGTGGTTGGAGTTGAACCATGACTTCAATCTTTGCCTTATCAACCTCAATCCCCTTTTCTGAAATCTTATGGCCAAGAACTATCCCTTCTTCAACCATGAAGTGACACTTTTCCCAGTTCAAAACAAGATTTGTCTCCTCACATCTCTTTAAAACCCTGCATAAATTAGCAAGACAAGAAGGAAAGGAGTCTCCATAGACAGAGAAATCATCCATAAAAACTTCCACAACATCCTCAATGAGATCAGAGAAGATAGACATCATGCATCTTTGAAAAGTTGCTGGAGCATTACATAATCCAAATGGCATCCTTCTATAAGCAAAAGTACCATATGGACATGTGAATGTTGTCTTCTCTTGATCATTGGGATGAATAGGAATTTGGAAAAATCCAGAATATCCATCCAAGAAACAATAGTGAGTGTGATTAGCTAATCTTTCCAACATTTGATCAATGAAAGGAAGAGGAAAATGATCTTTCCTAGTAGCTGAATTAAGCTTTCTATAGTCAATGCACATTCTATGCCCTGTAATGGTTCTAATGGGAATTAATTCATCCTGATCATTCTTTACCACAGTTATTTCTCCCTTTTTTGGGACACAATGAACTGGTGAAACCCAAGTACTATCAGAGATAGGATAGATTACACCAGCATCAAGCAACTTAAGGATCTCCTTTTTAACTACTTCCTTTAAGTTGGGATTTAACCTTCTTTGAGGTTCAATACTAGAGTAGGATTCATTTTAAAGATGGATCCTATGCATGCAAAGACTAGGTGAAAGGCCTTGAATGTCATCCAAAGTATAACCAATTGCTTTCCTATACTTTCTTAGCTCTACAACTAGCAAATCAAGTTCATTTTCACTCAACTTAGCATTTACTATCACAGGATAAGTAGAGTTATTACCTAGAAAAACGTACCTTAGCCCAGATGGGAGAGGTTTGAGCTCTACTTTTGGTGCCTTTAGTTCGGACCAATCATTTGTGTAGGACTCGGTGTTGCACTCGGTCGAGTGGCTTTGGTGCTCGGTCGAGTGTGTGCTCGAGTTGATGGTCGAGCTATCCAAAGTTGCTATTTGAACTGACCAGACTTCCTCTCTTTGTGCTGGTAATCCCTCAAAAACCTCTGGGTGGTCTGATTTTCTACAAGAGTCCAATATCTCCTCATAAGCCTTGGTCTCTTGATGAATGAATCCTTCCTCCCCACTTTTGGTTAAAACAGTTCTAAGGTGATCTTGTTCTGCTAGTTCCTCCATCAATTCCTCTTATAGTTTGTCCATCTCTTCAGTCCAAAAGACTTGCCCTCCAATGGTTGGTTTCTTCATAGCCTCCACAATGTCAAATGTCATTTTGAAGTCTTCTCCCAAGTTAAGATCAATCTTCCCTTGTCTCACATCAATTATTGCTCCTGCTGTAGCTAGGAAAGGTCTCCCTAGTATCAAAGGATCCTTTGGTTCTTCATCCATTTCCAAGACTACAAAGTCTGTTGGGACCTCTACTTCTCCAACTCTAACTGGTAGATCCTCCAAAACACCATGTGGTAATCTTATTGATCTATCAGCCAAGATCAAGGATATATTGCATGGCTTATACCTTGTAAACCCTAGGCGCTTAGCAACTGATAGAGGCATTAGGCTTACTGAGGCTCCCAAATCACATAGGCATCTGTTGAAAGTTATAGGGCCTATAGAGCAAGGTAGAGTAAAGGAACCAGGATCCCTTAGCTTTTGAGGATTCACTTGCTTTGTGATGATGGCACTGCACTCTTGGCTAAGAATCACCATCCCTTGAACTTCTTTGATCCTTTCCATCACAGCATCTTCCCAGAATTTCTGGTAAGGAGGAATCATCACAAATGCATCTATTAGAGGCATTCTAAGCTCAATGTCCCTAACTTGTTTGTCAAACAAGGCTTTGTATTTCTCAACCATCTGCTTCTTAAATCTTCCTGGGAAAGGTAGTGGAGGCTTGTAAGGAGGAGGAATGAACCGGACTTCTTTTTCCTTGGAAGCAACTGGCTTGGTTTTTTCTTGAGAGGCTGCTCGATCGGGTGCTCGATCACACACTCGGTCGAGTGAGTGGTCGAGTGATGGGTCGAGTTCGATGGCGTTTTCATTTTGAGTTTCTTCTTGTTGAAAACCCTCCCCTTCTTGATCACCACTGTCCTTAGTGTCTGGCAAAGCTCCTTCTCTTGTTGGTAGAACCCTTCCACTTCGTAGATTGATAGCATGAGCAGATTCTAGAGAGTGCATAATGGCCTTGCCTTTGTTATTTGGTGCATTAGCTAGTTGTGTCTCCATAGTCACAATCCTGGAAGTAAGTGTGTCAAACTTGGCATGGAGGTCACTGTAAACATCTTATATCCTCCTGTTCAACTCAGCAAATCTGTTTGTTGCCTCAATCTTTCCTTGTGTTTGCCCAATCAACAATTGTTGCATCATTGCTCTTAATTCTTGTTCTTGGCCTTGGTTAGTCTGAAACCCTGGTTGGGGACACAACTGAGGCTGGAACATTTGATGTTGTTGTTTGGTGATGTAGGTTTGTTGCTGTTGAGGCTGTTGAGGTGGATAGACTTGGTCTTGAGGGTTAGCTACATTGGTACTCCTATAAGAGAGGTTGTTGTTCTTGAACCCTCCTTGGTTGTAGCTTTTGAATCCTCCCTGGTTTTGCATGTAGCACAACTCAGCAAACTCAGTCTCCCCCTCTTGAACTAGAGCTTGTTCTTCACCAATGAAGTGAATGGACTTGGACTGGCTTAGGAGTATCTTGTCAAGTTTCTCATTGACCATCTTCAAGTCCTTCTTATACTTGTCCTCCTGATCAGTTGATGAGCTCCTTATGGTCCTATCATAATCTTCATTATAATTGCCATCTGACTGAGCAAGGTTATCAACTAATTCCCAGCCTTCTTCCACATTCTTGTTGAGGAAGTTTCCATTAGAAGCTGTGTCAAGAAGCATCCTTATCTTGGGAAGCACTCCTCTATACAAGGTACTCAAGAGTGACTCATTGCTGAAGCCATGATGAGGACATTGAGTCTGAAATCCTTTGAACCTCTCCCAAGCTTCACAAAAGCTCTCATTGTTCCTTTGAGCAAACCCAGAAATCTCATTCCTCAACCTAGCAGTCCTTGCATTGGAGAAGAATTTGGCTAAGAAAGCCTTCTTGCAAGCATCCCATGTGGTTATTGCTCCAGTAGGAAGAGTTTTCTCCCAAAGGTGTGCCTTATCTCCAAGTGAGAATGGAAAGAGCCTCAACTTGAAACCATCTTCACTTACTCCATTTATCTTGGTGAGACAACAAATTCTGTCAAACTCATCAAAGTGATCTAGTGGATCCTCCATTGGCAACCCATGAAACTTGTTGGCTTGAATCATGGAGATCAATCCACTCTTGATCTCAAAATTGTTGTTTGCTACAGTTGGAGGCACAATTCCAGCTCTTTGTTTGTGAGTGTTGGGTGCATCTTCAACACCCATGTGCCTAGGTCTCTGCTCATGGTTGGCTTGTTGCTCCATGATCACTGGAACCTCTTGCTGAACTTGAACTACCCTTCTTCTTT
Source organism: Camelina hispida (assembly GCA_023657505.1). Taxonomy (NCBI): domain Eukaryota; kingdom Viridiplantae; phylum Streptophyta; class Magnoliopsida; order Brassicales; family Brassicaceae; genus Camelina; species Camelina hispida. The sequence goes on along the minus strand of CP094637.1, from coordinate 21,410,228 downwards.
GATTTCCCAAACCCTTTTGCTTCCTATGGATGTTGTCAATAGGCCTTTGAAGATTGTCTTTCCCCTTAGACCTTGTGTGCATCCACAAACGCGAGTACAGACTCGAACAAGTTCACAATTGAGCTCAGGCTCGTCTGGGGGGTCAAGTCGACTGGGAAGTGGTGTCCAAATAGAGACGGCTTCTGACTCGATCAAGTGCTCGATCACTGCTCGGTCGAGTGGTGGTCGAGAGACTGGTTGAAAGGTACCTGAAATGGAACTTCAACCCATCAACAGAAGATTCAAGTGTATAAACGAACTTAATCTTAGACTAATATGGATCCTAAATGTCACAAAAACACACTCAAATGGGCAACAACGCCAAATTAAAACAAGATTTATATGGTGGGTGATGAATGAATGATGATGAATGTATGCAATGGTGATATGAATGGAATGATGGATGAGTGTTTCAATTCCCCTTATGCTGTTGCAGTATAAGAGGTATCAATCCTAAATGAGTGTTTGTGAACAATTAAGATGTGCATATGAATCTAAGTTAAGACAAATGTAAAGATTGCTTGTCACTAACAATCCTAAGATGAAAATGTAAAGATGCAGAAAGTAAACTACAAGAACTAAGAACTAAATGCAAATGAAACTGAATGATTGCAACAGTAATGAAGCTAGAACAGAAATAGAAACTACTGCTAATGAACTAATGCAAGACAGGTAATGAACTGAAATCTAAATAAATGCAACTGGAATGAAATAGGAATAAAACAGGACAATCACAAATCATAAACAAGAGTTCTGGGGATGAACTCGAGAAAGCACTCGACCGAGTGTAGGTCGAGTGAGAGGTCGAGCTGGTCAAATCCGGAAAACAGAGCAACACAATAAAAACAGAGCAATGCAAATACGAATCAAACAACAAGCAAGCAACATGATTAAGACTTTAAAATCAATAAACAAAGGAGGCCTTGAGGAGGGATTCATGGGCTAGACTAATGAATGAGGTTATCACACTTTGGCCAACAAATCTCAAGCAAAGCTTTGAGCTAATCTCTAGACATATAAATCTAAGACAAGTTTCTTCCACTCTCATGGCAAGAATCAATCAAACCTATGCATCTCTAGACTTGTTCTCACAAAGTAAAGAATCTACACAAGAAGGCATTAAGCAATACATCTCATACCAAACAAGACCTCTAATCTCTTAGCAAGCCTAATGGTAAGCTCTAGATCTAGCCTTATCTATGCTTCTTAAACATTGGTGTGAGGCTAAGAAGCTTGAAATCAGATCCTACCCTCTCAGATATAGGATCAGCATTAAGAACATCTAGCCTAGAAGAGATCTACAACAATCAAGATTCACCAAAGCAAACAAACCTCAAACACAGCCTAGCCTAACCCATCCTCAAGATCCTAGAGAACTTTTCACAACAACTCATGATGAACATCAAAGTCATAAACCCAGAAAATCTCGAAACTTGCATCAAATGAAAGATAAGAACAAGATCTACAATGTTGCAAAAGGACACAAACCCAAATTCTTAGTATATTGAAAGTTATGGAACCAACAATATTGAAGAATCTAAGAGTTTTCTTAAAAAGGGTACAAAATCTAAGAAAAATAAAAAGCAAAAGGAATAATTCCTTAAAAAGTAAAAACTAGGTTTCTGACTCTCTAAAAGTTGCACACCTTGGTGGCTGCAGGTACAAGGCTTTATATAGGAGAGGAGGTGGAAGCCCTAAAAACACTAAAAGACAAAATAGTCAACGGCTCGGTCAACTCGACCTGTGCTCGGTCGAGTGGCAGGTCGAGCTGGCTTCTCTCGTGCATTCTCCACTCGGTCGAGTCCTCCTCAGCACACGGTCGAGTGTCGGGTCGAGTGTGCGGTTGAGTTGGACTCTGGACCTTGGTTCTCCAGCCTTAACTCCCTTGCTTTCCCTTCATGATTGGCTCACTTCTCCTCAGCATTGCTTCCATGCTCCTTAAGCTCCAAAATCACCTGAATATGCATGAAAAGATGCAAATGCAATGCAACTAAACTCTAATGCATGATTAGTGCTAAAGCTACACAATAATGGCCTAAATGGATAGCAAAAGATGCAAAAGATGTGAATAATCTAAGGGAAAACAAGGTAAAATATATGAACATCACATATATATTTTAAAACGAGGATACAACATTGCTTATATTTTTAAAATATAAAATATTAAATCTAAACTAATAAAAATAATTCAAAAAGTTAAATCGAGTTTTCTAAACATGACCACTTCAATATATGTTTTATTTTATTTTAAGGATTTTTACCAAATTAATATGATTCATGAATTTGAACATTGTATCGTGTAGCCATGTAACATCCGTAAACCAAAATGCTAATTTTGGGGGTGGGTGTCGATCGATACCACTATTGATGTCGGTCGACACCAATGTTTTCTGGTTCGACCAGTTCGATTTAATTATCGATTTTTGGTCGGTTTGGTTTGAGGAGAACCATTAAACCATGATAATTAAGTGGGAGAACGATCTAGGTCGTGTTTTGTTGTTGTCAAGCCGCTGAAAACAAAGAGAAAGAGGAGAAAATATTGTTCTTGAGTTTTTGTGAGATTTCAAGGCTGTTTTTGTGAGATCTTGCTGTGGGAGTGAGGATTCAAGGCTAGGAACGTGTGGGAAGCTTGCTGGGAGTGTGAGATTCATCCTTGTTTGTCCGAATCTTCCTGCAGAGAGGTGAGTGCATGACCATGGCTGATCTAACCCTGTGATTCCATGTTCTTGCTTGTTTGTTGCTGTGTTTGTGTGTTTTTCTTGCTGGGTTTGGTTGCTAAAGGTTCCTACAGAGGTATATGGCTTGGGTTTTGAGTATTGGACGATTAGAGCGAGATTCGACTCTCGGCTTCGAGCAGAACGCGGTTGTAGAGGGAGTGTCGATCGACACCAATTGGTGTCGGTCGACACAAGAAGCGACATCGATCGACACTGTGGGGTAGTGTCGGTCGACACCAAGAGCCAGTGTCGATGGACACTTGGCTGGTGTCGGTCGACACCTCCCTTCCAGCGAGTTGATGTTTGTTTTCCTGGTTTGTATGTTTTGTTTGTTGATTGTTTGGAACATTGGAATTATTGTTGCTTTTGTGTATAGCCCAGTAGATGGGAAGATTGCCTCACATAGTGTTTATAAAATACTCATGCATCTCAATTTATTAATATTAATTTATTTATTGAAAAAAAAACGGGTCGGGTCGTTTTAAGCCAAAACGGGTTTAAATAAGAGTATGAAACTAAGTAAATTAAATGTAAAATATTATAAAATGTATAGCACGAGTAACTATCTATCTTCCATGTGCTAACTATCTACAATGAAATATTATTCAATCAAGTTATACTAAGATATTTTATACTTGTGGGTCCTACAGATTAATTAGTTGCTTTTTTTATTGTTTTCTTTTTATTTTTCAACACATTACTTATATAATATATTAAGGATTGTTTAAATTTTAAATAATGAAGAGGCTTAAATCATGATATAAACTGATTTTTTCCTTTTTTTGATAAAATTTTATCAAAATCATAACAATGTATTAAAAGTATAGTGCTGCCAATTTACATACGTTAATGTTTTTTTTTTGTACCTTAATCCGTATTAAGAGAATTTATACAAAAAAAAATGATTCATAATACATTTATTCATAAATCGACTCACAAACTCTCAATTTTATAATAAAGATATTTTAATCAATTAGAATAAAAAATCTAACTTTGTCAATAGTATCAATAAAATAATTATTCGTAACATTTATATTAGATTATAACATATGATATTTGAATAACTAGAAATCTAATTTTTCTTACACATTATTTTAACCTTAATTTTTCAAAAACATCTACACAAATTTTTTTTACTAGAAAATCGTAAATAAAAATAAAAATAATTTTCTACAGAAAACTATTAAACGTCCACTATCTAAACAGTGCGGGTTACAATTTTTTTTAGAAAATTTTTTACAATTGATGATCTTATTTTCTTAAAGATTTTGCCCGTTCACAAATTAATTCAAAATTTGAGAGGATTTGAAACGACCATACCCATTTTTATTATAATAATAAAAAAATAATAATAATAGTCTAAACTAGTTGTCTCATATCCATTAGCCACCTAACCACAATCACACAACAACGGATAACATAAAACAATACCATTAAACCAATAAATAACCAATAATCAAATAACCAGTATTAACAATCATAACAATTAAACCAAACTCTTTGTTAAAAAAAAACAATTAAACCAATCCAACATGAATCAAGAACCAGAAATCCTAAAACAACATCCTAGGACTAAACTCTAGAATCCTAACAGAAGCCAGACAACAACCAATCGAGCCACTAGAACATCCTCCTCTTCATTGCCTTGATTCCACGATCACACTTTTCCTTTACCTACAACACAAACTGAGATGCATGAGTATTTTATAAACACTCAGTTAGGCAATCCTCCCATCTACTGGGCTATACACACAAGCAACTGAGATACCAATGTCAAAAACAATCAACAATTAAGACATGCAAACCAGGAAACAAGTATGGTCTTTGCTGGAAGGGAGGTGTCGACCGACACCAGCCAAGTGTCGACTGACACTGGTTATTGGTGTAACATCCGTGAACCAAAATTGGGGATTTTTGGGATGGGTCTCGATCGACACCATGGTAGTGTCGATCGACACCATGGTAGTGTCGATCGACATTAGCAATTTCTGGTTTGATTGGGTTGTTTTAATTGGTCGTTTTTGTTCGGTCTGGTTCAACTGAAGTTCCTAACCGATGTATATAAGAGAAAACTCGACCTAGGTCGTGGAAAAGAGGTGTTTGTGCCGTTTCTAGAGAGAAATGAGAGAAGGAGTGTTCTTGAGGTTTTGGGAGGTTTTTAGGAGATTCTTTGCTTGGGATTGAGAGATCTGTTGCTGTGGGGTGAAGATCTTGTGCTGGGAACAAAGGAGAAGCTTCCTAGGGTGCTGGCGTCGTTGTTGGGTCAGAACTTTCTACAAAATAGGTAATGAATGTGTAGCGTGGAATCATGGCGATGAGGAGGAGGATGATCTAGGGTCTCGTTGTGTGTTGTTGGACTTTGTTATATTGTTTACGTTGGAACCAATTATAGAGATATGCTAGGTTGATGAATAAAATGCTTAGGAATGTTATTGTATTGTTGATGTATTGGTTTGTATGGTTGGTATGTTTCCGGTGTGTATATTGGTTGTTATTGGTTTAATGAGAAGTTGTGGTTTGGATTGGTTTAATTGAAACAACCCGACCTTATTTTTTTAATAATAAATAATAAATATATAAATATAATATAATAAATAAACTACAACTAGTGGTGCCATATCTACTAGCCACCTAACCACAATCACAATCAACAACGGAATAACAAAACCAACAAATATCCAATAATCCAATAATCAATATAATAATAACCAGTATTAATTTCATTCTTAAACTAATGATCCAAATAACATAAACCAGAGAACCAGCAATCCTAAACAACATTCTAGACTCAACTCTAGCAACCTAACAGAAGCCAGACAACCAAGCGAACCCCTAGAACATCCTCCTCTTCATTGCCATGATTCCACGATCACATTTTGCCTTTACCTGCACCACAAACACAAATTGCAATGCATGAGTATTTTATAAACACTCAGTAAGACAATCCTCCCATCTACTTGGCTATACACACAAGCAATAGAGACATCTCTAACCATCAACTAACAATCAACAATCAACAATAACAAACCAGAACTCTGCATCGACCGATACCAACATGCATCGACCGACACCGGATGGGGATGCATCGACCGACACAAGGTTGCATCGACCGATGGTAGATGCACTTGCATCGATCGACACTCGCACTGCATCGACCGACGCATGCTCGACATCGCACGAAAACACTAGGTTTTACGCGCCGTCCTCGCACTTGCATCGACCAACGCACAAAGTGCATCGACCGACGCACAAAGTGCATCGACCGATGCTGATGTGACCCAGAGACGCGGTTATGGTATGGATGCGGCGCGTGCGCCCGGTCGACTTGAGATCGGTGAGACTTTCCTCGGCAAAGGTTTGTGGCTTCGGATCTAGAGAAGAAACCAATGAGGGAACTGGAGTTTGAAGCGATTCAAACGAGCCGTTTGAGAATACGGTCGAGAGGCCACAAACAGGACGATCGGACAGAACGGATGCGGAAGAGATGGAACAGATGCAGCTATCAAACGGTTACGATGGAAGCGGCGGTGGAACCGAGTTGAGATGGATTGATGGAGAACTCGAGGACTCGTGGTGAAAGAACTTGAGGTTTGCGATGGTGGAACGAGTGAAGACACAAGAGCCTTGACTCTCCTCTTGATAAAGTCGCTAACAAGGTCGAACCCGGTTCGAGGCTTGCTAGGGTTTTGTCAAAGTTCAATCCCGGATTAAAGAAAGAGAAGAGTGAGACAAGTCAAAGAATCTCTCTTTGAGAAAATTGTATTTTCATTCAAGTGTAAGGAGGAACAAGGGTTAAGAGAAGTTTAAATAGTTAGGTTTAGCTAGGGGCTTAAGGACACGCGGATTCATCTTGATCCGCACATCGTCCTTTGACGTGTTCTGTTTGCAATGAGAACACGTCGCCACCTTTTGACTAACACGCTTAGCCACAAACACTCTCAACGTTCACAAGCATAAGGAATATTCCCAAAATTCAAATTTAAACCAAAATAAGAGATAAGAGATAAGGAGATAACCGCCTTGGCTTTACCGTGGGAAGCGACTTAGCCTTTGGCGTTGTGCACTTTAGCTCCATGCCTCGTTAAAACCTTCTCCAGTAAACCCATAGGGAAAAACCCAGAGTAAGGAAAAAGAGGACACTTCCTTGCTTAAGCGACTTGGTGCCTTCACTCTTGGGTAAGAGTGAAGACCAGTCGGACCGAGTCTTCAAAGTCTTCAATGGTGGGTTGGCGCTGGACAAATGACCGGACGAACAGGTTGAGCCGCTGCTTGGCCGCCTTTGCTGAGCTCCTCGAACGCGTCATGGCTCCTGGAATGATCGTTGGTGCCTTGGCCGCTTTGGTAGCTCGCGTCTCGGATGCCTTGGTTGCTTCTTGGTTGCGCATCTCGGGCAGGATTGGCGTCTCTTGGTCGCTTTGGTCAGCGTCGCGTCCTATGATCACATCATTCCCTCCTTCTTCAAAACGTTTTGTCCCCACAAAATCTTCGTCGTCACCTACATCAAACAGGACAAGATCAGTAACATTGAAGGAGGTTGATGTACCAAACTCACCTGGTAGCTCGAGTTGGTAGGCGTTATCGTTGATCTTCTCGATGACTCGGAATGGGCCGCCTTCTCGCGGGCTTAGTTTGTTGCACTTCTGTTGAAACCTCTCCGGCCTCAAATGTAAGCACACCCAGTCGCTAGGCTTGAACAGCATCGGCTTGCGACCTAGGTTGAGAAAGCGTGCGTATTGCTCGTTCCTTCGTTCGATGTTGGCTCGAACTTCTTCGTGTAACGCCTTGACCATCTCTGCTCGCAACTCCGTCTTGATTCTCGATCTCGTTTGGCGGTATAGGATGGAGATCCAGTGGTGTTACTGGCTTGAACCCATTGGGAACCTCGAAAGGTGACTTCTTCGTAGCCGAGTGCACCACCTGATTGTAAGCAAACTCAATAATAGGAACACACTCGAGCCAGGAACCTTTGTTACTCGCGATCGCCGTGCGGAGTAGGGCGCCTATCTAACGATTGACAACCTCCGTTTGGCCGTCGGTTTGAGGATGAGCCGCGGTGGAGTACAAGAGCTTCGTTCCAAGCTTTCTCCAAATGGTGCGCCAAAAATGACCGAGGACTTGGGATCTCGATTGGATATGATGGAGCGAGGCACTCCATGAAGCCGTATGACTTGACTAAAGAACATATTCGCCAGTTGAACCTCATCGTTGTTCTTGTTGCACATAATGAAATGAGCCATCTTCGAGAACTTGTCAACAACCACCATAATCTTTGTGCGCGAGGGGTAGGCCGAGGATGAAATCCATGGAGAGATCGATCCATGGTGCGGTTGACACTGGCAAGAGCATATAGAGGCCATGCGGATAAGTTGTCAACTTAGAGGTACGACAAACGATGCAACATCCAACGTGCTTCTCCACCATGTTTCGCAATTTTGGCCAGTAGAAATGCTCCTTAAGCACGGCCAATGTCTTCGTGACGCCGAAGTGACCTGATAAGCCTCCGCTGTGAGCTTCACGAACAAGCAACTCCTGGATAGAACCATTCGGTATACACAGCCGTCGTCCTCTGAACAGGAAACCTTCGTGAAGATAGAACTCGGTGTAAATTCCTTTCCCATGGTTTTGAAAACAGTCTCCAAACTCGGCGTCTCCAGCATAGGCATCCTTGATGCTTTCAAAACCCAACACTCTCGCGTCCATTGTGGTAATCAGGGCGTGTCGTCTGGATAAGGCGTCGGCGACTACGTTCTCCTTGCCTTTCTTGTACTTAATGACATAGGGAAACGACTCGATGAACTCCAGCCACTTTGCATGACGTCTCTTGAGGTTAGTTTGGCCGCGGAGATGCTTTTGAGTTTCCTGATCAGTGTGAATCACAAACTCTCTCGCCAGGAGATAGAGTTGCCAAACCTCCATCGCTCGCACGAGTGCGTATAAATCCTTGTCATAGGTTGGGTAGTTAAGCGCCGCACCACTCAGCTTCTCGCTGAAATATGCTACAGGCCGGCCTCCTTGAGTCAACACAGCTCCGAGTCCGAAGCATGCTAAGAAATCTCTCAAACCTTCTAAAATTATCAAGAACACTTTTCTCCCTCTGATTCTTTCTAAAATGGTGAATAGCTCATTCTCCCACGACTTAGGTCGATTCTTCCTTTAAATATCCCGGTTATAGGGTTTCACTTAAACCAAACTGACTCAAATTTACAATTTAAATCAATCTGGTAGAACCTGAAATTGTTGGTGACGACCGACACTACCCTTGGTGTCGATCGACACCCATCCCCAAAACCCACAATTTTTATAATAAAAACTAATCTCTAAATTTTAAACCCTAAACCCTACCCCTTAAAAACTATATCTTGAATCTAAATTTGTCAACCCAAACCTTAAAAAGTGTTCTACCTGATGTAGTACTTTATCAGTTAAATTATCAAACCTCGGTTTGCAATGATCAACACACTAAGAATATACATGAATGCTTAATCTAAACTAATAAGAAAGGGTTTGTTTTATGTAACAACTAGTTAGAAGCAACTTTAAATAAGCAAAATCAATGAGAACAAAGGATGCAACTACACAACTAAGAACAGTTTTAAAATCAAGATAAAACAAATGGACCTTGGGCAAGGTTAATGACTTGGGAGATAGCTAATCAATCCTAGATGTCTAAGCAAACAATCAAGAACAATCCTTAGGCTAAGAACACTTATGCAAATCAATTCACTTCCATGACAAAGATCCTATGCTAATCAAGTAATCATCAAAAATTTCCAAAGGCAATCACAAGATAAGCATGCATTTTAAACAAGTCTAAATACCACTAAACACCCTAATCATCAATTTCCATTGGCTAGGAATGCAAACCTCTTGAATAGTTTGGTTCAGGAATTTCATCCAACACCTTCTAGGCATAAAAGTCCTAATATCTAGAATTAACATGATCAAGGTTAATCTAGCATTATAATCACTAAACAAGAAAGGATACATGTAAACAAAGCCTTAAACATCATAGATCAATCATCTATCTCCCTAATCTACCAAGCCCAAAGTCCTAAAAGATCTACTCACTCATGGTTATGATCATACAAAGGTAGAGGTTTGATCTTTGTGAAATCATAATTAGAGATTGTAGAATAGGAGAAATGAAAAAAAATTACTATTAAAAACTGAAAAATAAACCAAGGATCCAACAAACTTTGATAAACAAACTTAAGAACCCTAAAAATTGCTAAGTTAAAGATAAGATAAAGGATAAGTCTCCCCTTAATAGGGTTATTGTATTTATAGCAAAATAAAAGGGAGGTGGGTCAACTCATTTCAAACCGGGTCAAACCCGGATCAAAACTAAAACAAGTGTGGAGTCTGACGGCTCCATGCGGGCAGGGTTTAGCCGATGGGAGGTGGTCGATGGCTTCACGTGGGAAAGGTTTGGCCGATGGGAGGTGGCCGATGGCTTCACGCGGGCAAGGTTTGGCCGCGGGAGGTGGCCGCTGATGGGGGCGATCAAGTGCGTCTCCTGTTCCATCGGCTGGTGTTTGGCCGCTGGTCTTGACCGCTTGCTTCACCCGGCCACCGTTTGGCCGATGGTATTGGCCGCTGATGGTGGCGATCAAGTGCATGTTCTCCACTTCACTCTTCTTTGCTTCTTTGCATCAAAACAAGTCCAAATGCTCCAAATGTGATGATATTACTCCATGAACCTGAGAGGTAACACACTAGATGCATATGCTCTTAAAACAACCTAGAATGACAAGATTATGCAACAAAACTAACAAAAAAAATGCTTAAAACCCAACAAAAACACAAGATATCAACTCCACCAAACTTATCTCTTGCTAGTCCTCAAGCAAGAACCAAACAAAAGAGAGAGAGAGAGGTTTGAAAAAGGGATTCAGAACCAAAATGTATCAACAAAGGATTCAAACCACAGTCCTTAAATATAATTCAATGGTGCTAACATCAATCAAAGTCTTTACTTTCACAATGCACCACTCTAGTTCACTTTCTATATATTGGTAAAAACATGCAATCATATTGAGCATCTCTTTCACTGATGAGAACATAACTGAAGTAAACCGGTGTCGATTAGGATAAGGTTAGAAACAATGAGAATATCGTATGTGATCTTCTTATTGTTAGGTTTTGGGTAGATTATGTTAAATATTTGATTCATGTATATCTCCTAATTTATAGCCACCATTCACATGTATAAATACTTCTACAATATTATGATAATGGATATGAAGAAAAATAGTTAAAGTCTTGTGTTCTTATAAACTCTGATTGGGACCTTATCATTCACATTCATTAAATTGTTTGGTGTGATCTTGCAAATGGAAAATAAATCAAGCTTAATTGGTTTAAGGGAAAAGCTTTTTATAAAGTGGTTGGCAATGGCGCTTTTGGGTGGTCTACTCTCAAACAAAAAGGAATGTTAGACAGTTGTGAAACCTATCTAAGACTGAGATACAAAGCTTAACTCTTGATGTTCTACCCACCTAGAAGCTTTTCTACCCTTTTTCTCATCCTTCTTTTCTTTATTTCAAACCCAAAAACTCAATTTGATTCAACTTAAACCCCTTTTCTTCTTTACTTATGTTCTTAAACTTTAAAATATCTCTAAGGCTCCCTTTTTTTTTACTTCTTTGAAACTTCTTTTGATGAACTCCCATTCTTACAACACTATGCTTTAGCATTCTTTTTTTTTATAAAACTTTTCTAGGAGACATCAACTAGACTTTTCTTTCTCTTTTTCTTCTTAAGAGACTTAGAGCTTTTAACCAAACTTAACCTTAGAGATAAATCTTTTCTTTTCTTTTGACCAAGTAATTCTTTCTTCCCCCCCCCCTTAATCTCTCTTGATTCCAAACCTTTACCCAAATCAAAATTCTAACCACCTATTTCTTTCAAAACCAGTCATATTAGGTAGTTCTAAATATTCCAAATCTAGCTAAAACAAGAGCCAGTTCTTTGTCATTCTCAATACTCTCAAGATTTCACAACCTATAGCATTATCAACAAAGAGGCCTCACTCAACAAATCAAAACAAGGCTTGAAAGAAAAGGTTGGGGTTCAAAGGTATGGTAAGAGATTGGGTTAAACAAATAGAGTGGCAAATAGAGATAGTTAACCCAAATGAAAAGTTCCATGAGCTAGCATTCATAGTCCATAAGCAAGATAATTTAAAGATCAAAATAAAGTCCAAATAATATAGAGATGCAGCAATGATCAAGCAATCTTTACACTAGAAGAAAATGCTTTCAAGTGACACAATGCTTTAAGCTTAGACTCTTCATTTTTTCCCAAAGATTAAACAAGCACCAATGAACTATAAATGAGGGCTGTTGGTTCAATCCTAAGACTCTACTTCTAACAAGATAGCTTCATTTCCCAAATGCAAATGCAAATGCATACTAAATGCTTCTAGACTCAATCCTAAACACAAGAATGAATATGCAAAGCTACATGCATTTGTTTTTGGTTTTTGAAAATTTTCAATTTTTTTTTTTTTTTCTCAAAACATAGCTAATAACAATGCATCACACAAAAGATGAAAATCAAAACAAAACACAATGTTAGATGGTTAGTACCTCCCCCAAACTTAATTCACACCGTCTCGGTGTGAGAAAAGGCCAAGAGAAGGACTAACAAAATAAAGAAAACAAGACTCAAATGATATATACAATGGAAAGTTAGGACCATACCTTGGCCCCAGTTGTGAACCTTAGGGAATGGAGTGATAGGAGGAGCTTTAGTGTTCCCTTGTACCGTTTTCTCATTCTCATCAACCATATCCAAATTATTTGTGAAGATAGCGTTGCAAAACTCCTTGGGGGAAGCTTTGGATTCACCCGGTAATAGTCCACTTGAATTATTTGAAGTAGAAGTGTTGTGAGTTACCATAAGATCAACAATATTCCTATGAGAAGCCAAGCTAATGATCTTATGATCAAGTTCATTGTACACCCCATTTATCTTATTGTGCAGCTCAACAAAACTCTTACTCAAATCTGTATAACCATTAGTTTGACCTTCTAAAAATTGTTTCAACATGGCACTCACTTCATTATCTTGAAGAGGAAGTTGAATAGAAGACTTTCCTTGAAGCTTTAAAGGTGGATAAGCTTGGTTATAACCTCTGTGTTGATATCTTCTTTCCTCAGTTTTGTCCCCACTCTCTTTTGGGACTCTATCATAGTCCTCCTCATAGTATCTTTGATCACTTTGAGTCAAATTCTCAACAAGCAACTCTCCTTGTTCTATAGTGAGGTTTGAAAAACTTCCTTTGCTAGCCATGTCCAATGTCAATTTGAGTTCCTTTTTAACTCCTCCATAGAAAATACTAAGTATAGCTTGCTTGTTGAATCCATGATGTGGGAAATCTTGAATATATCCCTAAAGTCTTCCCCATGCTTCATGGAAGCTTTCATGAATTTCTTGCTTAAAACTCATTATGTCATTTCTCACTTGAGTTGTTCTTTGCTTGGAGTAGAACTTGAGAAGGAAGATCTTCTTGCAATTATCCCAAGAATTGACCAAATGAGATGGGATAGTTCTCTCTCATTGGCTTGCTTTTTCTCCAAGAGAAAATAAAAACAAATTGAGCTTGATACTATCGTCGGAAACACCTCCAATCCTAAACGTACTACACAACCTCTCAAATGAATCCAAATGATCATATGGGTTTTCTATAGCTAGCCCCAAGAACTTAGAGCCTTGAATCAGTCTAATCAAACTTGGCTTGATTTCATAAGCATTGGCTTCTATGGGAGGAGGTCGAATTCCATATCTTGACTCATGATAAGGAGCATCAAAGCTTCCTATTGTCAATGTGTTCTCTTGTGGTTGAGTCGGATTTGTTACCAGTACTTGAGGTTTTGGAGCGTTAGTAATGCTTGTTTGATTGTCTACAGCCAACACCTTGAATGACCTTAAGTAAATGATGTACTTGAGGTTACCAGTACTTGAGGTTTTGGAGCGTTAGTAAATGATGTAAAACAACAATTTTTTTGTAGTGCTTGTCTTTCCATTTTTCTTATTTTGGTTTGAGTACCTTTGATGCATGCATATGAGAATCAAGGAAGACAAATTAGTAACAACAAGGAAAAGTGAATTCATCATCTCAACTAGATGCATGAAGCTAATCATATTCGCAAAATTAAATGGCCTAGTCTCAAGCAAAGATGAAATCCTAAAGGTTAAATGCAATTGCAAACCGGCAACGGCACCAAATTGATGTAGTACTTTTATCAATTAAATTATTGAATCCAGTTTGCAATGATCAACACACTAGGAATACACATGAATGCTTAATCTAAACTAATAAGAAAGGGTTTGTTTTATGTAACAACTAGTTAGAAGCAACTTTAAGTAAGCAAACTCAAAGAGAACAAAGGATGCAACTACACAACTAAGAACAGTTTTAAAATCAAGATAAAACAAATGGACCTTGGAATCAATCCTAGATGTCTAAGCAAACAATCAAGAACAATCCTTAGGCTAAGAACACTTATGCAAATCAATTCACTTCCATGACAAAGATCCTATGCTAATCAAGTAATCATCAACAATTTCCAAAGGCAATCACAAGATAAGCATGCATTTTAAACAAGTCTAAATACCACTAAACACCCTAATCATCAATTTCCATTGGCTAGGAATGCAAAGCTCTTGAATAGTTTGGTTCAGGAATTTCACCAAACACCTTATAGGCATAAAAGTCCTTGAAACGACCGACTTTTTTTTTTTTTTAATAATAATAATAAATAATAATAATATAATAATATACTACAACTAGTGGTCCCATACCCACTAGCCACCTAACCACAATCACAATCAACAGCGGAAATAACCAACCAATAATAATCCAATAAAATAATATAACCAATAACATCAACAATTATCAAGTATTAATTCCAATCCTAACCAATGTTCCCAAACAACATAAACCAAATAACCAGCAATCCTAAACAATGCTCTAAGACTCCACTCTAGCAACCTAACAATGCCAGATAAACAGTCAACCGAGTCCCTAGAACATCCTCCTCTTCATTGCCTGGATTCCACGATCACACTTTGCCTTTACCTGCACCACAAACACATATTGCAATGCATGAGTATTTTATAAACACTCAGTAAGGCAATCCTCCCATCTACTGGGCTATACACACAAGCAATAGAGTAACCTTAACCATCAAACAACAAGCAATAAACAACAATCGACCAACCAGGACAGTGCATCGACCGACGCCACACATGCATCGATCGACACACCAAGGGATTGCATCGACCGGCACAGAAGCTGCATCGACCGATGCAAGTGTAACTTTCATCGACCGACACCCAATCTGCATCGACCGACGCATGCTCGACGCACACGAAAAACCCTAGAGTTCAATGCGCCGTCCTCGCACTTGCATTGACCGACGCAAGCAATGCATCGATCGACGCAACGTCGAGCACCGTGATTTCCCCGAAGCTTCTCGCCGGATCTCGTTCCTACAACCACAGAAACTCATTCCCAAGCCACAAGAAAGCTTCCTAACGTCCTTAACCACGATCTAACACGTCTAACAACACCAAACAAGCAAGTTAAAGGTTCCTCTAGCTTAGATAAGCCATGGTCATGCACTTACCTTTGCCACAGAAGAAAGCTAAACCTCAAACAACAAGAACAAGCCTCTAGGAAGCTCCTACAACGATCTCAGCTACAGATCTCACCAAGAATCGCCCCAAATCTCCAAGAAATCACCAAGAACTCTCAAGAACACTTCTCTTTCTCTTTTGTTTCTCAAAAACGGCTGAACACATCTAATGAGACAAAAGGCACGACTTAAGGGTTTTCCCCTTTTCCTTTGACCAAAACGCAGCGTTTGACTTAAGTCAAAACGCAGAGAATTGAACATGCATCGACCGATGCACCATCTGCATCGACCGATGCAACTCCCAAACCGGGATTCCGGTTCACGGATGTTACAATTCTCCCCCACCAAACTGGATTCGTCCTCGAATCCCGAACAACCATCAGCCAAGGACTCCCGTGCAACCGTCTCCACGGCCCGCACTCCTCCGACTGATCTACAGAAGGTCACCTCCAGGCGATAGACTCACGCTCCAGGCGTCATTTGCTCTTGACTTTTTGGACTTCCCTTTACTCATAGGCCTAAACCTTGAGTTTCTATTGGCTCCTCATCAGACCTAAGTCTGCATGCCAAAAGTTGGCTCCTCATCAGGCCGAAGCCCGCATGCCATAATATATAAGGAAAAGCCCAAACTCGTCTCTCGGGTTGCCACCCTACAGCGCGCCTCCGGATCGTCATCCGAAGTCGATATATCAACCATACCCCAAAGCCACAAAGTCTCTGAATATGGCAGTACTAGGAGAACCTAAGCCCTCCAAGAGTCGCGAGCAAACGATTCTGAACACGTCTGAGTCCTATCCCTACCCAGGTTTCCTCCCCGTGGCTCGCGTAGAAACATCTCAATGTCCTACCAACTACATATCCCCTCACCGGGATACCTCATGACCACACAAGGATCATACACACGCCACAAGGGCCGCCACAAAGGCCAACAAAATGTCCTAACGAGGACCGCCACCAAGGCCAAAACAAATGTCCTAAAGAGGACCGCCACCAAGGCCACTCGTCCCGAAGGACCGTCACAAAGACCATCTGTCCCGAAGGACCGTCACAAAGACCATCTGTCCCGAAGGACCGTCACAAAGACCATCTGTCCCGAAGGACCGTCACAAAGACCATCTGTCCCGAAGGACCGTCACAAAGACCATCTGTCCCGAAGGACCGTCACAAAGACACTCTGGCTAAACAGCCCGCCACAAAGGCCAACAATTGGCTAAAAGCCCGCCACAAAGGCCACACAATTGGCTAAAAGCCCACCACAAAGGCCACACAATTGGCTAAAAGCCCGCCACAAAGGCCACACAATGTCTAAAAAGACCGCCACACACAGGCACACTGACCCGAAAGTCCACCACAAAGGCCACGAAAGCCCCTCCAAGGCTTCCTACCGCTAACATGGACAAGTTCTAACTCCCGTAAAACTTTCCATATTTAGCACTTTCCATTTTTGGAAACTTTCCACTTTAGGAAACTTTCCTCCAACCCCGCCTCACGGAAACTTTGTACCCCGAACACCACCTCATCTTGTTACTGAGTCGCACAACCAACCACCCCAAGCGACCGAGTAACAAGAGAGATGGGCTGGAATACTCCATTCCCGCTCCAGCCACGGATTACAGATGGGAACAGGCTAAACAAGCTCAAGTCGCGGCTTGCTTCTCATACCACTTCTTGAACCTTGCCTTCATCTTTGCCTCAGGCTCCCAAGTCTGCTCCTCAACACCATCACAGTCCCACAGGACTCTCATCAAAGGAATCTTCTTCTTCCGAAGTTCCTTGATCCTCCTCTCGAGAACCCTCACTGGTCTCGCCTCCAAAGTCATGTTAGGCTGAAGATCCTCAGGAATCTTAGCCAACACCTCCTCTCCCTCACGGAGACACTTCCGCAACATAGACACATGGAAAACCTTATGGAATGCACGCATCACCTCAGGTAACTCAAATCTATATGCCACTGGTCCAACCCGCTCAATCACTCTGAATGGACCCATATACCTCGGACTCAACTTAGTCTCTGACAATGACCTGTTTGGACCCCGCAACATGGCCATCTTGAGGTACACTCTGTCTCCTACCTGGAACTCAAGATCTCTTCTCCTCCTATCTGCATAACTCCTCTGCCTATCCTGAGCCTCCTTCATGTTCAGCTTGAGAATCCAAATCTTCTCTGAGGTCTCCTGAACAAAACTAGCACCAAACATGCTCCTCTCCCCCACCTGAGTCCATCATAATGGTGTACGACATGACCTCCCATACAAAGCCTCATAAGGAGCCATCTTAATACTCGCCTGATAGCTGTTGTTGTAAGCAAACTCTACCAGGTTCAGGTGATGTGCCCAATGGCCACCCCAATCCAACACACACATCCTCAGCAAATCCTCCAGCGTCTGGATCGTCCTCTCTGGCTGTCCATCAGTCTGGGGATGATAAGCTGTACTCATATGCACCTTAGTGCCCATCTCTGCCTGAAATGCCTTCCAGAACACCGAAGTGAACTTAGAATCCCTATCAGACACAATGCTCGCTGGCACCCCATGCAACCTGACTATCTCCCTCACATACTTCTTAGCCAAGACCGCTGCTCCATCAGTCTTCTTAATGGCCAGAAAATGTGCTGACTTAGTCAACCGGTCCACAATGACCCAAATAGCATCAAAGGTCCGTGACACTGGCAATCCTACCACAAAATCCATGGTGATCATATCCCACTTCCACTCAGGAATGGGTAAACTCTTCAGTAACCCGCCAGGAACCTGATGCTCAGCCTTCACTAGCTGACACACATCACACCTCGAAACCCAACTAGCCACATCCTTCTTCATCCCGACCCAATGATAGTACCTCTTGAGGTCACGGTACATCTTAGTCGCTCCTGGATGAATGGATAACTTGCTCGCATGAGCCTCTCTCAGAATCTCCTGTCTCAACTCCTCATCCTTGGGCACACACACACCGACCGCACCAAGATAGTACCATTATCTGAGACCTGATACTCTGAATCCACATCCTTAGAGGCATTCACCAGCCCCAAATCCTTCTCCTGAGCCAACCGCACTCTACTTAGAAGATCTGCTCTATCTACTGCTTCCAAACCCAATGGTTCCTGTGAAACAGCACATAAGCTCAAAGCACTGATCTCCCCTACCAGAGACTCCATCTCCTGCTCGTGAGCCGAAGCTACCCTCTTCCGACTCAGAGCATCTGCAACCGTGTTAGCCTTACCAAGATGATAGGCTATCTCCAAATCATAATCCGCCACAAGCTCCATCCACCACCTCTGTCTCAAATTCAACTCAGGCTGAGTGAATATATACTTCAAGCTCTTATGATCTGTGAACACCTGTACCTTTGCACCATAAAGATAAGATCTCCAAATCTTCAGGGCAAAAACTACAGCACCCATCTCCAAATCATGAGTAGGATAGTTGCCTTCATGCACCCGCAACTGCCGCGATGCATAGGCAATCACCTTCCCATGCTGCATCAGAACACACCCCAAACCAACTCTAGATGCATCCGTATAAACCACATAAGGTTCTCCCTGCTCAGGCAAAGCCAACACTGGCGCAGTAGTCAACATCTCCTTCAGGCTTGCAAAGCCTTCCTCACACTCTTCTGACCAGACAAAAGGAACATCCTTCCCTATCAACTTAGTCATAGGATGTGCTCTGCTTGCAAACCCCTGCACAAATCTCCGGTAGTAACCTGCCAATCCAAGAAAACTCCTGATCTCTGTGGCATTCTGCGGTCTAGGTCAATCCCTAATGGCCTGAATCTTCTCTGGATCTACAGAAACCCCCTCTGCAGAAACAATGTGACCCAGAAAGCCCATCTCACGCTGCCAAAAACTGCACTTGCTCAACTTAGCACACAACTTCTGCTCCCGCAGCTTCTCCATAACTGCCCTCAAATGCACTGCATGCTCTTCAGGACTCTTAGAGTAAACCAGGATATCGTCGATGAAAATGATGACAGATACATCCAGAAACTCCTGAAACACACTGTTCATCAATCTCATAAACGCCGCTGGTGCGTTAGTCAACCCGAAGGGCATAACCACAAACTCATTATGCCCATACCTCGTCCTGAAAGCAGTCTTCCTCACATCTGCCTCCTCTATCGGTATCTGATGATAACCCGACGCTAGATCTACCTTGGAGAACCAAGTAGCACCCCTCAACTGATCCAACAACTCATCGATCCTAGGAAGAGGGTACTTGTTCTTCACAGTGACCCGGTTCAAACCCCGATAATCAATACACAACCTGAAACTCCCATCCTTCTTCTTCATGAACAACACCGGCGCTCCCCACGGTGATACACTAGGACGGATGAATCCCTTACTCAACAAATCCTCTAGCTGCTTCTTCAGCTCTGCCATCTCTGCTGGAGCCATTCTGTAAGGAGCCTTGGATAACGGTGTCGTCCCCGGTTCCAGTTCAATAGTAAAAGGATCCGACCGAGATGGTGGTAATCCCTGCAAAGACTGAAACACATCCTCAAACTCCTCCACTATCGGAATACCGCAAACCGTAGACTTCCCCACTGACTCTGGCATAGATATAGTAACCAAATAAGCCTCACGGCCCTTCTCGATCATCTTCCCAGCCTGAATGGCTGAGATCACGAGACTCCCCGAAGTCGGTCTAATACCCTGAAAAACCAACTTCCCTCCTGAACGCTCAAACTCCACTCTACCCCGATGACAATCCAAATGCACCCTATGTCGATGCAACCAATCCATCCCGAGAATAACATCATATAGCTCCACTGGACTGATAAGCAGATCCACTGGCCACGACTCTCCTGCGATCTGAATATCAATTCCTCTAGCCCGACCAATCACTCTCAGGAACTCGCCTCCCGCAACCCTGACAACTCCTGCACGCTCTCCAGGATCTCCGCTGATCCCCGCACACTCTGCACACTCTGGAGTAATGAAGCTATGCGAAGCTCCAGAATCAAACATAACGTGGGACTTAAACCCGCCCACCAACAAGGTCCCTACACAAACCTCATGTGTTGAGAACCTAACACTTTATCACAGGAACATAAAATCTAACCCTACTAAAAATTCACAAAGGTTAAGTACCAGAAATTATACCTGTGATCGCTCCGGCACTGGTTCCACCAGTCTCTACTTTCGAGTAAACACGTGGCGCCTGCTCAATCCATGCCACCTGCTGACCTCCAGGCTGCACCTGCTGCAACGCTGCCACTGCTGCCGGCTGTAGCTTGGGACAAAAAGGCCTAATGTGCCCTGTCTCCCTACAGTGATAACATACCCGAGGCCCCGCCGTCGGAACACTCCTCTTGGGACAACTAGCAACCCTGTGATCCTTGCTCCCACACCCGAAGCAACCCGCACCACTCGGCTTCTGCGTAGCCTCCCACTTCCTCTTGGTTCCCTGAGCATGCCTACCGCCCCTGCTAGAACCACCCTGCTGCTGAGCCTTACTAGGCTGAACTGGTGGAGTAACCGACACTGACTGTGCCCGGATATCCTCCTCAATCTCTGCTGCAGTCTCCACCAGCTCTGCACGCGTAGCATAATACCTCCCTCTACAGTGAACTCTCAACTCATCACGTAGAGCCCTCATAAACCTCCTGACCTGAGCCTCCTCAGGCTCCATAGCTCGACCCCCATAACACAGAAGTCGACTGAACTCCAAGTCCAGCTCCCGCACTGACCGTGTCCCCTGAGACAAATGAAGGAACTGCACCTCCAACCGATCCAATGCCTCTCTCGGAAAATACTTGCGGTTGAACTCCAAAACGAAGTCAGCCCAAGTCATCTCCCGCTGCACTCTCCTAGCAGCCACAGATCTCCACCACAACTCAGCATCTCCAGTCAAAAAGTAGACCCCTATGTCCACCCAGAACTCCTCAGGACATCTCAGAGTATGGAAGTTACGTTCCACTCTCGTCCTCCACGCATCCGCAGCAGTAGGATCTACACCTCCCGAAAACTGCTCAGTATGCAACCGACCCATCTCTGTCAACATGCTGAGATAACGAGCATGGACTCCCACATCCGCAGCCACTGGCTGCCGCTCCTATGCCACCACTGGTGGCACTACCTGAGCCTGAGCCGGTACCACTGGTGGTAACCGCGCCAACACCTCTGCTAGCATAGCCGCAAAGTCAGTACCAGGGACTCCACCCGCTGGGGCTCCCACACCCGGGACCCTAGCATCACCAACCACTGGAGCATCAACACCGCCCCCTCCTGCCACACTCACGGAATTCCCCGGAACACCTTGCGACTCGCCAACACCCTCAGCTGTCACACTCTGGTCCTCGGTCTCACTAACCACTGGGACTCTGCCCCTACCACGACCACGTCCGCGTCCACGACCACGTCCGCGTCCACGACCTCGACCAGCCACAGCACCCTCTCTAACCATCTGCACTACCATGAACAGAAGGCTAAGCAAACAATTTCTATTATAACACAGAAACGTAAACTCACCGTGGAATCACACACTCGGCTCGAAGAGGATGTTCTAGGACTCCATGCCACACACAATTGACTAACTCACATAATCAATCAAGACATGCAATCCCAAACATCTACAACAGAAACCTAGTAAACCCAAACCTAGAACCGTAAGGGCTCTGATACCAAAATGAAACGACCGACCTTTTTTTTTTTTTTTAATAATAATAATAAATAATAATAATATAATAATATACTACAACTAGTGGTCCCATACCCACTAGCCACCTAACCACAATCACAATCAACAGCGGAAATAACCAACCAATAATAATCCAATAAAATAATATAACCAATAACATCAACAATTATCCAGTATTAATTCCAATCCTAACCAATGTTCCCAAACAACATAAACCAAATAACCAGCAATCCTAAATAATGCTCTAAGACTCCACTCTAGCAACCTAACAATGCCAGATAAACAGTCAACCGAGTCCCTAGAACATCCTCCTCTTCATTGCCTGGATTCCACGATCACACTTTGCCTTTACCTGCACCACAAAAACATATTGCAATGCATGAGTATTTTATAAACACTCAGTAAGGCAATCCTCCCATCTACTGGGCTATACACACAAGCAATAGAGTAACCTTAACCATCAAACAACAAGCAATAAACAACAATCGACCAACCAGGACAGTGCATCGACCGACGCCACACATGCATCGATCGACACACCAAGGGATTGCATCGACCGGCACAGAAGCTGCATCGACCGATGCAAGTGTAACTTGCATCGACCGACACCCAATCTGCATCGACCGACGCATGCTCGACGCACACGAAAAACCCTAGAGTTCAATGAGCCGTCCTCGCACTTGCATCGACCGACGCAAGCAATGCATCGATCGACGCAAGGTCGAGCACCGTGATTTCCCCGAAGCTTCTCGCCGGATCTCGTTCCTACAACCACAGAAACTCATTCCCAAGCCACAAGAAAGCTTCCTAACGTCCTTAACCACGATCTAACACGTCTAACAACACAAAACAAGCAAGTTAAAGGTTCCTCTAGCTTAGATAAGCCATGGTCATGCACTTACCTTTGCCACAGAAGAAAGCTAAACCTCAAACAACAAGTTCAAGCCTCTGGGAAGCTCCTACAACGATCTCAGCTACAGATCTCACCAAGAAACGCCCCAAATCTCCAAGAAATCACCAAGAACTCTCAAGAACACTTCTCTTTCTCTTTTGTTTCTCAAAAACGGCTGAACACGTCTAATGAGACAAAAGGCACGACTTAAGGGTTTTCCCCTTTTCCTTTGACCAAAACGCAGCGTTTGACTTAAGTCAAAACGCAGAGAATTGAACATGCATCGACCGATGCACCATCTGCATCGACCGATGCAACTCCCAAACCGGGATTCCGGTTCACGGATGTTACAGTCCTAATATCTAGAATTAACATGATCAAGGTTAATCTAGCATTATAATCACTAAACAAGAAAATATACATGTGAACAAAGCCTTTAACATCATAGATCAATCATCTATCTCCCTAATCTACCAAGCCCAAAGTCCTAAAAGATCTACTCACTCATGGTTATGATCACACTAAGGTAGAAGTTTGATCTTTGTGAAATCATAATTAGAGATTGTAGAATAGGAGAAATGAAAAAGAAATTACTATTAAAACCTGGAAAATAAACCAAGGATCCAACAATCTTTGATAAACAAACTTAAGAACCCTAAAAATTGCTAAGCTAAAGATAAGATAAAGGATAAGTCTCCCTTAATAGGGTTATTGTATTTATAGAAAAATAAAAGGGAGCCAGGTCAACCCAGTTCAAACCGGGTCAAACCCGGATCAAAACTAAAACAAGTGTGCAGTCTAACGGCTCCACGCGGGCAGGGTTTGGCCGATGGGAGGTGGCCGATGGCTTCACGCGAGCAAGGTTTGGCCGATGGGAGGTGGCCGATGGCTTCACGCGGGCAAGGTTTGGCCGGGAGGTGGCCACTGGTGGTGGCGATCAAGTGCGTCTCCTGTTCCATCGGCTGGTGTTTGGCCGCTGGTCTTGACCACTTGCTTCACCCGACCACCGTTTGGCCGATGGTCTTGGCAGCTGATGGTGGCGATCAAGTGCCTCTTCTCCACTTCACTCTTCTTTGCTTCTTTGCATCAAAACAAGTCGAAATGCTCCAAATGTGATGATATTACTCTAAGAACCTGGGAGGTAGCACACTAGATGCATATGCTCCTAAAACAACCTAGAATGACAAGATTATGCAACAAAACTAACCAAAAACAAGGCTTAAAACCCAACAAAAACACAAGATATCACTACCCAATGAAAAAAACAAAATTTTTTTTTGTGTTTGTGGTATTTTTGAAAAAAACAATTGTGGTTTTTTTGGAAAGAAACTTAAGTGTGACATTTTTGGAAAAAAAAAACTTTAGTATCATATTTTTGAAAAAAAACTTAAATATTGGTATTTTGATGAATTGCTCTTTATGTATCGTTTAATTTTTTATGATAGGTTTAGAACTTCAACATTTTTTTATATAAATAATTTTGTAAATCTAGAATTGACATTTGTCAATTTCTTATTTATGAAAACATTTGGTGTAAAACAAATCTGTAAACTTTATTACCTAATTAAAGCCATTTAGACATATGGAAAGCTCTCAGATGACATGTGTCACTCTCCCGATAAAAGTGTTTTTGGAGAAATCTATTTTTACTATATAAGATTATATACGGCGTAGCTTAATTTTATGATGAATGCTGATATATGGTCCATTGATTTTTTTTTCTTTATATCTTATTATTTTGCAAAAACTATTTAATGACTATCTGTTTTTTTCTCTATATTTAGAAAACCAAAATATTTTTATATAAAAAAATTGGGTCGAATACAAGAACAAGCATTCCAACAAAAAGACAGAGAACAAATAAAAAGCAGACATGGTTAAGAGTGTAATTGTCGTTGCTTTCTTCAGTTTATTGATCTTGTTTACGATAACAACATGTAATGCAGGGCGTAATCTTAAAGTTGTACGTCCACACAACGAGAGATGTAGGGAGATATCAAGAAAAGCACCACAATCTTGTAATAAACCTAATGGTAGAGAATTATGTCATAATGCTTGCAGAGAAGACCATTATCCTGCTGGAAGATGTGTTCAAAGAAAAGCGTCGTTGGATTGCTTGTGTGTTGTTAGATGTTCACGATAAATAGATCAATATGATTTGAAATGTGGCTCTTTGCATGGAATACAATGACTAAAAATTATGTTTCTAATGATTTTTATTTGGGTTTCGAGAGAATTGAGTGTATCCAATTGATTTTACATTTTAAAAACAGGATTCGTTTTGGAGCACGGATTGATATTTTATTATATTTTTTAAAAAATAATATAGCATATTTTGTTATAAGTTTTAAATTGTTAGTTTTATAAATTTTATTAAATGTCATGAAAATATGTGTATGTATGTCGATTTAGTATAAGTGTATAACTGTTTGTTACCTTGGTAATTCGGTAAATATATCCAGATTTTTTAATTTTATTTTGTATATTTTTTACCTTGTTAATATTGTAATACAGGAAAATGAGGAATTAATAGCATGTGAAAAACGCTATCTTAATAATAGAACAATGTTAATAGAAATCTTCCGCGACGAAAAGTCTAACACTTTACATAGCGGTATTTGTAATTGCTATTATAAGATTTGATAATATAGTGTTTATTGATATGCCATCTTTAAATAAATAATAACGATTATTATATGCTGTTTATATATATACAGTTATATCACTTCTGAAAATTGGTAGAAAATTTTGTGCTTTTATATGGGGTGTATCTTTATATACTTATTTAAGCAATGTTGTAAAACTTTAACCCTACTATCATGTGGCATATTACTAAAAATGCCATTGAATAAATACATATTTGAGGACCAATAAATAAAATCATATAAACTGTTATATAAAAAAATTCAACTAAAAAAGATTTCACCAAAATATACTCAGATTTTTTTAAATCTGTGAGACCCACAGATTAATATAGTTTTTTTTAAGAGTTTATTAATTGTTTTCTTTTTATTTTCCAACTCAAAATATCTTATAAAATAAGAAAAATCTTAAGTTTTTCAACAAGTACGGATCCGGGGATTGATGACCGTAAATATTTTATAAATATTTTTCAGCAATATTTTAGAACAATAATAAATCTTATAAAACAATTTTATATTTTTGTAGCCCAATATTTTTGAAATTACTGATTGAAATTATTTGAACAGATTCTATTTATTGTTTCAGAAATTTTAAGAAACAATAATAAACTATTTAAACAACTATAAAACTTTAATTTTATTTATAAAACTAAGATTAAATATATGCATCTCTAAATCATTTAATAATGACATATTGAAACAAGATTTATATGGTGGGTGATGAATGAATGATGATGAATGTATGCAATGGTGATATGAATGGAATGATGGATGGGTGTTTCAATTCCCCTTATGCTGTTGCAGTATAAGAGGTATCAATCCTAAATGAGTGTTTGTGAACAATTAAGATGTGCATATGAATCTAAGTTAAGACAAATGTAAAGATTGCTTGTCACTAACAATCCTAAGATGAAAATGTAAATATGCAGAAAGTAAACTACAAGAACTAAGAACTAAATGCAAATGAAACTGAATGATTGCAACAGTAATGAAGCTAGAACAGAAATAGAAACTACTGCTAATGAACTAATGCAAGACAGGTAATGAACTGAAATCTAAATGAATGCAACTGGAATGAAACAGGAATGAAACAGGACAATCACAAATCATAAACAAGAGTTCTGGGGATGAACTCGAGCAAGCACTCGACCGAGTGTAGGTCGAGTGAGAGGTCGAGCTGGTCAAATCCGGAAAACAGAGCAACACAATAAAAACAGTGCAATGCAAATACGAATCAAACAACAAGCAAGCAACATGATTAAGACTTTAAAATCAATAAACAAAGGAGGCCTTGAGGAGGGATTCATGGGCTAGACTAATGAATGAGGTTATCACACTTTGGCCAACAAATCTCAAGCAAAGCTTTGAGCTAATCTCTAGACATATAAATCTAAGACAAGTTTCTTCCACTCTCATGGCAAAAATCAATCAAACCTATGCATCTCTAGACTTGTTCTCACAAAGTAAAGAATCTACACAAGAAGGCATTAAGCAATACATCTCATACCAAACAAGACCTCTAATCTCTTAGCAAGCCTAATGGTAAGCTCTAGATCTAGCCTTATCTATGCTTCTTAAACATTGGTGTGATGCTAAGAAGCTTGAAATCAGATCCTACCCTCTCAGATATAGGATCAGCATTAAGAACATCTAGCCTAGAAGAGATCTACAACAATCAAGCTTCACCAAAGCAAACAAACCTCAAACACAGCCTAGCCTAACCCATCCTCAAGATCCTAGAGAACTACTCACAGCAACTCATGATGAACATCAAAGTCATAAACCCAGAAAATCTCGAAACTTGCATCAAATGAAAGATAAGAACAAGATCTACAATGTTGCAAAAGGAAACAAACCCAAATTCTTAATATATTGAAAGTTATGGAACCAACAATATTGAAGAATCTAAGAGTTTACAAAATCTAAGAAAAATAAAAAGCAAAAGGAATAATTCCTTAAAAAGTAAAAACTAGGTTTCTGACTCTCTCTCTAAAAAGTTGCATACCTTGGTGGCTGCAGGTACAAGGCTTTATATAGGAGAGGAGGTGGAAGCCCTAAAAACACTAAAAGACAAAATAGTCAACAGCTCGGTCAACTCGACCTGTGCTCGGTCGAGTGGCAGGTCGAGCTGGCTTCTCTCGTGCATTCTCCACTCGGTCGAGTCCTCCTCAGCGCACGGTCGAGTGTCTGGTCGAGTGTGCGGTCGAGTTGGACTTTGGACCTTGGTTCTCCAGCCTTAACTCCCTTGCTTTCCCTTCATGATAGGCTCACTTCTCCTCAGCATTGCTTCCATGCTCCTTAAGCTCCAAAATCACCTGAATATGCATGAAAAGATGCAAATGCAATGCAACTAAACTCTAATGCATGATTAGTGCTAAAGCTACACAATAATGGCCTAAATGGATAGCAAAAGATGCAAAAGATGTGAATAATCTAAGGGAAAACAAGGTAAAATATATGAACATCAACACCCCCAAACTTAGTCTTTGCTTGCTCTCAAGCAAATAAGCAAGACATAAGAAGGTAAGTGAGGTTTGAAAGTGGGATCTCAGCTCCTAAAGCTTGCAAATAGACCATCTAGAATCAATGTCCAAGTTACTAATACTATGATGCAAGTTGAATGAGCTGGAATTAAAGACTTTAGACAAGCATATCACAACCTTTATTGATTTGAGCCTAAGACATCCAAATGCATTCAAATCAACCATTTCCTTTAACATTCATTATTCAAGAACATGAATCAATTCTATGCGAAGCTTAAACTCATTTGGCTTGGTAATAAAGGGTTTTGAGACAATGATGGTCTCTTTTTAGAGTGGGGCTTGTCAATATCAAGGTTCTCTCATGAAAATGGATTGAGCTTTAGAAGAATGCTAAAGGTAAGAACACTTAGACACATACAAGAACAAAACCTTGTCTACCCAAAGGTACCCAAAGTGTTTATCCTAGCAATCTAAACCCAAATGATCCTAGTGCTACCCTTTACTTCTTCTTTTCTCTTTCACCCTTTTCTCTTATTGGTTTTCAAGTCTTAGGAGAGGTTTCTTATTTGATCTTTCTAGTGGGATGGGGGATTCTTACTTATTTGCTATGGTTCTCTTTTCTTCTTATTCTTAAGACATATAAGCTTTTTGCTAGACTTTCCTTTTTTTTCTTTTTTTCTCTTTCTTAGGCTAGAACCATTTTCAACAATATTTTACTTCCCATCCTTTCACTAGACTTTGTTTAAACTCAATATCCTCTTAAAGACCCTTTTTCTTTCTCTTTTCTTTCTTTTTTTTTTCTTTCCTTTTCATAACAGCCAAGTCCCAAACCCAACAAGTGAACCACCTAGTCCTATCTAGTTTGAAAAATGCAAACTAGAACTACATAAGGTCTTACTCTTGTCAGTTCAAACCTAACACTTTCTACCAAGCTCAATCCCAAAAATAGGCCTCACACACTCAAGAATAAACAAGGCTTGAAAGAAGGTTTGGTTTAGGGGTAAGGGAACTGATCTTAATGATTTAATCAGCTACTTGGATCAACAAGAGTGGTAAAAAGGAGAAAGATGATCCAAATATGTATATGGTAACCATGAGTTTAAAGCAATGCACAAGTTAATAATTAAAAGTCAATATTAGGTTCTTATAAGTAGGAAATGGTTTCAAATCACAACATGCTTCAATTTAGACCAAATGCAATGCAAGAATTCAAGGCTTGGTTCAATCTTATTCTTCTAACTACTCAACTAGCATCAAAGTACTATTAACTTGGGCATTGATCCTAGTCTAGTGAATAAGCTAGCTAACAAGGCAAACTCATCATAGATCCCTAATGCAAATATTATACAATCCTACATGAAACATGCTAAACAAGATCCTAATATGCAATGCAAACTACATGAACACTCTTTTTTTATGAAGATTTTTTCAAAATTTATCAAATTTTTATGGTTTTTCTATGCCTTAGATGCTTATGCAAGTGCTAACATGATGATGATAAAAAAATTGAAATAAGAACACAAAACACAATGTCAAATGCTATCTCAAACCCTCCCCCAAACTTAAATCACACAGTCCTCTGTGTGAAAGAAATTTGTAAGAGGATCCAAGATTAAAAACAAAACAAAACACAATGTCAAATGCAATGGTATTTACAAGTGAAGGTGATGGTGGTACCTTAGGGATTGTGGAAGAAGTTGTCCACATCCATCTGCATGCTGTCATAGGAGTAGTTGGGGTCTTGTTGGTGGCTTGGAGATGGATCTTGGGGCAGCTCGACATGGCGATCGACCGTGGCTCGGTCGAGTGCGTGTCCGAGTGGGGGGGGGGGTTGAGCTGGACTGCGTGTCTCCCTCTCTTTTTCTGTTTAGACTCCCTTGCTTCCCTGACCATGAAAACACCAAAACAAAAGTCAAAATACCAAAATCCTAAGCAATATATACAGAGATACCTTAGGGACTTCCTCCCTTGTGAGCTTGTTTAGAGTCACTAAGCTTGACTTCTATGACTCTTCAAGCTTGAGGGGCATCCATGAGAAGTATTGAGCACTTCTCATGTGTCTCCTTCTCTCCCAAATACTTCTTAACCCTCTGACCATTAACTGTGAACTCACTACCATCCTTGTTGAGAAGTGTGACAGCTCCATATGGTAAAATCTCTTTTATTTCAAAAGGACCTCCCCATCTACTTTTCAACTTCCCAGGGAATAACTTGAGTTTTGAATTGTAAAGCAAAGCTTGGTCTCCAGACCTAAGGTCCTTTATGAGAATCTTCTTATCATGGAAAGCCTTAGTCCTCTCCTTGTAGATTTTGGAGTTTTCATAAGCCTCCAATCTGATCTCCTCAAGTTCATGCAAATCAAGGCTTCTCTTAGCTTGTGCTGTTTCAAGATCCAGGTTCAGAAGTTTGATTGCCCATAGAGCCTTGTATTCAACTTCAACTGGAAGGTGACAAGACTTTCCATACACAAGCTGGAATGGGGTTCTTCCTATAGGTGTTTTGAAGGCCGTTCTATAAGCCAAAAGTGTTTCATCAAGTTAACTAGACCAATCCTTCTTTGTTGCTCCTACTATTCTTGATAGAATGGCCTTGATATGTTTGTTTGACACCTCAACTTGCCCACTTGTCTGAGGGTGATAGGCTGTAGATACCTTGTCCTTCACTCCATACTTCCTTAGCATTCCTTCAAAGATCTTATTAATGAAGTGTGATCCTCCATCACTTATCACAACTCTTGGGATTCCATACCTTGGAAAGATTATGTTCTTGAAAAGTTTAAGAACTACCTTGTGATCATTAGTGGGGCTAGCAATGGCTTCCACCCATTTGGAGACATAGTCCACTGCTACTAAGATGTAGGCATTCCCATTTGAAGGAGGATTAAAGGGTCCCATGAAATCAATTCCCCATACATCAAATATCTCAACTTCAAGAATTGGATTTTGAGGCATCTCATTCCTTCTTGTGATGTTCCCCATCCTTTGGCAAGCATCACACTTTGTGATGAACTTGTGAGTGTCTTTGAACAACGTAGGCCACCATAGACCAGTTTGTAAGACTTTTTGGGCTGTCTTGAAAGTTGCAAAATGGCCTCCATAAGCAGAACCATGGCAGTGTCCTAACACTCCTTCAACCTCATTCTCTGCTATGCACCTCCTAAACAATCCATCTGATCCCTTCTTGTATAAGTAAGGTTCATCCCAATAGTATCCATTGATGTCCTTGAGAAGTTTCTTCTTCCTATAGGAGTCCATGTCTGCTGGGACTTCTTCACACACCTTGTAATTGACTAATTCAGCATACCAAGGCAGATCCTCACTCTCAAGTGCCATCCACTCCTCCATCTCGTCCTAGAGAACTACTCACAGCAACTCATGATGAACATCAAAGTCATAAACCCAGAAAATCTCGAAACTTGCATCAAATGAAAGATAAGAACAAGATCTACAATGTTGCAAAAGGAAACAAACCCAAATTCTTAATATATTGAAAGTTATGGAACCAACAATAGTGAAGAATCTAAGAGTTTTCTTAAAAAGGGTACAAAATCTAAGAAAAATAAAAAGCAAAAGGAATAATTCCTTAAAAAGTAAAAACTAGGTTTCTGACTCTCTCTAAAAAGTTGCATACCTTGGTGGCTGCAGGTACAAGGCTTTATATAAGAGAGGAGGTGGAAGCCCTAAAAACACTAAAAGACAAAATAGTCAACAGCTCGGTCACCTCGACCTGTGCTCGGTCGAGTGGCAGCTCGAGCTGGCTTCTCTCGTGCATTCTCCACTCGGTCGAGTCCTCCTCAGCACACGGTCGAGTGTCTGGTCGAGTGTGCGGTCGAGTTGGACTCTGGACCTTGGTTCTCCAGCCTTAACTCCCTTGCTTTTCCTTCATGATTGGCTCACTTCTCCTCAGCATTGCTTCCATGCTCCTTAAGCTCCAAAATCACCTGAATATGCATGAAAAGATGCAAATGCAATGCAACTAAACTCTAATGCATGATTAGTGCTAAAGCTACACAATAATGGCCTAAATGGATAGCAAAAGATGCAAAAGATGTGAATAATCTAAGGGAAAACAAGGTAAAATATATGAACATCACATATATATTTTAAAACGAGGATACAACATTGCTTATATTTTTAAAATATAAAATATTAAATCTAAACTAATAAAAATAATTCAAAAAGTTAAATCGAGTTTTCTAAACATGACCACTTCAATATATGTTTTATTTTATTTTTAGGATTTTTACCAAATTAATATGATTCATGAATTTGAACATTGTATCGTGTAGCCATGTAACATCCGTAAACCAAAATGCTAATTTTGGGGGTGGGTGTCGATCGATACCACTATTGATGTCGGTCGACACCAATGTTTTCTGGTTCGACCAGTTCGATTTAATTATCGATTTTTGGTCGGTTTGGTTTGAGGAGAACCATTAAACCATGATTATTAAGTGGGAGAACGATCTAGGTCGTGTTTTGTTGTTGTCAAGCCGCTGAAAACAAAGAGAAAGAGGAGAAAATATTGTTCTTGAGTTTTTGTGAGATTTCAAGGCTGTTTTTGTGAGATCTTGCTGTGGGAGTGAGGATTCAAGGCTAGGAACGTGTGGGAAGCTTGCTGGGAGTGTGAGATTCATCCTTGTTTGTCCGAATCTTCCTGCAGAGAGGTGATTGCATGACCATGGCTGATCTAACCCTGTGATTCCTTGTTCTTGCTTGTTTTTTGCTGTGTTTGTGTGTTTTTCTTGCTGGGTTTGTTGCTAAAGGTTCCTACGGAGGTATATGGCTTGGGTTTTGAGTATTGGACGATTAGGTGGAGTTTCCAATTGGTGTCGGTCGACACAAGTGAAGCGACATCGATCGACACTGTGGGGTAGTGTTGGTCGACACCAAGAGCCAGTGTCGATGGACACTTGGCTGGTGTCGGTCGACACCTCCCTTCCAGCGAGTTGATGTTTGTTTTCCTGGTTTGTATGTTTTGTTTGTTGATTGTTTGGAACATTGGAATTATTGTTGCTTTTGTGTATAGCCCAGTAGATGGGAGGATTGCCTCACAGAGTGTTTATAAAATATTCATGCATCTCAATTTGTGTTTGTGGTGCAGCTAAAGGCAAAGTGTGATCGTGGAATCAAGGCAATGAAGAGGAGGATGTTCTAGGGACTCGATTGGTTGTTGTCTGGCATTGCTAGGTTGCTAAAGTTGGATCATTAGAAACATTGTTAGGTTGCTGGTTCTATGTTTCCTGTTGTTTGTGTTATTGTTTATATTTGAAGTATTGGTTATTTATTATTATTGGATATTGATATTTGATTTTCCACTGTTGTTTGTGACTGTGGTTAGGTGGCTAGTGGATATGAGACCACTAGATGTAGTTTATTATTAGTATTTATTAATATTATTTTATTTATTGAAAAAAAAAAACGGGTCGGGTCGTTTTAAGCCAAAACGGGTTTAAATAAGAGTATGAAACTAAGTAAATTAAATGTAAAATATTATAAAATGTATAGCACGAGTAACTATCTATCTTCCATGTGCTAACTATCTACAATGAAATATTATTCAATCAAAATAGGGTCCCAATCAAGTTATACTAAGATATTTTATACTTGTGGGTCCTACAGATTAATTAGTTGCTTTTTTTTATTGTTTTTTTTTTTTAATTTTTCAACACATTACTTATATAATATATTAAGAATTGTTTAAATTTTAAATAATGAAGAGGCTTAAATCATGATATAAACTGATTTTTTGCTTTTTTTGATAAAATTTTATCAAAATCATAACAATGTATTAAAAGTATAGTGCTGCCAATTTACATACGTTAATGTTTTTTTTTTGTACCTTAATCCGTATTAAGAGAATTTATACCAAAAAAAAATGATTCATAATACATTTATTCATAAATCGACTCACAAACTCTCAATTTTATAATAAAGATATTTTAATCAATTAGAATAAAAAATCTAACTTTGTCAATAGTATCAATAAAACAATTATTCATAACATTTATATTAGATTATAACATATGATATTTGAATAACTAGAAATCTAATTTTTCTTACACATTATCTTAACCTTAATTTTTCAAAAACATCTACACAAATTTTTTTTACTAGAAAATCGTAAATAAAAATAAAAATAATTTTCTACAGAAAACTATTAAACCTCCACTATCTAAACAGTGCGGGTTACAATTTTTTTTAGAAAAATTTTTACAATTGATGATCTTATTTTCTTAAAGATTTTGCCCGTTCACAAATTAATTCAAAATTTGAGAGGATTTGAAACGACCAGACTCATTTTTATTATAATAATAAAAATAATAATAATAATAGTCTAAACTAGTTGTCTCATATCCATTAGCCACCTAACCACAATCACACAACAACGGATAACATAAAACAATACCATTAAACCAATAAATAACCAATAATCAAATAACCAGTATTAACAATCATAACAATTAAACCAAACTCTTTGTTAAAAAAAAAAACAATTAAACCAATCCAACATGAATCAAGAACCAGCAATCCTAAAACAACATCCTAGGACTAAACTCTAGAATCCTAACAGAAGCCAGACAACAACCAATCGAGCCACTAGAACATCCTCCTCTTCATTGCCTTGATTCCACGATAACACTTTTCCTTTACCTACAACACAAACTGAGATGCATGAGTATTTTATAAACACTCAGTTAGGCAATCCTCCCATCTACTGGGCTATACACACAAGCAACTGAGATACCAATGTCAAAAACAGTCAACAATTAAGACATGCAAACCAGGAAACAAGTATGGTCTTCGCTGGAAGGGAGGTGTCGACCGACACCAGCCAAGTGTCGACCGATACTGGTTATTGGTGTAACATCCGTGAACCAAAATTGGGGATTTTTGGGATGGGTCTCGATCGACACCATGGTAGTGTCGATCGACACCATGGTAGTGTCGATCGACATTAGCAATTTCTGGTTTGATTGGGTTGTTTTAATTGGTCGTTTTTGTTCGGTCTGGTTCAACTGAAGTTCCTAACCGATGTATATAAGAGAAAACTCGACCTAGGTCGTGGAAAAGAGGTGTTTGTGCCGTTTCTAGAGAGAAATGAGAGAAGGAGTGTTCTTGAGGTTTTGGGAAGTTTTTAGGAGATTCTTTGCTTGGGATTGAGAGATCTGTTGCTGTGGGGTGAAGATCTTGTGCTGGGAACAAAGGAGAAGCTTCCTAGGGTGCTGGATTCGTCGTTGTTGGGTCAGAACTTTCTACAAAATAGGTAATGAATGTGTAGCGTGGAATCATGGCGATGAGGAGGAGGATGATCTAGGGTCTCGTGGTGTGTTGTTGGACTTTGTTATATTGTTTACGTTGGAACTAATGATAGAGATATGCTAGGTTGATGGATAAAATGCTTAGGAATGTTATTGTATTGTTGATGTATTGGTTTGTATGGTTGGTATGTTTCCGGTGTGTATATTGGTTGTTATTGGTTTAATGAGAAGTTGTGGTTTGGATTGGTTTAATTGAAACAACCCGACCTTATTTTTTTAATAATAAATAATAAATACATAAATATAATATAATAAATAAACTACAACTAGTGGTGCCATATCTACTAGCCACCTAACCACAGTCACAATCAACAGCGGAATAACAATACCAACAAATATCCAATAATCCAATAATCAATATAATAATAACCAGTATTAATTTCATTCTTAAACTAATGATCCAAATAACATAAACCAGAGAACCAGCAATCCTAAACAACATTCTAGACTCAACTCTAGCAACCTAACAGAAGCCAGACAACCAAGCGAACCACTAGAACATCCTCCTCTTCATTGCCTTGATTCCACGATCACAATTTGCCTTTACTTGCACCACAAACACAAATTGCAATGCATGAGTATTTTATAAACACTCAGTAAGACAATCCTCCCATCTACTTGGCTATACACACAAGCAATAGAGACATCTCTAACCATCAACTAACAATCAACAATCAACAATAACAAACCAGAACTCTGCATCGACCGATACCAACATGCATCGACCGACACCGGATGGGGATGCATCGACCGACACAAGGTTGCATCGACCGATGGTAGATGCACTTGCATCGATCGACACTCGCACTGCATCGACCGACGCATGCTCGACATCGCACGAAAACACTAGGTTTTACGCGCCGTCCTCGCACTTGCATCGACCAACGCACAAAGTGCATCAACCGACGCACAAAGTGCATCAACCGACGCACAAAGTGCATCGACCGATGCTGATGTGACCCAGAGACGCGGTTATGGTACGGATGCGGCGCGTGCTCCCGGTCGACTTGAGATCGGTGAGACTTTCCTCGGCAAAGGTTTGCGGCTTCGGATCTAGAGAAGAAACCAACGAGGGAATTGGAGTTTAAAGCCATTCAAACGAGCCGTTTGAGAATACGGTCGAGAGGCCACAAACAGGACGATCGGACAGAACGGATGCAGAAGAGATGGAACAGATGCAGCTATTAAACGGTTACGATGGAAGCGGCGGTGGAACCGAGTTGAGATGGATTGATGGAGAACTCGAGGATTCGTGGTGAAAGAACTTGAGGTTTGCGATGGTGGAACGAGTGAAGACACAAGAGCCTTGACTCTCCTCTTGATAAAGTTGCTAACAAGGTCGAACCCGGTTCAAGGCTTGCTAGGGTTTTCTCAAGGTTCAATCCCGGATTGAAGAAAGAGAAGAGTGAGACAAGTCAAAGAATCTCTCTTTGAGAAAATTGTATTTTCATTCAAGTGTAAGGAAGAACAAGGGTTAAGAGAAGTTTAAATAGTTAGGTTTAGCTAGGGGCTTAAGGACACGCGGATTCATCTTGATCCGCACATCGTCCTTTGACGTGTTCTGTTTGCAATGAGAACACGTCGCCACCTTTTGACTAACACGCTTAGCCACAAACACTCTCAACGTTCACAAGCATAAGTAATATTCCCAAAGTTCAAATTTAAACCAAAATAAGAGATAAGAGATAAGGAGATAACCGCCTTGGCTTTACTGTGGGAAGCGACTTAGCCTTTGGCGTTGTGATAACCTCTCCGGCCTCAAATGTAAGCACACCCAGTCGCTAGGCTTGAACAGCATCGGCTTGCGACCTAGGTTGAGAAAGCGTGCGTATTGCTCGTTCCTTCGTTCGATGTTGGCTCGAACTTCTTCGTGTAACGCCTTGACCATCTCTGCTCGCAACTCCGTCTTGATTCTCGATCTCGTTTGGCGGTATAGGATGGAGATCCAGTGGTGTTACTGGCTTGAACCCATAGGGAACCTCTAAAGGTGACTTCTTCGTAGCCGAGTGCACAACCTGATTGTAAGCAAACTCAATAATAGGAACACACTCGAGCCAGGAACCTTTGTTACTCGCGATCGCCGTGCGGAGTAGGGCGCCTATCTAACGATTGACAACCTCCGTTTGGCCGTCGGTTTGAGGATGAGCCGCGGTGGAGTACAAGAGCTTCGTTCCAAGCTTTCTCTAAATGGTGCGCCAAAAATGACCGAGGACTTGGGATCTCGATTGGATATGATGGAGCGAGGCACTCCATGAAGCCGTATGACTTGACTAAAGAACATATTCGCCAGTTGAACGTCATCGTTGTTCTTGTTGCACATAATGAAATGAGCCATCTTCGAGAACTTGTCAACAACCACCATAATCTTTGTGCGCCAAGAGGGGTAGGCCGAGGATGAAATCCATGGAGAGATCGATCCATGGTGCGGTTGACACTGGCAAGAGCATATAGAGGCCATGCGGATAAGTTGTGAACTTAGAGGTACGACAAACGATGCAACATCCAACGTGCTTCTCCACCATGTTTCGCAATTTTGGCCAGTAGAAATGCTCCTTAAGCACGGCCAATGTCTTGGTGACGCCGAAGTGACCTGATAAGCCTCCGCTGTGAGCTTCACGAACAAGCAACTCCTGGATAGAACCATTCAGTATACACAGCCGTCATCCTCTGAACAGGAAACCTTTGTGAAGATAGAACTCGGTGTAAATTCCTTTCCCATGGTTTTGAAAACAGTCTCCAAACTCGGCGTCTCCAGCATAGGCATCATTGATGCTTTCAAAACCCAACACTCTCGCGTCCATTGTGGTAATCAGGGCGTGTCGTCTGGATAAGGCGTCGGCGACTACGTTCTCCTTGCCTTTCTTGTACTTAATGACATAAGGAAACGACTCGATAAACTCCAGCCACTTCGCATGACGTCTCTTGAGGTTAGTTTGGCCGCGGAGATGCTTTTGAGTTTCCTGATCAGTGTGAATCACAAACTCTCTCGCCAGGAGATAGAGTTGCCAAACCTCCATCGCTCGAACGAGTGCGTATAAATCCTTGTCATAGGTTGGGTAGTTAAGCGCCGCACCACTCAGCTTCTCGCTGAAATATGCTACAGGCCGGCCTCCTTGAGTCAACACAGCTCCGACTCCGACTCCCAAGGCATCACACTCGACTTTGAAAGTTTTGTTGAAGTCTGGTAGCGTGAGTAAGGGTGCTTGCATGAGGCGTCTCTTGAGCTCGGCAAACGCCTTGTCTTATTCTTCTACCCAGTGAAACTCGCTGTTCTTTTTGATCACGGAGGTGAGAGGCGCGGCTTTGGTGCTGAAGTCTCTCACAAACCGCCGGTAGAAGCTCGCTAGGCCGTGGAACAATCTGACTTGCGTGATGTTTGTTATCGTGGGCCATTCCTCTATGGCGCGAATCTTCTCTTCGTCCACCTTAAGGCTCTGTGAAGACACAACAAAGCCTAGAAAGA
This sequence comes from Camelina hispida, assembly GCA_023657505.1. Classification (NCBI taxonomy): domain Eukaryota; kingdom Viridiplantae; phylum Streptophyta; class Magnoliopsida; order Brassicales; family Brassicaceae; genus Camelina; species Camelina hispida. The sequence goes on along the minus strand of CP094637.1, from coordinate 21,371,389 downwards.
CTAACTGATCAGCAGCGAACACGCACTTTTTCTAGTTTGCGTAGAGTTGCTCTTCGCGGAGAATAAGCAAGACTGAATTTAAGTGTTCAACATGATCGGATAAGCTAGAGCTATAGAAAAGAAAATTATCGAAATAAACAACTACGAACTGATTAATAAAAGGTTTTAATACGTGGTTCATTAAACGCATAAAGGTAGACGGGGTGTTAGAGAGACCAAATGGCTAACCAACCATTCGTACAAATCCTGCTTGGTCTTGAATGCGGTTTTCCACTCGTCGCCCTCCTTCATTCGAACTTGGTGGTAACCGCTCTTCAAGTCGATCTTCGAAAAGATGTTGGCGCCACTGAGTTTGTCTAGCATCTCATCGAGGCGTGGGATGGGGTGGCGATACTTAATGGTGATGTTGATGACCGCTCTACAATTGACGCACATCCTCCATGATCCGTCTTTCTTCGGGACTAGGAGCACTGGCACGACACACAGACTCAAGCTCTCTCAAACATATCCTTGAGCCATAAGCTCCTTGACTTGTCGCTCAAAATCCTTCGCCTCCTCGGGGTTAACTCGGTAGACTGGTCGATTGGGAAGCTGCGCGCCTGGTGCGAGATTGATCTGATGCTCAATGCCTCTGATCGGTGGTAAGCCTTTAGGCAACTCCTCTGGGAACACATCGGTGTAACGCCTAAGGACGTCGCGTATGACCTCCAGTAGAGCTTCGATCAAACCATCAAGCCCTGTAAGCAAAACATCTCGAAAGACCATCAATAACACTTGGGCTGAGTCCTTAAGGGACTTCCTAACATCATTAGACTGTATTAAAAAGTTCTTTTTATCGTTCACATCTTTAGACAACTTGTTTTGCATTTCATGCACTTGCGTGGGGCTCAAGGGTTTCAAGCAAATATGTTTGTTATCATGAACAAAGAAGTATTGGTTCGTGTGTCCGCAATGCGTGGTGCGCTTATCAAACTGCCATGGACGCCCCCATAAGAGGTGGCTAGCTTGCATAGGCACTACATCGCATAGGACTTGGTCCTTATACGGACAACCATTGAATGATACCATGACCTGTTCTTTAACGTGGATCACAGTATTATTGTCTAACCATTTCAAACGATAGGGGCGAGGGTGTTTTGTGGTTTCAAGAGAAAGTTTCTTGACAAGACTGGAACTTGCCACGTTAGTGCAAGGTCCTCCGTCTATTATCAAGCCACAAACACGACAACTTACGGTGCACCTCGTGTGTAAGATGTTGTCGCGTTGGTTGGTGTCGTCGGCGGCTACACTGGTTCTTAGCATACGGCGTATCATCAACAATTCTCCGACTTCAGGCTTGGCGACAGTCTCTTCCAGCTCAGCTTCTCCTCGCGTGTTCTCCTCGGTCGCCTCATCGTCGGACTCGATCTCACCGGCTTTGGTAAGAATCATGGTTCACACATTTGGGCACTCGCGAGCGTAGTGGCCTCTCCCTTGGCACTTGAAACAAACGATGTCGTGGCTACGGACGTCGGTTGTGGTGCGACGCGGGTCTTGGCATTCGTTGGTAGCTGGCTCCTTTTGTATAAATCTCAAGTCAGCGCTGATCGCTTTTGCCTTCTCCGGTAAACGGTTTGAAGGAGATGCAGTAGGAGTCCAGATTGAGGCTCCTTGAGTGCGAGTTCGCGGCGCGGAGGCGCTCTTCTTCTTGATCTGGTTTTCTATTTGCATTTGGTTCTTGAGTGCGAGTTCTCAGCGCTGATCGCTCTTTTTCTTGATCTTCTTCTTGATCTTCTTCTTGATCTGGTTCTCTATTTGCATCGCGGTTATCTCCTGATACGGTTCGCGTTTGACCTTGCGCGCAATGCGCTCTTGTAACCCGTCCAGGAATTGAGCCATGAGATACTCCTCGGAGTCATCAAATTTCAATCGCTTGCGCAATTGCTCAAACTACTCGTAATACTCCTCCACGGAGCGTGATCCTTGAGTGAGTTGCCGAAACTTCTTTTGTTGTTCCCGGTGATAGAATGGGGGCACAAAGCGTCGGCGCATCTCCACTTTGAGAACTTCCCAACTGGTGATAGGCCGTTCTTGGTTGCGACGCTGCTCTGCTTCAAGGCGATCCCACCAAGTAAGGGCGTGATCGGTGAACTGAGCCACGGCGTACTGGACCTTGCGTACATCCTGATAAGCATGACATGAATACAAGTGCTCCATGCGGCTCTCCCAGTCAAGGTACGCTTCTGGATTGGATTTACCCGCAAACGTGGGTGCGATCATCTTGTGCGCCGGTTCGTGGTGTCGCGGAGCGTCGTCGTACTAGTCATCGCGTCGGTTTCATCAGTGAGGCCTCGGTTCGAAGTCTTCGTCTGATTGGTCACTTGCGGGTTCTCGCCTTTGTCGCCTTGCGGGCAATGGATCTTCACGGGGAGGGTGAGCTCGATCCTTGTCAATCGGTCGGCGAGCTGTTCTAGGCCGGTGCGTAAGGCGGCGAGAGTAACGCCGATCTCTGGTGGCGCTGGTGGAACTTTGTCGGCCATTGTACGGACTGGTCGTTGGTGACATGGCGAGACTTCGCGGTTGAGTTGAATTTAAACCTTGCAAAACAAAAAGCACAACCCAAACGCGTGAGTATCACTCGTTCTAGGACCACACACAAGATAAATATTTGAGTCGTCAACAAAAGGAACGTTGCTGACAGCTAAGATCGATTCAAACCTATGACTAAAACGAAAAGTAAAAGCAAAAGTGCTACACGACAAGAAATGCTTTATGAACAAAGAACAAAACGCGTTATCAAAATGAGTCGCTAACTTTATCGATCTAAAAGTAAACAAGCAAGAACAAAAACGCCAATCGCAAGATGAACAAAAACGAGAACTAACAACCTAAACAAGCACTCATCAATCGCAAGCATGCACCAATTTAAAGCAAATATCTAAACGGAACCTAAGAAACGATATGATGCAAGCCTAAGCTACTAAATAACCAAAGATTCAAAATTTAAACGAAAAGAGAAAGTTCTGGAAAGAAATAACCACATAGGAGATTTAAAGCTCTGATACCAACTGAAGTGACACGGAGACGCGGTTACAGTACGGACACGGCGCGTGCTCTCGGTCGACTTGAGATCGGTCAGACTTTCCTCGGCAAAGGGTTGCGGCTTCGGATCTAGAGAAGAAACCAACGAGGGAATTGGAGTTTGAAGCAATTCAAACAAGCCGTTTGAGAATACGGTCGAGAGGCGACGAACAGGACGATCGGACGGAACAGATGCGGAAGAGATGGAACAGATGCAGCTATCGGACGGTTGCGATGGAAGCGATGGTGAAAGCGAGTTGAGATGGATTGATGGAGAACTCGAGGACTCGTGGTGACAAAACTCGAGGTTTGCGATGGTGGAACGAGTGACGACACAAGAGGCTTGACTCTCCTCTTGATATGGTCGCTAACAAGGTCGAACCTGGTTCGAGTCTTGCTAGGGTATTCTCAAGGTTCAATCCCGGATTGAAGAAAGAGAAGTGTGAGACAAGTCAAAGAATCTCTCTTTGAGAAAAATTGTATTTTCATTCAAGTCTAAGGAGGAACAAGGGTTATGAGAGGTTTAAATAGTTAGGTTTAGCTAGGGGCTTAAGGACACGTGGTTTCATCTTGATCCGCACATCATCCTTTGACGTGTTCTGTTTGCAATGAGAACACGTCGCCACCTTTTGACTAACCCGCTTAGCCACAAACACTCTCAACGTTCACAAGCATAAGGAATATTCCCAAAGTTCAAATTTAAACCAAAATAAGAGATAAGAGATAAGGAGATAACCGCTTTGGCTTTACCGCGGGAAGCAACTTAGCCTTTGGCGTTGTGCACTTTAACTCCATGCCTCGTTAAAACCTTCTCCGGTAAACCCATTGGGAAAAACCCAGAGTAAGAGTGAAGACCAATCGGACCGAGTCTTCAAAGTCTTCAATGGTGGGTTGGCGCTGGACGAATGACCGGACGAACAGGTTGAGCCGCTGCTTGGCCGCCTTCGCTGAGCTCCTCGAACGCGTCGTGGCTCCTAGAATGATCGCTGGTGCCTTGGCCACTTCGGTAGCTTGCGTCTCGGATGCCTTGGTTGCTTCTTGGTCGCGCGTCTCGGGCAGGATCGGCGTCTCTTGGTCGCTTTGGTCGACCTCGTGTCCTATGATCACATCAGATGCAATACTGATAGGCAAGTTTTCACTCAGGGTATCAATTCCCTATGCAGTTGTAGTACAAAGGGTTATCAATCCAAATGGTTGTTATGCTAGCAGATAGGATGCAATCAGAAACAAGCAAGTCAAACTAAGCAATTAAGGTTTTGGGTTCTAACAGTCCTAATATAAACAAATTAAAAGAATATAAACAAGTAAACCACACGACCTAATTACTCAATGAAAGCAATCGAGTACAGGATCGAGTGGGGGTGATCGAGTATGCAATTAAATTATGAACAGCTCGAGGTATTACTCGATGCAGGTTATCGTGTACCTGATCGGGTAAGTGGTCGAGTAAGTAAAGAAAATGCAAGAAATGAAATACAAAAGTTCCTAAGAATGGGGGTAATCGAATCCTAAGTGTTCTAGACCAGTACGGATGCCTTACATGACTCAAGCAATTATTTCCTAGACAATGAACCTCTAAAACCCTTGTCACCACACTTTCGCACTAGCAACAATCAACCTTGAACATACTATCACACTGTCGCACTAGCAATATGAACAAGCAGGCATTAAGAACAATTCATTTCTGTCAGTAAACTTAGACTTATCTGATTTTGTCACTCAAAGTTAAGTATACCTCTAGCATTGACCTAATCAAGCATTTTATCTACTCCTTTCGGCCTGTAGCATTGTAAACGCCCTAGATCTAATCTCAACCTTTCGGTCTGTTGACAGCATTAAGAACACCAACCTAGAAAGAAATCTATCAATCATAACAATCAACTAAAGCATCCTAACCGATCAAGAACACCTAATAATCTATCCCATCCCTAGAAACTTTGCTACACTACTCGGACATAGAAACGAATGAAAAAGCAATCATAATAAACGAGAATGACATTATATTAAAAGATAGAGTATAGTAGAAAGAGTATGGGATAAAGATCTAAGAAAACTACAAAATTAAAGTACAAAAACAAGAAGAAAATGTTGAGTCGCTCAGTTCTCTCACAGAAGCTCTCGCTCTCTGGTTTGAGGGTCTGCAGCCCACTCGTTTGCGAGCTAGGGTAAGAGGGGGGTTTATATATTGAAACCCATTTGACCTAGCTTCCCAGACCTGCTCGATGGTCTACTCGATGGGGTACACGAGGGTGAAGTCGGGTAACTCCTCGGGTGGATCCTCGGGTTGCTCTTCGCGCTCTTGGATCCTCTTCGATCGTGTTGGGGTTCAGACTTGTTCTTGTAGCTCGATGGCTCCTTCGGGTACATGCTCGAATTGTCCTTGTTTTTCCCCGTTTTTGGCTCTTTAGCACCTGTTTTCATCCAATATATGCAAATGCCAAAATGCAACACCGTAAATGCTCTAAAACTTGATTCTTACAGTAAATGACCTAAAAACGCTAAGTTAGAGGTATGAACAATGCAAAATATGGACAAAAAATGATGCTAAAAATATGTAAATTAGAGTGTTATCAGACCCCCAAACTTAAATCTTGCTAGTCCTCTAGCAAGGAAGTAGGAGGGTGCGGTTTGAAAGTGGGGACTCACAACCTTAAGACGCTAACCGAAGGATGCAAGCTATAGTCCTTAAAGATAGTTTAATGGTGCTAATATCAATCAACATACTTACAAATATTTTTCTATGCCTATTACCATGCATCGATCTAGCTCAACCTCCAACTAAAGATAAGGAACCTCTCTTTCACATTCAATTAAGTGTTTGGCGAATTCTTGCAAATGGAAGGTGAATCAAGCTCAATCGGTTTCAAGGGTAAGACTTTTTGATAAGGTGGTTTCAAGCAAATTCTTTAGGTGGTTTTCTCTCAAAAAGTGGAATGCTAGACAGTCGTGAAAACTATCTAAGATTAAAAACAATTTGGGCATACAAAGCTTAACTCTTGATGATCTACCCCTTTTCTCATACATTCATCATTTTTTTTTTTAATTTAAACCTCCTAGAATTAAACTACCCACATCCTTGATTTTAACTCTTTTTTTTTTACTCCCTAAGGTTTAGACTTTTAAACTTTAAATTTTCTAGCTCTTTCTCTCTTTTTTTTTTTTTTTAATTTTATTTCTTTGCTAAACTCCTAATATACATATATTATTTTCTTTCTTTCTAGGAGACTATAGCAAGAACTTTTCTTCTTTTTTTTTACTTAGAGAGTTAGAGCTAATTAATTCTAACCTTAGGGATTTTTTTTTTTTTTTTTTTTTTTTTTTTTCACAATCCAACCCCAAATAAACATTCTTACCACCTATCTTTCAAAACTGGATCTATTAGCTAGTTCGAATATAATTTAGCTAAATCAAGAGGTAGTTCTTTGTCGTTCTCAATACTCTCAAGGTTTCACAACCTATAGCACAATGAAAAAGGCCTCACTCAACAATTCACAACAAGGTTTGAAAGAAAGGTTTGGGTTCAAGGGTAGGACAAATGAATCGGGTTAAACGAAAAGATTGGTAAAAATGTGGAGTGCTAACCCGAATTTTAGAGTTACCATGAGAAAGTATTCAAGTTCCATAAGCAAGACAATTAATGTTCAAATTAAATCTAATAATAGAGATGTTCCAATGTTCAAGCAAGTGGAGGAAGCATTCAATCGACACAAAGGGTCTAAGCAAAGATTTTTTATTTTTTTCCAAAGATTGATCTAGCAACAATGAACTGTGACTAAGGGCTATAACTTCAATCCTAAGGTTTAATTTTCAAACAAGGTGGTTTTAATCATTGTCCCCTAAGATGCATGTGCAACAATCCTATATGAAACAAACTAGACTCAATCCTAAAATGCAAATGCAATTACATGAAAACTCTTTTTTTTTTTCAAAATTTTTCAATTTTTTTTGGGTTTTTTAATGCACATAAATGCAGACTCAAATGAATAAGACTAGCATGCAAAAGTTAAATCAAAAGAAAATAAACACGATGTTAAATACATTCTAGGACCCTCCCCCAAACTTAAATTACACAGTCCCTGTGTAAATAGAAGTCTGAAAAAGAATCCAAGAATCACACAAAATAAACTAAATGCAATGTTATTTACAAAGTTTGGATGAATATGGTACCTCATGGGTTGGTGAAGAAGGAGGTTGCAGCAGCCTCCATACTTGCCAATGTATAGCCAGGGTCGTCGCCGGCTTCAGCAGGTGCCGGTGTTTGCTCGTCAGAGAGCTCAGAGATGCGTACAGACGACTTACTCGAACCAGCATCCGAGGTATTGATCGAGGGTGGGATCGCATAGCTCATCGGGTAGTAGGATGGAAACGACGGTAGAGGTCCAGAATGATCACCGGTGTATCCACTCGCAGGGTGCATCGTGTACGGCATAGTGAATGGCATCTGGTACGGTGGAGGGGAAAGTCCAGCATAATCACCCGATTGGGTGCTTGATGGGTGCATCAGATAGTGCATCGTGTACCCCATTGGATTGGGTGTCGGTTAGGCGTCAGAATGGCTTCTCCTGGATGCTTCTGGTCGGGTGATGTCCTCCTCAACTTGGGGCTCGTATGATGATGCTCTTTGATGTTCCGGAGGTGGCAGTCCTTGAGTTCCTCCTAGCGGTCTGCTTCTCCCCATCCATGTAGGTGCTTGTGCTGAGGTAGGAGCTGAGGCACAGCTTGCCTTGTCTTGTAACTCCTTGATTTGACCTCCCACTACCTTCACCGAACCGGCCAGATCCTTCACTTTCTTCACCAGGTACTTGTTCATCCTTTTCAGCCAACCAATCCTCTTGTGAGCTTCCCTCACTCCAACCGGTTTCTTTTGGGAGCATGCATACTCCTCAAAATCAAACTCCTCCGAGCTATCTCCTTGTCTATGCCCGGTCTCCTCTCTCTTCTCAGCTTCGGACTCCTCCTCCGGGTTGTACAACTCTTCCAAACCTTGGTGTTTACGACATTTGGTAAAACCATTTGAGCAGCTCCGGCGGTTGGATGGACAAACTTAAACAGTGTCATGTCGTTAGGCCTCTCGTAGGCCAAAAATCTCGCCAGCACGAGGTAGTCCGCATCCAGCCACCTTGGTTCGTGAACAACTCCCTTCAATAGAGATCTCTTCGCCACTAAGATTGGTGTGACTAGCCCCCAATAGAGATCTCTTCGCCTCCTTCTCTTCTTTTCACAGCCCACGATTTCAGGTACAGGAATTGGTCGAGTAGCACGAACAACATACTAGTATCAGCAATATCTCTTACTAGCGGTGTTCCATCCCTAGCACTATCCAAAACTCCACACAATGCAACATCTAACAACTGAAGCTCATGGTCGTTCACATTCCCAGTCTCTTTTCTAGCAAAAAGAGTCCATGCGAGGGACTTGTGAAAATACCTCAAAAGAGGGCTCCTAATTTTAGCGGATTTGGAGCTTGTGGACTTGTAGGGGTGCTTGTCTCCTATTGTAAGCCATAGGGACCTCATCTATTCCTTGCTGACCTCCATACCTTCTCCACTACCAGCTTTGAAACCATATAGCTTCTCCATCTCCTTGAAAGTCAGCCGGTACTCCTTGTTCCTCGCGGAGAAGGTGATGAATCCGATCCCCCCATCCGGTAGTAGGGTCGGGTGGTCCTCGAAATAGTGCAGCTTCAAGGTTGAAAGGAAGTGGACCGTCTCCTCCTCATATGCTTCTAGGTGGGTTTGCATCATATTGCCCAGGTGGTACATATCGAACGAAAATTCTACATCTCTAGCGATTCCCAATTGCTTCATGGTCTCACGGTGAGGGTATCGGGTACCAACAAAGCTCATCTTCCGGAAGACTTTGAATAGTCTCGCTGGAGTGTCTACTTCCTTTTGCTTCAGCCTCCGCGAGGCTTGGCGGGTCCTCTCTCTCTGCTCCTCTTCTCTTTCTCTTTCTTCCTCCTCGGCGTGTTGATCTTCTTCCTCAACCGCCCTCTCCACTATCTTTTCAGCCTTTTCCGAAGCTGGTCTCTTCCCCCTTGCAATTGTGGCTCTACTCCTTGATCGAGAGGTTTGGATCTCACCTTGTTCTTCCCCTCCAGCATTAGAATCGACCTCCATAGGGTCGGTAAGTGTCTTTTCGGACGTAGACAGGTCCCTACGTCGAGGAGAACGGCGGACAGCACTCGCCATTGGACTCGGTGAGCGAACTCGGGGGCCTACTCGATCGGTTACACGAGCATCTGGTCGGGTGGTGGATCTAGTTGTGCATCGGGTAGGGGAGGCTAAACGTCCACCCAACGGTTGGGAATGTGGAACGTTTCCTCTCCCTCGAGAATCTCGGACTTCGGCGGCATCTCCTCCGGTTGTAGCAGCGGCGGAGGTGGATCTTCTTCCCTTCCTTTCGTAGTTTCTAGCGGTTGACTCTATGTCGATTCCTTGAGAAGAAGAAAAAGAAGGGCTAGTTCTTGGGGTTAATAGGGTTGGTCTCCAAAGAAATTCGAATAGGTTTGGAATCGAGAGAGAAGAATATAAACTTATGGAAATTGAAAAACTTAAGAGAATGAGGGAGACTTATCAGTGATAAAGAGGGAGAAGGGTTGAACTCCCTTAAATAGGCTAGGGTTTCGGTTGGTGGGCTTCACCGAGAGTGGGCTTCCTTGCGGCATTCGGACTTCACTCGCTACCCGAGCAGAGACACGACCGGGCGCGTCGAGTACAGTGTCGGGTTGACGCTCGGGTATACCAATTCCCTCTTCCCAATTTTTCATTTGTTTTTTTTTTTTTTTTATAAAATTGCAAAAAGAGAAAAATTAAATAAAATTAATTAAAACAAATAAACTAAAAATTAAAAGATTCCTTTGGGACTTCCTCCCAAGTGAGCTTGTTTAAAGTCACTAAACTTGACTCTTCATGCTCCTTAAACATGGGATCCATGTGGAAAAGGTTCTGGAATCCTCTCCACTATAGTAGGCTGGTTCAACAGGTCTTCCAGATTTTGTCCAGGTTCCATGGCAAATGTGGTTTTAACCTCTTCAAGATGTATCATTTTCCTTTGTTTGGTCTTGGTGGAAAAAGCTTGACCATCAATGGTTGGCCTCTTAACCCCTTTCTTTTCATCAAACTCCATCTTGAAGTGCTCACCATGCTCTATCTTGATCTTGGCTTGTTTCACTTCGATCACAGCACCAACTGTTGCCAAGAATGTTCTTCCTAGAATTAGTGGATCATCTGGTTCCTTATCCATATCCAGGACCATGAAGTCGGTAGGAACTTCCAGTCTCCCAATCCTTAGAGGCAGATTCTCCAGAATGCCAATCGGATGTCTCACCGTTCTATCAGCTAGAACCAAATACAGCTTACTTGGTTTAAAATCAGTGAATCCCAACTTTTTAGCAACTGAAAATGGCATGTTGCTAACCAAAGCTCCAAGATCACACAAACAGCTCTTGAAGATCTGAAGTCCTATCGAACACGACAATGTGAAAGAGCCAGGATCTTCAAGTTTTTCCTCGATTCTCACCTCAGGATCCAAGCAAACTCCACTTCTCAGAATTTCAAAACTGATCTCCTTGACAGCTTCCTTAACCACATCCTCCAATCTATCTGCTTCCTCTGCAGCTTCCTGCTGAAGCTCATGTGGGGGCAAAAGCTTAGGTGGTGGAGCTTTACGCTTGGCCATTTGCTCCGCAAGCGCTTACAACTGGATGTCAAGTGCAGCATTGAACCTCTCCTCTAACTCTCCTCCTACCGGTGCAGGTAGTTCAGGCTGATCTCCCTCCTCAACATCTACTCGATGCATCGTCCGATCAACACCATCGTGTAGGTCATCGGGTTCCACTTCGGGTTGTTCTTCAGTTTGTGATTCTCGAGCCAGCGCTCGATCATCAACTGGATCAGTCTCTTCGGGTGAAGGCTCGGGTTCGTACTCGGACGAGTAGTGTAGTAAAGTTTAAGGGGATGGGATAGATGATTTTGTGTTCTTGATCGGTTAGGATGTCTTAGTTTGATTGTATATGTTTGATAGATTTCCTTCTAGGTTGGTGTTCTTAATGCTGTCAACAGACCGAGAGGTTGAGATTAGATCTAGGGTGTTTTACCACCGAGAGGTGTAGATGAGATGCTTGAATCACCAATGCTAGAGGTTCACTTGCTCTGAGTAAGAGATTAGATGAGTTTGGGTTTACTGACAATAATGAATCGGATCTTAATGCATGTTTGGTCATGTTTCTCCAACGAGAGTTGGGTAGGGAAGTGATCAAGGTTGATTGTTACTAGTGTGAGAGTGTGGTAACAAAGTTTTAGAGATTCATTGTCTAGGATATATTTGCTTGAGGCATGTAAGGCATCCGTGTTAGTCAATAATACTTAGGATTCGATTACCCCATCCTTAGAAGCTTTCGTATTTTAATTGTTTGCATTTTCTTTCATTACTCGATCATTTACCCGATCAGGTACACGATAACGTGTATCGAGTAATACCTCGAGCTGTTCATATCCCATTTGCTTACTCGATCCCCCCACACGATCCTGTGCTCGATTGTTTGCATCGAGTGCTTAGGTCATGTGGTTTTTTTGTTTATATTATTGTCTTTCATTTATTTTAGGATTGTTAGATCAAAACCCTATCTGCTTGGCTTTACTTGCAATGTTCTCATCATATCCTTCCTACTAGTGAAAAACAACCATTTGGATTGATAACCCTTTGTACTACAACTGAATAGGGAATTGATACCCTAGGTGAAAACCTGTCTATCAGAATATCTCATGACCACACAAGGATCATATACATGCCACAAAGGCCAAACAAATGTCCTAAACAAGACCGCCACCAAGGCAAAACAATCTGTCCAAAACAGGACCGTCACAAAGACCAAACAATCTGTCCTAAACAGGACCGTCACAAAGACCAAACAATCTATCCTAAACAGGACCGTCACAAAGACCATCTGTCCCGAAGGACCGTCACAAAGACCATCTGTCTCGAAGGACCGTCACAAAGACCAACTGTCCCAAAGGACCGCCTAAACAGGCACTCTGGCTAAACAGCCTGCCACAAAGACAACACATCTGGCTAAACAGCCCGCCACAAAGGACACACATCTGGCTAAACAGCTCGCCACAAAGGCCACAAAATGTCTCAAAAGACTACCACACACAGGCACAATGACTCAAAAGTCCGTCGCTAAGGCCACAAAAGCCCCTCCAAGGCTCTCCACCACTAAAAATGGACAAATTCTAATTTACATAAAACTTTCCATATTTAGCACTTTCCACTTTTGAAAACTTCTATTTCAGGGAACTTTCCCCAAAACCCCGCCTCACGAAAATTTTGTACCCCGAGCACCACCTCATCTTGTTACTGAGTCGCACAACCAACCACCCCAAGCGACCGAGTAAACAAGAGAGATGGGATGGAATACTTCATTCCCGCTCCAGCCACGGATTACAGATTGGACCAGGCTAGACAAGTTTCAATCGTTACTTGCTTCTCATACCACTTCTTAAACCTTGCCTTCATCCTCGCCTCAGGCTCCCAAGTCTGCTCCTCCACACCATTAAAGTCCCAAAGGACTCTCATCAAAGGAACCCTCTTCTTCCGAAGTTTCTTGATCCTCCTCTCGAGAACCCTCACTGGTCTCGCCTCCAAAGTCATGTTAGGCTGAAGATCTTCCGGAATCTTATTCAACAACTGATCATCCTCTCGGAGACACTTCCACAACATAAAAACATGGAAAACCTTGTGGAACGCACGCATAACCTCAGGCAACTCCAACCTATATGCCACCGGTCCCACCCGCTCAATCACTCTGAACGGATCCATATACCTTGGACTCAACTTAGTCTCTGACAAAGACCTGTTCGGACCCCGCAACATGGCCATCTTGAGGTACACTCTGTCTCCTACCTGAAACTCAAGATCTCTCCTCCTCCTATCAACATAACTCCTCTGCCTATCCTGAGCCTCCTTCATGTTCAACTTGAGAACCCGAATCTTCTCTAAGGTCTGCTGAACAAAATCTGCCCCGAACATGCTCCTCTCCCCCACCTGAGTCCAACATAACGGTGTACCGCATGGTCTCCCATACAAAGCCTCGTAAGGAGCCATTTTAATACTCGCCTGATAGCTGTTGTTGTAAGGAAACTCTACCAGGTTTAGGTGATCTGCCCAATGGCCACCCCAATCCAACACACACATCCTCATCAAATCCTCCAGCGTCGGGATCGTCCTCTCTGACTGTCCATCGGTCTGGGGATGATAAGCTGTACTCATATGCACCTTAGTGCCCATCTCTGCCTGAAATGCCTTCCATAACACCAAAGTGAACTTAAAATACCTATCAGACACAATGCTCGCTGGCACCCCATGCAATCTGACTATCTCTCTCACATACTTCTTAGCCAAGACCGCTGCTCCATCAGTCTTCTTAATGGCCAGAAAATGTGCTCACTTAGTCAACCGGTCCAAAATGACCCAAATAGCATCAAAAGTCCTAGACATTGGCAATCCTACCACGAAAAATTCATCGTGATCATATCCCACTTTCACTCAGGAATGGGTAGACTCTTCAGTAACCCGCCAAGAACCTGATGCTCAGCCTTCACTAGCTGACACAGATCGCACCTTGCGATCCAACTAGCTACATCATTCTTCATCCCGACCAAGTGATAGTACCTCTTCAGATCTTGGTACATCTTAGTCTTTTCTGGATGAATAGAAAACTTGCTCGCATGAGCCTCTCTCAGAATCTCCTGCCTCAACTCCTCATCCTTGGGCACACAAACCCGTCCATGCACCAAGATAGTACCATTATCTGAGACCTGATACTCTGAATCAACATCCTTTGAGGCATTCAATGCCCCAAATCCTTCTCATGAGCCAACCGCACTCTATTCAGAAGATATGCTCTATCAACTGCTTCTAAACCCAACGGTTCCTGTGAAACAACACACAAGCTCAGAGCACTGATCTCTCCTACAAGAGACTCAATCTCCTGCTCCTGAGCCGAAGCTACCCTCTTCCGACTCAAAGCATCTGCAACCGTGTTAGCCTTACCAGGGTGATAGGCTATCTCCAAATCATAATCTGCCACCAAATCCATCCACCGCCTCTGCCTCAAGTTCAGCTCGGGCTGAGTGAATATATACTTCAGACTCTTATGATCTGTAAACACCTGCACCTTTGCACCATAAAGATAAGATCTCCAAATCTCCAGGGCAAAAACTACAACAGCCATCTCCAAATCATGAGTAGGATAGTTGCCCTCATGCTTCTGCACCTGCCGCGAAGCATAGGTAATCACCTTCCCATGCAGCATCAGCACACACCCCAAACCAACTCTAGATGCATCTGTATAAACCACATAGGGTTCTCCCTGCTCAGGCAAAGCCAACACTTGCGTTGTAGTCAACATCTCGTTAAGGCTTTCAAAGCCCTCCTCACACTCCTGTGACCACACAAAAGGGACATCCTTCCCTGTAAAATTAGTCATAGGGTGTGCTCTACTTGCAAAACCCTGCACAAACCTCCTGTAGTAACCTGCCAAACCAAGGAAACTCCTGATCTTTGTGGCATTCTGCGGTCTAGACCAATCCCTGATAGCCTGAATCTTCTCCGGATCTATAGAGACCCCCTCTGTAGAAACAATGTGACCAAGAAAACCCATCTCACGCTGCCAAAAGCTGCACTTGCTCAACTTAGCAAACAAATTCTGCTTCTGCAACTTCTCCAGAACTGCACTCAAATGCACTGCATGCTCCTCAGGACTCTTAGAATATATCAGGATATCGTCGATGAAAATGATGACAAACATGTCCATAAATTCCTGAAACACGTTGTTCATCATTCTCATAAACGCTGTTTGCGCGTTAGTCAGCCCGAAAGGCATCATCACAAACTCATAATGTTCATACCTCATCCTGAAAGCCGTCTTCCTTACATATGCCTCATCTATCGGTTTCTGATGATAACCCGACGCCAGATCTACCTTCGAGAACCAAGTAGCACCTCTCAACTGATCCAACAACTCATCGATCCTAGGAAGAGGGTACTTGTTCTTCACAGTGACTCGGTTCAAACCCCGATAATCAATACACAACCAGAAACTCTCATCTTTCTTCTTCATGGTGATACACTAGGACGGATGAATCCCTTACTCAACAAATCCTCTAGCTGCTTCTTCAGCTCTGCCATCTCTGCTGGAGCCATTCTGTAAGGAGCCTTGGATAACAGCGTTGTCTCCGGTTCCAGTTCAATAGTAAAAGGATCAGATCAAGATGATGGTAATCCCTGCAATGACTGAAACATATCCTCAAACTCCTCCACTACCGTAATACCGCTAACTGTAGACTTCCCCCACTGACTCTGGCATAGATATAGTTACCAAATAAGACTCACGGCCCTTCTCAATCATCGTCCCAGCCTAGATGGCCGAAATCACGTGACTCCCCGAAGTCGGTCTAACACCCTGAAAAACCAGCTTCCCTCCTAGACGCTCAAACTCCACTCTACCCTGATGGCAATCCAAATGCACCATATGCCGATGCAACCAATCCATTCGGAGAATAACATCATACAACTCCACTAGACTGATAAGAAAATCCGCTGGACACTACTCTCCTGCGATCTGAATATCAACTCCTCTAACTCGTCTAACAACTCTCAGGAACTTGCCTCCCGCAACTCTGACAACTCCTGTACGCTCTCCGGGATCCCCTCTGATTTTTGCACTCTCTGCACACTCCGGAGTAATGAAGCTATGAGAAGCTCCAGAATCAAACATAACGTGGGACTTAAACCCACCCACCAACAAGGTCCCTACACAAACCTGATGTGTTGAGAACCTAATACTTTATCATAGGAAAATATAAAATCTGAACCTACTAAAATTCACAAAGCTTAAGTACCAAACATTATACCTGTGATCGCCCCATCACTGGTTCCACCAGTCTCTGTAGTCGTGTAAACCCGTGGCGCCTGTTCAATCCGTGCCACCTGCTGACCTCCAGGCTGCACTAGCTGCAACGCTACCACTGCTGCCGGCTGCAAATTGGGACACAAGGACCTGATGTTCCCTGGCTCCCTGCAATGATAGCATACACGAACCCCTGCCGTCAGAGCAGTCCTCTTGGGACAGCTATCAAACTTGTGCTCCTTGCTCCCACACTTGAAGCAACTCGCACCACTCGACGTCTGCGTAGTCTCCCACCTCCTCTTGGTTCCCTGCATAGGCTTGCCGCCCCTGCTAGAACCTCCATGATGTTGAGCCTTACTAGGCTGAACTGTTGGACTAACCGCCACTGACTGTGCCCGAATATCCTCCTCAATCTCTGCTGCAGTCTCAACCAGCTCTGCACGCGTAGCATAACTATGTCATCTACAATGGACCCTCAAGTCATCACGAAAAGCCCTCATAAACCTCCTGATCTGGGCCTCCTCAAGCTCCATAGCCCGACCCCCATAACAAAAAAGTCGACTGAACTCCAAGTCCAGCTCTCGCACTGACCGCGTCCCCTGAGATAACAACAAAAACTGCTCCTCCATCCGGTCCAGTGCCTCTCTAGGAAAATACTTGCGGTTGAACTCCAAGACGAAGTCAGCACAAGTCATCTCCCTCTGCACTCTCCTAGCAGCCACTGATCTCCACCACACATGAGCATCACCAACCAGATGATGGACCCCTATGTCCACCCAAAACTCCTCAGGACATCTCAGAGTATGGAAGTTACGTTCCACACTCATCCTCCACGCATCTGCAGCAGTAGGATCTGTACCACCCGAAAACCGCGCAGTATCTATGCCACACATCTCCTTGAGCATAGACAAATAACGAATATGCCCTCCCACATCCGCAGCCGCTGGCTGCCGCTCCTCCGCCACCACTGGTAGCACTACCTGAGCCTAAGTCGGTTGCACTGCTGGCAACCTCTCCAACAAATGTGCTAGCATCGCCGCAAAGTCAACACCATGGACTCCACCTGCTGGGACTCACACACCCGGGACCCTATCAACACCGGCCACTGGAGCATCAACACCGCCCCCTCCGGCCACACTCATGGAATCCTCTCGAACACCCTGCGACTCGCCAACACCCTCAGCTGTCACACTCTGGTCCTCAGTCTCACTAACCACTGGGACTCTACCCCTACCACGACCACGTCCGTGTCCATGACCACGTCCGCATCCACGACCACGTCCGCGTCCACGACCTCGACCAGAAACAACACCATCTCTAGCCATCTGCACTACCATGAGCAGAAGACTAAGCAAACAATTTATATTATAACTCAGAAACATAAACTCACCGTAGAATCACACAATAGGGTCGAAGAGGATGTTCTAGGATCCATGCCACACATAATTGACTAACTCACAAAATCAATCAAAGCATGCAATTCCCAAACATCTACAGCACAATGCCTAGTGAACCCAAAACTAGAACCGTAAGGGATCTGATACCAAACTGAAATGACACGACCTTTTTTTTATTTTTAAAATAATAAATATATAAATATATAAATATAATATAATAAATAAACTACAACTAGTGGCCCCATACCCACTAGCCACTTAAGCACAATCACAATCAATAGCGGAATAACAATACCAACAAATATCCAATAATCCAATAATAAATATAATAATAACCAGTATTAATTCCATTCTTAAACTAATGATCCAAACAACATAAACCAGAGAACCAGCAATCATAAACAACATTCTAGGACTCAACTTTAGCAACCTAAAATAAGCCAGACAACCAAGCGAACCACTAGAACATCCTCCTCTTCATTGTCTTGATTCTACGATCACACTTTGCCTTTACCTGCACCACAAACACAAATTGCAATGCATGAGTATTTTATAAACACTCAGTAAGACAATTCTCCCATCTACTGGGCTATACACACAAGCAATAGAGACATCTCTAAATGCACTTGCATCGATCGACACTTGCACTGCATCGACCGACTCAAGCTCGACATCGCACGAAAACCCTAGGTTTTACGCGCCATCCTCGTACTTGCATCGACCGACACACAAAGTGCATCGACCGATGCAATGCCAAGCATTGTGTTTTCCCTGAAGCTTGTCGCCGGATATTCGTTCCTAAAACCACAAAACTCAATCCTAAGCCACAAGAAAGCTTCCTAACGTCCCAAATCACAATCTAACAAGCCTAACAACACATAACAAGCAAATCAGAGAGATCTCTAGCTTAGATAAGCCTTGGTCATGCACTTACTTTTGCCAAGAAGATTCTGAACCTCAATCAAGCAAGAAAACACTTCTAGAGGCCTCCTACAACGTCCTAAGCCTCATATCTCACAAGAAAATGCCACCAATCCACATAAATCACCAAGAACACCAAAAACACTCTTTCTCTCTTTTGTTTCTCTCAAAAGCGGCCAAAGTCGACTAATGAGACAAAAGAATCGATTTCAGGGTTTTCCTTTTCCCTTTTCCCAAAATGCAGCGTTCACTTAAGTTGACACGCGCAGAACCGGACATGCATCGACCGATGCACCTCATGCATCGACCGATGGAACCCCTAAACCGGGATTTTGGTTCGCGGATGTTACATTAGTTAAGTAGTATGGGATGCTTAATTATATATATTATTATTATTATTATAAAAAAACGGGTCGGGTTGTTTCATTTTGGTATTAGAGCCCTTACGGTTCTAGGATGGTTAAGTGGATGGTTTAGAGCGGTTTAAGAATTTAATTGGTTGAAATATTTTCTTGTTGCTAGATGCATGTTATTGTATGATGGAAATTGATTATGAGTAGCTAGTAAATTTGTTTGTGGTATGGAGTCCTAATATCAACCTCCTCGAGCCTTCAATGAGAATCCACGGTAATTTTTATATGTGTTGTTAGTTGTGTAGTGTTTTAGATTCTTTATGGGAGGTGAATCACGCCGGTATCAGGAAATACCGTTGGAGGTGATTTGTGAAAGTGGATGTGTTGGAAAGGGATTTCCAAGAAGTTAAGTTAGACACTTACTTCGTCTAGGGTGGCTGGAGTGTCACTGTTTAACAAGATGAGGTGGGGTTCAGAGTACGAAATTTCCGTGAAGCGGTGGTGTGAGGGAAGTTTACTGTAATAGAAGTTTCTATAAGTAGAAATTTTCCAAAAGAGGAAAGTTCTAAAAAATAGAAAGTTTTATGGAAGTTAGAATTTGTCCATTTTAATTGGTTGTGAGCCTTGGAGGGGCTTGTGTGGCCTTCGTGGCGGACTTTTGAGTCATTGTGTGCCTGTGTGTGGCAGTCTTCTGAGACATTGTGTGGCCTTTGTGGCGGGCTGTTTAGCCCATTGTGTGGCCGATGTGCTTGCTGATGTTGCTAGAGGTTCAGCGGGTGATGTGAGTGTGGTAGCAGGTTTTGCTCATGGTGTATAGGGATTTGGAAAAATCCACTATACCTGATGTGAGCACCGGTCAACTTGCAGTACGGACAGAAAGTCGCGTCTTCAGGTCGATCAGTGTAGAGGTAACTTTCCTCGGACCAAACGATGATGAGAGGTTGTAGAGACTAAACGAACGATGAAAACGAGTTTTGGTAAAGAAAGAACGAGTGGAACGCGAGGTGGAACGATGTTCACGACTTCGGGCGTCTGGACGGTCCAATGCAGTAGCGGTACGTAACGACCGTCGAGAACGGGAAGCGGCTAGCGAACCAAGTGATGATTTTGCTAGGATAAATGGAAGAAAGGGTGGATCGAGTGATGACACACGAGTGATGGCTCTACTCGCGATACGGCCGAACAAGATTACGAACCCGGTTCGTGAATCGACTTGGATTTCTCGTTAGTTAGTCCCGGACTATGTCTAAGGAGAGAAGTGAGACAAGAAAAAAAGATTCGCTCTTTGGGAAAATAATTTCATTCAAGTCTGCGTTTAGAATAGAAAATGAGGGTTTAAATAGTGTGAGGGTTTAGAGGGAACCAAGGACACGCAGACTCGCTATGGTCCGCACACGTTTACCCTTGACGTGTTTCCTTGGATGGAGAACACGTCGCCCCCTAAGTGGTTTAAACAGGACAACACACGTCACGCTACTCTAACGTTACAAAAGAAAGTTCTAGACAAAGTTCAATACAGAACACTTAACCAAAAGATAACACGACCTTAGGCTTTGACGCGGGAACCTCATTAAAACCTTCTCCGGTAAACCTCGTGGTACAAACTCGGAGTAAGGAAAAAGAGTACGGGTCATGATCCTAACGACTTGGTCGCCTTCTTCCTTTGGTAAGGATGAAGGCCGTGCGCACGGTCTCCACTTGAATAGCTTCGGTCGGGTTGTCTTCTTGAACAAAGGCTTGCACAAACCGGTTGATCTTCAGTCTTGCGGCCTTAGACGAGCTCTTTGATCGCATAGTAGCTACCAGAGTGATCCTTGGTGCATTGGCCTGATGTTGTCTCGCAGGTAAAGCAAGTGTCTCGGTCGCGTCCTAGGCATCCTGGTCCAGTACGAGTGTTCCTGGCCGCGTGTCCGGTCCCGCGCTCACATCAATATCCGTCAAGAAAACAATAATAGGGGTGGTTAGCAAGCCTTTCCAACATCTGGTCGATGAAAGGTAGAAGGAAGTGATCTTTCCTAGAGGCCACATTAAGCTTCCTATCGTCAATACACATTCGATGCCCAGTGATTGTTCTGTGGGAATTAGCTCATCTTTCTCATTTTTTACAACAGTGATTCCACCTTTCTTTGGAACGAATTGCACCGGGGACACCCAAATACTATCAGAGATAGGATAAATAATTCCAGCGTCGAGCAACTTCAGAATTTCCTTTTTACCACTTCTTTTAGACTCGGATTTAGCCTACGCTGAGGTCCCACACTAGAGTATGACTCATCCTCTAGATTTATCCTATGGGTGCATAGATCAGGAGATATACCCTTGATGTCATCTAGAGGTAACCTATTGCCGCTCTATAATTTCTTAATTGAGTGTAGAGCAATTTCAGTTCTTTTCTGGGCAAGCTAGAATTGACGATAACTGGGTAAGTTGAATTAGGTCCCAAGAAAGCGTACCTTAGCCTGGACGGAAGAGGTTTGAGTTCTACTTTAGGCGCTTTCGACTCGGAGCAGTCATCAGTGGTTTGGACATGCGACTTGAAGTGGTGCTTGATCATCTTGCTCAGCGAAGTGATTGTGTTAGTGATTGGGCTTGTGTTCGTGGAGGCTGGTGTTGAGCTGCTGCATGACATAACGCAAGAGGTGACAACTGACTTGGTCAAGCGTTGTTTTTCAAGCATCATTCTCTCCTCCTCAGCTTCCCTCAGATCCTCACTTAATTCCGGCTCGATGACTGCTCTATAGGTATCAAACAATTCCTTATAGAGTTCCATTTCCTGGTGTATGAATCCCTCCTTACCATCCTTTCTTAGAGCTGTCTGTAGGCAATCTGCGATCGTTACCTCCTCAAACGCTTCCTCGCCTAATTTATATAATTCCTCTATCTAGAATATTTGCCCTGCGATTGTGGGCTTTTTCATAGTTTCCCAAATATCGAACTGCATAGTGAGGTCTTCGCCGAGGTTCAGATCGATCTTCCCATTCCTTACATCAATCATTGCTCCTGCGTTAGCTAAGAATGATCGTCCAAAAATCAGCGGATCCTTTGGTTCTGTATCCATTTCCAAAATCACGAAGTCGGTTGGTACTTCCACAGATCCTACTTTGACCGGCAAGTCTTCCAACACTCCACTCGGTAGCTTTGTAGTTCTATCTGCCAGGACTAATTGTATGTCGGTAGGCTTGAACTTCTCAAATCCAAGGCGTTTGGCTACATTTAATGGCATTAGGCTGACCGATGCCCCCAAGTCACAAAGACATCTTTTGAATGTTAGAGGTCCAATCGATCAAGGTAATGTGAATGATCCAAGGTCGCTCAGTTTTGTAGGTGCAATCGTTCTCTGGATGGCAGCATTACACTCATGGCTGAGTATAACCATTCCTTGGACTTGTTTGATTCGTTCCATCACCGCATCGTTCTAATTTTTTTGGTAAGGAGGTATCAGGGTGAAGGCGTCCATTAGAGGCATGCAAAACTCGAGTTCCTTCATTTGCTTTTCGAACAAGGCTTTTACTTCTCCAGAAGCTCTTTGCGAAAACGTCTAGGGAATGGAAGCCGTGGTTTGTAAAGTGGAGGAATGAATCATCTCCCTTTATGTTTCTCCTCGCCTGGTTTGTCAGCTGGTGGTGAGCTTACCCAAACATCCACCTGATAATTTGTCAGGGTGGCATGATGGAGTACAGGGTCGGGTTGATCTGCTGAATGATTTGGTGTATGAGTAGAAGTTGGCAGCTCAAGGAGATCCTCCACATCTAAGTCTGTATTGTCCTCAGTAATGGTTGGTGGTGCCTCACGAATCGGTAAATGATGGCCACTCTGTAGGGCTATGGCAAGAGAAGACTCTTGGCTGGTGGAGGTGGAAGCCGAGTTATCTGTAAGCGTTTGAATTTGTGAGCTCAAAGCTTCAACCTGATATGAAACTTCTTATAATTGGCGGATAAGCGACTAGCGATTTCGTCGAATCGTGTGTTGATGTTGATTGCATCGCATTTCTAAGTGTACAGGACTTGCTGCATCATTGATAACAAGTCTAGTGGTGATGAAGATGGCAGCAGATTTTGCGATGGAGTGAGACTGTACTGTTGGGTGGGGTTTGGTTTGTAGTTGTTGTACCCTTTATTGTAACCCCCTTGATTGTTGATGTAGTTCACATCCTCTAGCTGAGAATTCTCCCCATCTTTTTGCTGAAACCGGTCTTCCTCGAGATTGAATGGACATGTTGTTGCTGGTTGAGGAGTTTGTCCAATTTGTCATTGAGGGCTTTCATGTCTCGCTTATACTTGGCATCGTCCTCTCCGGATGAACGTATGGTGCGATCATACTCCTCATTGTAGTGCCCATCAGATTGGGCTAAGTTCTTCACCAGGTCCCAACCTTCATTAACATCTTTGTTGAGAAAATTTCCATTACTGGCGGTGTCCAGCAACATCCGAATCTTAGGGACTACACCGCGGTAAAGTGTACTTAGCAATGAAGCATTAGTGAATCCGTGATGCGGGCATCAGTTGGTGTATCCCTTGAAACATTCTGAGGCTTCACTAAATGTCTCATTGCCTTTCTGAACAAAGCTGAAGATGTCATTCTGCAGCCTTGCAGTTTTAGAGTTGGAGAAGAATTTGGCAAGGAACGCGTTTTTGCATGCTTCCCACATGGTTATAGACTCCTTGGGAAGTGATTTCTCCCAAACGTGTGCTTTATCACCCAAAGAAAAAGCTTGAATCCATCTTCACTAACTCCATTGTTTTTGGTGAGGCTAGAGAGTCTATTAAACTCATCCAAATGATCCAATGGGTCCTCCATTGGCAGGCCATGAAACTTGTTGCTCTGAATCTTCTGGATGAAACTGCTCTTGATCTCAAAATTATTGTTTTGAACAGCAGGTGGCACAATGACATGCCTTTGAGTTTGAGTAGATGGATCATCTCTTGCTCCTATGTTGGTCCTCTCTTGAGGAGCTTGTGGACCATTCTGACTATTCATGATCTCCTCAATTGTGGTTGATTGCCGTTTCTGTACTTGCTGATGATGGAGTAACCTTGGTCTGTCGATGGTGTCAATGAATGGACTCAAGTGTTGGCTACCCTTGGATCGTGTTTGCATGTACAGTCAGTTATCCGAGTGGGTACACGAAGGCCAACTCGATCCAGATGATCGAGTGACGGGTCAGGTGGGCTCTCGGGTTGTACTTGAAATGGAAAACAACCAAACACGAAAGTACACAAGTCAGTACTGAATCTACTGAGATAAAAAGAACATGATCTAGCAAGTGTTGAAATCTTAAATGTAACAAACAAAATTCCACCAAATGGCAATGGCGCCAAATTGATAACAGGATTTTCACCAAGGGTATCAATTCCCTATGCAGTTGTAGTTCAAAGGGTTATCAATCCAAATGGTAGTTATGCTAGCAGATAAGATATGATCAGAACAATGCAATTCAAGCCAAGCAATAATGGGGGTTTTATCTAACAACCTAAAGTAAGCAAAAGTAAATAAAACAAGAACCACACGACCTAAGCACTCGATGCAAGCATTCGGGTACCGGATCGAGTGGGTAATCGGATGACAGAAGAAATCAAGAACACAAAGATGAACAACTCGAAGGGATACACGAGTTTGGTGATAGAGTACCAGTTTGGGTAATGGGTCAAGTTATAGGTAAAAAGCTAAATAATTAATATGCGAAAGCTCCTAAGAATGGGATAATCGACTCATAAGTGCTCCTGATTAATTTGGGATTTCTCACATGCCTCAAGCAAATATTCCCTAGACAATGAATGCCTAAATCTTGCTAAAACACTCTCGTGATAGAAACAATCAACCTTAGTCACTTCCCTACCCAACTCTCGTTGGAGAAACATGACTAAGCAGGCATTAAAATCCGATTCATTATTGTCAATAAACTCCTTACACATCTAATCTCTTAGGCTAAGTAACTAAATCCCTAGCATTGGATTATTCAAGCATTTCAACAACATCTCTCGATGGCAAAACACCCTAGATCTAATCTCAACCTTTCGGTCTGAAAACAACATTAAGAATACCAATATAGAAAGGAATTTTTATAAATAAACATTCAAGCTAAGACATCCTAATCGACCAAGAACACATACTCGCCTATCCCATCCTTAGAAACTTTGATTCACTACTTAGATCTCATGGTAAATAGCATAAAAACATAAACGAATGAAAGTTGCATTGAATCGAAAATAAGACAAAAGTAAATAGGATACAATATCAGAACTGGAAGAGTAACAAAAGAAGTAAAAAAGGAATCCTAACAAAGTAAGAAAATGTGTAAATCGCTTTCTCTCACAGAATCTCTCACTCTCTGGTTCGTGAGTGTCTGCGGCTAGCTAATGAGAGAAAAAGGAAGGGGGTTTATATATGGAAACCCCTTTGACCTAGATGCTCAGTTCTGCCCGAAGGTCTGCTCGAGGCTGTGCACGAGGTTCGAGTCTGGTAGATGCTCGGGTAGGGCTTCAGGTTGTTCTTGCTACGCTTAGATACTCTTTGATCATGTTAAGGTTCAGACTGTTCTTCTCCTGCGATCACTCCTTCGGGTACATGTTCGGGTTTTGCCTTGTACTCTCGAAAAGGAATGCTAGACAGTTGTGTAAACTATCTACGATTGAGAACAATTGAGGCATAGAAAGCTTAATTCTTGATGATCTATCCTTTTCTCATTCATTTTCTTTTTATCCAACACCCTAGAGTAAAATTGCCCACAACCTTGATTTTAACTCCTTTTTTTTTTTACAATCCCTAAGGTTTAAACTTTAAACATCTAGCTCTCTTTTACAATTTTTTTTTTCTCTTTCTTTGCGATACTCCTAATTCTTTTTTTTTTTTTGTTTTTTTTTTCTCTCTTATTATTTTCATGAGACTATAGCAAGACCTTTCTCTCTCTTTTTTTTTTCAAGAGATTATAACAAGACATTTCTATCTTTTTTTTTACTTAGAGACTTAGAGCTGATTAAGCTGAACCTTAGGGACCCTCTTCTTGAATTTCTCTTTTGGTCCTCAGCCCAACCCCAAATAAACATGTTAACCACCTATCTTTCAAAACCGATTCTACTAGCTAGTCCAAATGGTTCTAAACTTAGCTAAAACAAGAGCCAGTTCTTTGTCGTTCTCAATACTCTCAAGGTTTCATCATATGCTCAAATTTAACCCTGAGCTACTCTCTCAAATTAAGAGATCAATTGTAGTACTTAGGGATCGAATCCACAAGAACTCTAGATTCACACAATAGATTTAATAATCTTTTAATTATGCTAAACAGAAATATTGTAATTAAATTGCAAGATTAAACAGAAAATAAAAGAGTTGTAAATTCAGGAATTAAAAACGCTAGGCCTAGGGAAATTCTCAGGAAATCATGAAAAATCAGATCAATTAATTAAACTAGCAGGATTCAACAATTAAGCACCGTTCTTGAACTCTAAACACAATTATAAAATAAATCAGTTCTCACTGCAAATATTATCTAAGTTTTAAAACCAGAAAATCCAAATCTCTTTGCAAAATTCAAGTTAAAAACCAGCAATAAAATCAGGTTTAGATAAGTTCACAAAATTACTAAATCAAATCTCTTTGCAGAAAGTAATTTTTGCTCACCAAAGGTTTTATCAGGAAAATCAATTATATTCTCATATCAATCAATAATCCTAAGATCTAAATCCAGATGACTAATCAAAGATCTAGCATTAAAAACAACCTATGGTGAAGAACAAGAAAGATAATGAATCCTAAATAATAACAGATCTAATAATCCATGAAATCCCTAATGAGAAACCCTAAACCTAACAAGCAGATCTACTCAGACATAATTGTAAGAACACAAATCATGAATAAAATAGATAGCATTAAGAGATTAAAGGAAGAAGAAAAGGAGTTCTGAATCTTCTCTGAAGGAGTCTTGATTCTTCTCTCCAAAAACCCTCTAAAATCTCTCACAGGGTTTTGCTCTCAAAAGTTGCAGGGGAAAAATAAAGTTTAGGTCTAAACAATGACCATAAAAATCCTATTTATATTCCTAAACACGTCCAGGGATCAATGATGCAAATATGGAAAGCTTTGGGGCAGATTTGTAAATCTTCAAATCTTGTGGGGAAAACTTCCAATTTCGTATTTGGCCTAGCATCGATCGATGCATATACTGTGTCGATCGATGCACTCTCTAAATTTTGTCTCCCAACTTCGTAGCTCAGCCTCAATGCTTGATTAAGCTCCAAATCCTCCAATCTAGCTCCATTATGCTCCCATCAATGCTAAATCCTAATAAGACTCAAAAGACTCTAAAAATACCAAAAAGACTCTATAATTAAGACTTATATCATGGCTAAAAACATCTAAAAACCATGATATATCAACTCCCCCAGACTTAGCCTTTGCTTGCCCTCAAGCAAAACATAAACTTCATCTGTGAAAGAGGTTTGAAAACGCAGGAACTCATTTTCTTTTTAAAGTAATGTCATAATCATCCAAACCTTAATCCACATGCTTAGCTGATAAATCCAAATCGAACCACCATGTACTTCTCCGTTGACTTTCATAGCATCCCAAATTCAAACCAAATTCCACTACTTCCTCCAAAAGCTTTCATTGGTGAGTCTCATCAATTTGATCAATATCAAGAACCTTCTAGACTCATTCTCGTACAATACCATAACAAGCAAGACAAATTTTTTACCACATGTGGTACTCTTTCTCTCCCACAGACTTATTCTTTTTAATGGTCCTTAGAGCTTTGCTTTGTTTTCTTTTTTTATCTTTTTTTATCAAAGGTGTAGGCGAATAATGGGGTCATCGGTAATTTAGTTACCCCTCGCTTCCAAGCTTTGTGTGATCATTTGACTCAAGAGTAGAATAATGAGGTCACAGATAATTTACCTACCTCTCTAAACTGATCAAAATCATCTCATCTTTTATTCTTCTTTTTTTTTTTTCTAACAAAGCTCTCAGGAAAAAGGGAGGGAGTAGAGGAGTACCATCCAACTCAAGCACAGAGAAAATCAATCTCCTTGATGTAAAAAGAAAAATCAGAAATGATGAGGTAAAAAGAAAAGTACAGAAATTACCTCAAGCTTTTATGGATTATGTTGGATATTCGGATGTCTCTGGTTCACTGGTCAGCCATTGGATTTTTCATTAGTCGGATTTGTGGATTCAATCTGCAGCATTAATCAACCAAGGCAATACACTGAAAAGAAAAATCATAGTTCCTAACAAAATTTTGACTCAATAAAACAATTTTTTTTTTCAAAAACAAAAACGGAGTTAGTAACTGCCTCCCCCAGACTTAAACAACACTGTCCCCAGTGTTATCAAGTAAGAGATTGGCTAATAAAATAAAAATAAATGAAAATCAAAAGAAAAATGAAAGAGAAAAACCTATCAGTGGGTTGCCTACCACTAAGCGCTTGTTTTCAGTCATTAGCTTGACTGTGTCGGATCTCAGGCATCTGGTGGATCAGAACATGGCAATGAATACTTCTGAGAGAATGTCCTCTTCATCCAAGGGGGTGTGTAGGCTTTAGCTGCATGAGGTCTGACAAGGATGTGAGGAACAGGACCAGGGCGGGACTTAGGTATGGGTGGCTTTCTTTTAAGTCCTGCAAAATCATCAACAGAAGAAACAAGTGCTCTACGATAATCTCGTGGCTTGGTTAACTGCACAACAGTTTCTGTACCTTTCAAATTCTTATTGATGATAGGAGAAGGTTTGGGAGAAGGAGATGCATACCTTGGCCTTACCTGTGGGTTATGGACTGTGGAATGGCGAGATTTCAGCTTTACAACTGGTCTAGCACTTGCAGCTAAGGAATCAACCCGAGAATCTTCTGTTTTAGACAAGTCCGAGCCGTCTCTGGAAGGAGTGTTGATCGATGCCATCGTTGCATCGATCGATGCTGAGCCTGCAACTCAGGTTTCTTCAACGATTCTGCAACTAACCTCTGAAATCCGTGTTTCCAGTACCAAAACGTCATCTAACAGCGACTTGTCATGGATCAGAACCTCATCATGGTCTCTAGTACTAATTAGATGATCTCCACTCCAATCTTCAAGCTTAGCAGGATTTTTACTCACTTTCTCAACAGTCTCCATCTCTTTGACATACCCAACAGTACTGTCTCCATGAAGCTCAATGATCAGATTGTCATCAGAAACAACCTCCACAGAAAATGTCTGACCATCAATAGTTGGAACCCTTCTCAGCTTGTCCATCTCAAAGTTCATAACCAAATCTTCTACATTCAGAGCTATGTGTCCCTTCTTAACATCAATGATGGCACCAGCGGAAGCCAAGAAAGAGCGTCCTAAGATGAGAGGATCACTAGGCTCTTGGTCATACTTCAACACCACAAAGTCAGTGGGAATCATGCAATCTCCAATCTTGATTGGAATATCCTCTAAGACACCTTCAGGAATTCTCCTGGATCGATCAGCTAAGATAAGAGATATCTTAGTTGGCTTGAAATCTGTCATCTCAAGTCTCACAGCAACAGAATGTGGCATCAAGTTTATACTAGAACCAAGATCGCAAAGAGAGTGACGAAACCTTCCTGTTGAGATAGAGCAATCTAACACAAAACTTCCAGGATCTGGTAACTTCTCTGCAGTCCTACTCTGAATCACTCAACTGACTTCCTTAGAAACAACAACTTCCTGCTTCTTATCCTTCTTCCTCTGTGGAGACTGCTTCAACAAAATTGAGCTGACATCCTTTGTAAGCAGTGCTCCTTCCTCAGGACTCAAACCATTGGTGACCATTCTCTTGACATACCACTTAATTCCAGGAGAAAACTTGACTGCATCAACCAAAGGCATTTCAATCATCACCTTGTCCATCATAGCCTTTCATCTAGCTTCCTCAAGCTCTTGCTTAGACCTCCTAGGCTTAGGAAAAGAAACCTTAGGCTTGTAGGCTTACTCTGAATCGGATGGTTGAACTGGAACAGAAACCGTAGCTGTCTGTGGGGGGTGTCGATCGATGCTAACATTGTGTCAATCGATGCTTGGTGATGATTGCATCGATCGATGCTCTTGTGTAGTGTCGATCGATGCTGGATCGACTGACGTATCTTCATCTCCTTCTTTCACCAAAATCGCATTGCAAGCATGCCTTGGATCCATCTCTGTTCTTCTAGAAAGAAGTTCCTCTTGTCTTTTAACAGACCCAGCAGTCTGAATCACTTGACTCTCCAGCTTCTTGACATGAGTATTTAATGCATCAAACTTCCCAGTCAGCTCAGTGTATACAGAATCAATCTTCCCATTGAAGTCCACTGTTAACTTCTGTTGTCCTTCCAAAATCTGTCCAATCATTGATTCCATCTTGCTCTCTGAACTGGGTGGAGGGAGGGGTTGGTAAGAAGAAGAACCATAGTTCCTTGTGAAGTTGCTGTTTGGATTTCCTGTGAAGGAATTCTTCTGACCAAGTCTCTGATTTTGATAGCCAGCTCCATATACATAGTTGACATCTTCTTCTCTAGTCTCTAGCTTTGGCTCAAAAATCTCAACATCTTCAGCAAAATGGACAGACTTCTTTCCCACAAGAAGACTGTGCACTGTATCCAACTTAGCATTCACCGCAGCAAACTGATTTGAACCATTGCCTTCATGTACCCTTCTCCGCTCTAAGTCTGCATTCTTGGTACTGTTGCTTGATGCTAGCCTTTCAATCAACTTTTCAGCATCATCTGGGTACCTTGTCTTCAAGTTCCCATCACTAGCTGCATCCAAAGCCATCTGGTACCTCCAGTCAATCCCACTAAAGAAGATACTGATCAATTGCACCTCTGAGAAGCCATGATGTGGACAGTCCCTCTGGTATGCCTTAAATCTTACCCAAGCAGCTTTGTAAGATAAAGTAGGACCTTGTCTAAAGGTGGAAAGCTTGATCCTTAGCTCATCAGACATCTCATCATCATAGAAGTAGTTCAAAAACGCCACCTTAATGTCATGCCAGGTTGTCAGAGATCCTAGTTTCAGCTGCCTTAGCCAATGAGAAGCTTCCCCAGCAAGAAAGTAGGGGAAAAGCTTGCAGTAGAGGTAGTCTTCAGTGACTCCATTAGCCTTGATGCTTGTGACTATGTCCTCAAAGTGCTCAATGTGGTCTAGAGGCTTCTTATTTGGCAAATTCTGGAATAGCCGTTGTCCAACAAGAGCGAAGTAGGCAGGCTTCAGCTCAAAGTCAGTCCTTGGGAATGGAGGAGGAACAATTGCGGAACGGTTCTCGTAGAACAAGTCTGGTCTGTTGAAGTCCGCAAGAGTCTTGAAAAGTTCTCCATTGTTGTCCCGTCGCCTCTGAACATTCTCCACATCGGCTCTGGCATTGCATCGATCGACACCAGCATTGCGTCGATCGATGCCTTCTTGGTTGCGTCGATCGATGTCATCGTCGCGTCGATCGACGCCATGTGCATTTCCATCGGCCACAGCGAGTTCTTCTTGAATAACCTGGCCTTCAGCATCAAGTTTTTGGCCTTGCTCGTTGCGCACATTACCCTCTTGATCCTTCAAAACCCCAGCCTCATCAGGTCTCAATATGATTATGTTGGCCATCTTCGCTGATTTGGCTGCTTTTGTGTTATCACGCTCTAGTTGTCCTAACTCTTGGTTTGTAAGCTTAACAACCGGACCAGTAGGATTTTTCCTGGTGCTAGGCTTAGGCATGTACCTGAAACACACAAGAGAAAAGAAACAAAAGCGTGTGAGTAAAACAGAAAAATAAAAATCTAGACAAAATCAAAGACTTTAATCTAATGGTGAATCAAAAGAGTCCCCGGCAACGGCGCCAAAATTTGATATGCTCAAATTTAACCCTGAGCTACTCTCTCAAATTAAGAGATCAATTGTAGTACTTAGGGATCGAATCCACAAGAACTCTAGATTCACACAATAGATTTAATAATCTTTTAATTATGCTAAACAGAAATAATGTAATTAAATTGCAAGATTAAACAGAAAATAAAAGAGTTGTAAATTCAGGAATTAAAAACGCTAGGCCTAGGGAAATTCTCAGAAAATCATGGAAAATCAGATCAATTAATTAAACTAGCAGGATTCAACAATTAAGCACCGTTCTTGAACTCTAAACACAATTATAAAATAAATCAGTTCTCACTGCAAATATGATCTAAGTTTTAAAACCAGAAAATCCAAATCTCTTTGCAAAATTCAAGTTAAAAACCAGCAATAAAATCAGGTTTAGATAAGTTCACAAAATTACTAAATCAAATCTCTTTGCAGAAAGTAATTTTTGCTCACCAAAGGTTTTATCAGGAAAATCAATTATATTCTCATATCAATCAATAATCCTAAGATCTAAATCCAGATGACTAATCAAAGATCTAACATTAAAAACAACCTATGGTGAAGAACAAGAAAGATAATGAATCCTAAATAATAACAGATCTAATAATCCATGAAATCCCTAATGAGAAACCCTAAACCTAACAAGCAGATCTACTCAGACCTAATTGTAAGAACACAAATCATGAATAAAATAGATAGCATTAAGAGATTAAAGGAAGAAGAAAAGGAGTTCTGAATCTTCTCTGAAGGAGTCTTGATTCTTCTCTCCAAAAACTCTCTAAAATCTCTCACAGGGTTTTGCTCTCAAAAGTTGCAGGGAAAAAATAAAGTTTAGGTCTAAACAATGACCATAAAAATCCTATTTATATTCCTAAACACGTCCAGGGATCAATGATGCAAATATGGAAAGCTTTGGGGCAGATTTGTAAATCTTCAAATCTTGTGGGGAAAACTTCCAATTTCGTATTTGGCCTAGCATCGATCGATGCATATACTGTGTCGATCGATGCACTCTCTAAATTTTGTCTCCCAACTTCGTAGCTCAGCCTCAATGCTTGATTAAGCTCCAAATCCTCCAATTTAGCTCCATTATGCTCCCATCAATGCTAAATCCTAATAAGACTCAAAAGACTCTAAAAATACCAAAAAGACTCTATAATTAAGACTTATATCATGGCTAAAAACACCTAAAAACCATGATATATCAACTCCCCCAGACTTAGCCTTTGCTTGCCCTCAAGCAAAACATAAACTTCATCTGTGAAAGAGGTTTGAAAACGCAGGAACTCATTTTCTTTTTAAAGTAATGCCATAATCATCCAAACCTTAATCCACAAACATAAATTGAGATGCATGAGTATTTAATAAACACTCAGTGAGACAAGCCTCCCATCTATTGGACTATCCACACAAGCAATAAGATCTCTTCATGCCACAAACAACAAACAATAAAACAGACCAGATAATATACAAAGCATTTGCATCATCAACTGCTACTACAGAAGGGTGTCGACCGACACCAGAAGGTGTCGATCTACACGTGCAATCTGGTGTCGATGGATACTTTCAATCTAGTGTCGACCAACACCTTTCTCGACATCCCCAAAAACCCTAGCTGTGTTGACCGACACCTCCACATGGTGTCGATTGACACTCGCCAAGGTCATCGAATCATCCTCGCGTTGGTGTTGGTCGACACCAGATTTCCTTCGATCAAAAACTCCAAAAATCGTATCCAAGCTTCTCCCATCCGATCCATGCATCCTCAGAAGCAAAACCGAGCCATAGGTACCACGAAAAACCATAGAGAATTCAAAGGAAACAATCACACTGATGTTCATATATTTTACCTTGCTTTCCCTTAATATATTCACATCTTTTGCTATCCATTTTGGCCATTATTGCATAGATTTAGGACTGTTCATGCATTAGAGTAAATTTGCATTGTATTTGCATATTTTCTTGTAGAAACAGGTGATTTTGGAGCCTAAGGAGCATGAAAGCAATGCTGAAGAGGATTGAAGCTATCAAGAGGAGGAAACAAGGGAGTTAGAGCTGAAGAATCAAGGTCCGGAAGTCCACTCGACCGCCCACTTGACTAGACACTCGACCGTGTGCAGAGAAGGACTCGACAGGATGGAAGAAGCAGTACAAGAGGTCATGGTCGAGTTGACCGAGCCGCCCTTCTATTTTGTCTTTTAGCATTTTTAGGGCTTCCACTCCTTTTTCTATATAAAGCCTTGTACCCTGCAGCCACCAAAGAGAGACTTTTTAGAGTACAACAAACCTAGACCTAGTATTTACCCTTTTGGGAATTATTCCTTTTGCATCTTTATTTCTTAGATCTCTTAGCGACTTTTCTTTATATTTTTGAGAAATCTTTGATACTTGTTG
The DNA here is from genome assembly GCA_023657505.1 of Camelina hispida. NCBI lineage: Eukaryota > Viridiplantae > Streptophyta > Magnoliopsida > Brassicales > Brassicaceae > Camelina > Camelina hispida. The sequence goes on along the minus strand of CP094637.1, from coordinate 21,337,532 downwards.
GTTCCATAACTTTCAAAGCATTAAGATTTCGAGTTTGATTCCTTCTTCAATATTGTAGATCTCGATCTTATCTTTCTAATCATGCAAGTTTCATTGATTTCTGGGTTTATGACTTTGTTCATCATGTTTTGTGATTGTGAGTAGTAGATTAGGATCTTAAGGATGTGTTAGGCTGGATGATGGTTTTGGTTGTTTGGATTGGTCAAGCTTGTTTATTATAGATCTCTTCTAGGCTAGATATGCTCTATGCTAATCTTATATCTAAGAGGGTAAGGTTAGATCTTAAGCTTCTTAGCATCACACCAGTGTCTAAGTTGTTAGATAAGGCTAGATCTAGAGTTTATCATTAAGCATGCTAAGAGATTAGATGTTTTGTTTGATTTTTGACTGTAATGATCTGTTGTTTAATGCCTGCTTTTATATGATCTTTGTTAGTGAGAGCTAGACTGGGAATATCTTAGCTTGATTGTTATTGCCAAGAGATTGGATTAACATGTATTAGGAGATCATTGTCTAGAGATAGCTCATGTTTGATTGAGGTTTGTTGACCAGTTTAGATAATCATAGCTTTAATCCAGCCCATGAATCCATCCTTAGGACCTTCCTTATCTATTGATTTACCTGGTTGAATCCTGTTTAATCGCTTTCTGTTTGCTTTACTTTTGTTCTGCTCTGTTTTGTTGATGCTCTGTTTCGGTTCTGGGATTTCAACCCACTCGACCTAGTAGTCTATCGGTGCTCGATCGAGTGCTTGCTTGTGCTCCATCCAGTATTTGTTATTTATGTTCTGCATCTGTCCTGTTTTCATTTCCTGTTGCATTGTAGTTTCATTTCTGTTTCATTCATTTCGTTTCTATTGATCCTGCTTTATTACTTGTCTTGCATTACTGTAGTTTCTATTTCTGTTTCATTACATTATTGCTTTGATCATCCTGTTCTCTTTGGATTTAGTATCTAGTCATAGTAGCTTTTACTTTCTGCATTTTACATTCATCATTAGGTTGTCCGTGACAAACATCCTTTATAATTGGCTTAACTTAGACAAGTATTCGACATCCTGATTGCTTACATCACACTCATTTAGGATTGACATCTCTTATACTACAACATCATAAGGGTAATTGAAACACCTTGTCTTCCACCTGTTCATCATCACATCATCATCTCATTCATCATTCCACACACACAATAAAGCAAGTTTCAATTTGGTGCCGTTGCCCATTTGAGTGTTTGTTTGTGACATTTACGATTTATACAAGTCTAAGATTAAGTTCCTTCGCTCCCTTGTTCACTACTAATCTCGAATTCTTCCTTTGCTTGTCTGTATTGAGTTTCAGGTACCCAACTCGACCACTGGCTTGACCACTACTCGACCGTGTCAAGATAGAGTACCCGATCGAGCCAAGTACCGGATACAATTAGACGACTCGTTTCAGTCAGTTCGACCATCGACTCGAGCTGTGCTCGACCGAGTGTTTGTCCGAGTCAGTGATCGAGTCAGTTGATGCAAACAAGGTCCAAGGGTAATCAGAATCTTCAGAAGCATCTTGACCACATCAACAGGCTACCAAGAGATTTGAGACGACAGAGAACAAGAATCTTACAAGAACAAGAGACCCAGTTGCTAATGGAGCAACAAGCTAATGAAGTTTAAAGGCCAAGGCACATTGGTGCTGGAGATGCACCAAACACACATAACCAACGAGCTGGTATTGTGCCTCCTACAGTTGCTAATAATAATTATGAGATCACGAGTGGATTGATCTCTATGATACAAACCGACAAGTTCCATGGGTTGCCAATGGAAGATCCCCTAGACCACCTTGATGAGTTTTATAGGATTTGTGGACTCACCAAGATCAATGGTGTTAGTGAAGATGGCTTCAAGCTTAGGCTGTTTCCTTTCTCACTTGGAGACAAAGCTCATCTATGGGAGAAGACACTTCCAACTGGAGCAATAACCACATGGGATGCTTGCAAGAAAGCCTTTCTAGCCAAATTCTTCTCCAATGCAAGAACTGCAAGGTTGAGGAATGAGATTTCGGGTTTTGCGCAAAGAAACAATGAAAACTTTTGTGAGGCATGGGAGAGATTCAAAGGATTCCAAACTCAGTGTCCTCACCATGGATTCAGCAATGAGTCTTTGCTCAACACTTTGTATAGAGGAGTTCCAACTAAGATAAGCATGCTTCTTGATACAGCCTCCAATGGTAACTTCCTCAACAACAATGTAGAAGAAGGCTGGGAGTTGGTAGAGAATCTAGCTCAATCAGATGGGAATTATAATGAAGACTATGACAGATCATTAAGCTCCACCTCAAATGATCACGAGGAGAAGTATAAGAAGGACTTGAAGATGGTCAATGAGAAGCTAGAAAAGATTCTACTCAGCCAACAAAAGACCATTCATTTCATTGGTGAAGAAGAGGTTCCAGTTCAAGATGGAGATAGGGAGTTTGCTGAGTTGTGCTACATGCAGAATCAAGGAGGATTCAAAGGTTACAACCAAAGAGGATTCAAGAACACGTATAGAAGCACTAATGTAGCCAATCCTCAAGATCAAGTCTACCCACCTCAACAGCCTCGATAGCAAACAAACTATGCACCCAAGCAACAACAACAGGGGTTCCAGCCTCAAATGTATCCCCCTCCAGGGTTTCAGACCTCCCAAGGCCAGGAACAAGACTTAAGAGCAATGATGCAGCAGATGTTGATTGGGCAAGCCAATGGAAAGATTGAGGAGGCCAAACAGTTTGCTGAGTTGAACCAAAGGCTAACATCCTAGTATAATGATCTCAACATGAAGTTTGAAGGTCTCAACTCAAGAGCGAAGTATATGGAGAGCAACATTGCTTCTACTTCAGCTCCAAAGACCACTCAACTCCCTGGAAAAGCTGTTCAAAACCCAAGGGAATTCACTGCAAAAGCCATTCACATCCATCAGGAAACTGTCACTGAGGACAGTGAAGTTCAAGCTGGGGGGGATTTATCATTTATTGAAGCCCAGAGTGAAAATTGTGCACAGAAGACTGAATCTGGCAATGCACTCGACCAGGTGCTCGAGCAAGCACCCGACCGAGTGTCTGATCGAGTGGTCGATCGAGTTGGAGACTCTGAAGCTGTTAAGCCTGTCAAGTACATTCCTCCTACTTACAAACCATCTCTACCATTCCCAGGACATTTCAAGGCACAAAAGCTGAAGGAACTAAGGGAAATCATTGAGAAAAAATAAATGATGGCTTTGCAACAAGAGGAAGTGATTGAGAAGACATACAAGAGGTTATCATTGCTTATCAAGAAGAAAAGAGAGGGCCTGCTTTGGAACAGTATGCTCCATATCATCTTTATCAGGATTTTCTGCTTGAGATGTCTAAGAAGAAGGCTCATGATCAAGACATGAAGGATTTGAAGGAGATTGGGAAAGTTGTTATCCCAACAAAGCTTAAAGATCCAGGCTCATTCAACATACCTTGCTCCATCAGCTACATGCACTTCAACAAATGTCTATGTGACATAGGAGCTTCAGTGAGTTTGATGCCATACTTAGTGGCTGAGAAGTGGGGTTATGAAGATTTCAAGGCCAGCAACTTCTATATTACTCTAGAAGATGGATCCAAGAGGGATGTGGTTAGAGTGATTGATAACTTCCCATTCAAGATAGGAGAAGTTAGAATCCCAACTGACTTTGTGATCATGAGCATGGAACATGAACCTGAAGACCCTCTCATCTTGGGGAGGCCATTTTTAGCTACAGCTGGGGCTGTAATTGATGTCAAGATGGGGAATGTCAAGCTCCACCTCACTGAAGACTTCATTATGAAGTTTGACATCAATAATCCAACCAACTTGCCCACCATCAATGATAAACCTTTTACTATCAAAAGCAAAGGTGGTCATGGGGTTTCAAGTGAAGTAGCAACTCCAAAGGCTAAGCTCCCATCTCAAGAGGAATCAGTGGAAAAGCTTAAGAGTTCAGTTCAAGAGTTGACTGATCTGGTGAAGGATCTCCAAGTCAAACTAAACAAGAGGTCTTTGAGGAAAGCAAGACCAAGGCTCAAGATTAAGAAGAAACAAGGGTTATGTGTTAAGGGTGAAGTGATCAAGGATCAGTTTCACATTGATCAAGTGGTACGAGGGAGGATTTCATCACCTCCTTGGTCTCTAAACCAAGCCTGAAAAGGCATCAAAACTCAAGCTTAGTGACTTTAAACAAGCTCACTATGGAGGAAGTCCCTAAGGTATCATTGTACCTATGCTTTATCTTCCTTGTAGATGGGTTTGGATGAAATTGGACTTGAGGAAGTAGACTCGCAAGCCCACTCGACCGGCCCACGAGAGGTACTCGATCGAGTTGTATGGACACCAAGGCCCACTCGATTTCCTTTTCTCTTGCATGATCGAGTGGAGGGAAAAGACGTTCAAATTTCAAATTTTGGTCAAGGAGCTCGACCACGTACAGTCGAGTGGTGTGGTCGAGTGGCAGCAAAAAGTGAGTCAAAGATTCCCAATTCAAATTTGAATGGTATGGACGCTCCTCTCTTGTCTCATTGTCCCCTTAGCTTCTTTATATAGATCTAAACTCGATCCTATGCTTCTCACACTCTCTCATTTTCTTAAAACAATAAAAATCCTTGCTTAAAATCTCTTCCAAGTTTATCTCCTTGCTCAAAGCTTAGTTCTTTTTGGTTTTTGGATCACTAACCTATTAACTTTAAGCTTTGAGTCTACTCCTTTCAGTTCTATTCGAAAATGTCTTCAAGGTCTACAATATTAGTCTAGGGGAAGTAGGACATGAGATCAAGTATCCGTACAAGTGACCGTACGAGTGTCCGTACGACCGAGACCAATAGGCCGAGAGTTGGCTCATGAAATTAAAGAGAGGCTTAGCAGCACTAAGGCCCAATGAGAAGAAGAATCGAGAAGAAAGAACATGAATAGCTAGTCAAGAGAAGAGTCACATGTTTACCTTTGGTATGCGAGTGTTAAGCGAGTCAACCAAGGGAAGGGCACGTCGCTTTCATCATTAAGAATGATCACGAAATGCCCAAGCAAGTGGCTATCTCCTCCATTTTGTATCTAACGGCTATGTGCCTCTTTGTCTCTCTATATTAAGCCTTGTAACAACATAAGAGTTATTCTAATTAAGTCTTTTGAATTCTCATTCTCTTTCATCTCTTATTCTCTCGATTCTTCTTTAGTTCATTCTGCAATTCTAACATGGTATCAGAGCTTGGTTTCTGTTCTTGACAAAACCAACTCCATTCTCTAATTCTCTAGTCTTGATTCTCCATTCTTGTTGTTCGCTTTCCACTCTTGGTCGTTTTTCTCGTGTTTATCCACCGGCCAAAAGCTTTACCCGGCGGACAATAGCATTCTACCATGGAGAACAACAAGCCGCTTGTTCTACCAACTGTCCTCAAGGGAGGAAACTACTTACTGTGGTCAAGAACCACCAAAACCGCGTTGTGTGGCCGCGGACTTTGGAGCCACATCGAAGGTGGAAGAGTTCCAAAGAAAGTCACTCGAGAAGATGGAAAAGAAACCATCAAAGAAGATGAAGAAGAGGCTAAGCTTGAAGAAGAAGCTAAATGGTTTCAAGAAGACTAAACTGTCCTCTCCATACTTCAAAACTCTCTTGAAGCTCCCATACTAGAAGCCTATTCATATTGTGAAACGGCTAGCGAACTATGGGAGACTCTTAAGAATGTTTTCGGAAATGTCTCCAATCTCCTCGAGTCTTTGAAGTTAAGAAGGCTATCAATGACATGAATCAAGAGGATACGGAGTTCAATAAACACTTTGGGAAGTTTAGGTCACTTTGGGCCGAATTCGAGATGCTCCGACCAAACACCATGGACCTGGCCGTACTTAACGAGCAAAGGGAACAAGATAAGGTCTTCGCTTTGCTCCTCACCCTCAATCCAACCTTCAATGACCTCATAAAACACATCCTACGGTCATAAAAGCTCCCAAGCCTCGATGATGTGTGCGCACAGATTCAATAAGAACAAGGCTCCCTAGGCTTGTTTAGCGGTAAGGGGGAGCTCGTCACGGCTAACAAAGGCGTTTTCAAACCAGAGGATCGGAAGCCAAAGGGAGGATGTGAGAATTGTAAGAGGAAGAACCATACTAAGGAGAAGTGTTGGTTTCTCCACCCTCACTTGCGCCCAAGTCATCATCAGAAAGATCCGAGAGCCAACGTCACTCACACAAAGGACGAACCAGTTCAGACCGGCAGTTCTTCAAGGAATGGTGAAGAGGCGGCCTCATGAGACTATGTGAGGAAGTCCGACTTAGAGGCTTTCATCAAGTCCTTGGCTCTCAAGGAGTCAAGTGGTAAAACCTTTTCTACCCTAAAGCTTAATAACTCCATAGTAGTAGATTCGGGTGCTTCACACCACATGATTAGTAACTTGAATTTGCTAAACAATATAGAACCGGCTAGGGGAAGTGTTGTTATTGCTAATTGTGAGAAAATACCAATTCAAGGCATAGGTGATTTAAAACTGTTTAATAAAGAGTCTAAAGCGTTTTATATGCCTAAGTTCACTTCAAATCTTTTGTCGGTTAAGAGAGCTAGCAATGATCTGAATTGCTATGCTATATTTGGGCCTAATGATGTTTACTTTCAGGATATTAAGACTGGAAAACTGATTGGTGAAGGTGGAACCAAAGATGATCTTTATATTCTTGAAGAGAGTTCACCAAGTTCACTAAAATCTGCCTCTTTTAGTTCTTGTCTTGGAATTTCTTTTAATGCAATATGACATGCTAGACTAGGTCACCCTCATTCTAGGGCTTTTGAATTAATGATACCTAATGTTTCTTTTGATCACTCTAGTTGTGAGTCTTGTATTCTTGGCAAACATTGTAAAACTGTTTTCTCTAAGTCTACTACCTTTTATGAAAAATGCTTTGACTTAGTTCATTCAGATGTTTGGACACCTCCATGTGTCTCTAGGGATAATAACCAGTATTTTGTGACATTCATAGATGAAAAATCGAAATATACTTGGGTAACTTTACTTCCCTCCAAGGACCGTGTGATTGATGCCTTTATAAACTTTCAAAACTATGTCACTAATCAGTTTAATGCTAAGATTAAAGTGTTTCGAACAGACAATGGAGGCGAGTATACAAGCAATCGATTCAAAGAACACCTAGCAAAGCATGGCATTGTTCATCAAACAAGTTGCCCTTACACTCCTCAACAAAATGGTGTAGCCGAAAGAAAGAACCGACACTTGATGGAAGTAGCAAGATCGATGATGTTTCATACTAATGTCCCAAGAAGATATTGGGGAGATGCAGTGATGACAGCCTGCTATCTAATCAACCGGATTCCAACAAAGATCTTGGAAGATCAGTCACCTTTTGAGGTACTAAACCAATTTAAACCATCGCTTAATCACCTAAAAGTATTTGGATGTGTTTGCTTTGTATTAGTACCAGGTGAACTAAGGAACAAACTTGAAGCCAAGAGCACCAAGTGTATGTTTCTCGGTTACTCCATCACTCAAAAAGGCTACAAATGCTTTGATCCAGTCAACAACTGCACCTTTATCTCTCGCGATGTCAAGTTTCTTGAAGACCAAGGTTACTTTGATAAGAAGGATTGGGCTGGCTTGAGAGATTTGGCGACACCTACGGATCAGTCGGCTGGTCTCAAGTTCCTCCTTGATCATCTTGGAGTCTCATCTACTCAGCCTTCGCAATCGTCCCAGGATACCAAACGTGACTCACGTACCGGCCCGTCGTTGCCTCAATTGGCGCCTTTGCCCGAACAGCCCGACAACCCGGCTGATGTTGCGGCTCCGGAGCCGGAGGGGGAGAACAGTAGGCTAGAGGAAGCGGAATCAGTGTTTGAAGAACCAGCTTCCGAGGAACCAATCCTGACTGAGCCAGCTCCAAATCTGCAACTACGACGTAGTGCACGACTCAAGTCGCAAGAGCCTTCTCCTTCGACTGATCACACCGATCCGGTACCACAACCAAGACGGAGTGCTCGACTCAAGTTGCGAGACAAAAGGATCTACTATAACAATCAGGCCATTGCTCATCCAATTCAAGCTGTCTGCTCACTTGCTCGTCTCCCAACCGATCATCGAGTGTTTCTTGGGAAGCTAGATGCGCAATCAATCCCAAACACCTATGAGGAAGCAAAAGAAAGCAAAGAATGGCTTATAGCGGTAGATGATGAGGTTGAGGCCATGATACGTAATCACACGTGGGACGAAGCTGACCTTCCACCAGGGAAAAAGGCAGTAAGCTCAAAGTGGGTTTTCACAATCAAACATCTAAGCAATGGAGACATCGAGAGATACAAGGCAAGACTTGTGGCTCGCGGCTTCACTCAAACATATGGCCAAGATTACAAAGACACGTTCGCACCGATGGCTAAGCTTCATATGGTGAGAGTAGTCCTATCCTTAGCTACAAACCTATCTTGGGACTTGTGGCAGATGGATGTCAAAAATGCCTTCCTACCAGGAGAATTAAAGGAAGAAGTTTACATGACACCACCACGGGGCCTTGAAGACATGATCGCTCCCGGGAAGGTCTTGAGACTAAGGAAAGCTATCTATGGTTTAAAGCAATCCCCACGAGCCTGGTATCACAAGTTGAGCACCACACTCATAGGATATGGCTTCAAGAAGTCTCACTCGGATAATTCTCTCTTTTGCCTTCAAAGCGATAAAGGTATAGTAGTTGTTCTCATCTATGTAGATGATCTTATCATCTCGGGAGACAACCAAGAAGGTATTAAAGACATTAAAGCTCACCTAAACTCTGTTTTTGATATTAAAGATCTTGGTGAGCTTAAGTACTTTCTTGGGATTGAAGTGTGTCGCTCTCCGGAGGGCTTATTTCTTTCACAAAGAAAGTACACCCTTGATTGGCTTTGTGAAACAAGAAAGCTAGGAGCCAAACCAGTCGACACTCCACTTCCTGATGGCTACCAAGTGGAACGAATGGGGGAGAGAAATGATCCTCCATACGAAGATCCCTCTCGCTATCGTCGTCTCGTGGGTAAGTTGATCTATTTAACACTCACTCGACCTGATATTTGCTGTGCTGTGAATCAGGTTAGCCAATACATGAAAGCTCCAACAACTTACCACTGGAGTATCTTGGAGAGAATCCTTCACTACCTCATGAAGAGCCCAGGCCAAGGCATATGGATGGGAAAGAATGACAACACCGAGCTTTTAGGATATTGTGACGCGGATTGGGGCGGTGATAGGACAGATAGACGGTCTACAATGGGCTACTGCACCTTCATAGGAGGCAACCTAGTGACTTGGAAGACCAAGAAGCAAAAGGTGGTGTCGATGTCAAGAAGAAGAAGAAGAAGAAGAAGAAGAAGAAGAAGAAGAAGGCTGTGAGTTCTTAGCCACCATCAAGATGCACTCCTACTTAAAGAAGGACAAATAATTTGGTCCTGGGCGTTGTGAGTTCACCATCAAGGGAAGGAGATATGAGCTTTCACTCAAAAATATAGCTAACATCTTTGGATTTGAAGTTGGTAGTGAGAAGAGTATGGTCATACCAAGAGAAGAGCTCTTTGCTGTTTGGGAAACCATTGGAGATAACATCACCTACTCATCCTCCAACACCAAGTGTTCCAAGATAAGAAGCCCAGTCCTAAGGTACTTCCACAAGACCTTAGCAAACACCTTCTTTGCTAGGAAGGAGACTGGAAATCTCAATGAGGGTGAGCTCAAGATGATTGATATGGTTCTAAATGGGATCATCCTTCAAGCAAGGGATGGAACCATCATTCTTGGGAGCAGTGTGGAGACTGATCTTGCAATGATGCTCATTGACCACATGATCTATTTGAGAAGCTGGGTTAGCAAACTTTACAAGAAGGGCACAATGGGAACTCTAACTCTTGGAGGAGTCATCACACTAATGCTTCTAGCTGCAAAGGTGCAACTCAAGGGAGAGAAAGTCATGCCAAGGTGGATAGATTCCAACAATCTCACCTCTACTCTAATACTAGCAAATGAGATACATCAAGGAAATCACCTTTTCAATTTCGAGCTACCTAATCAAGAGCTCACCACCATACAAGAAGGGGCAAACATTGACTTTTGGCCAGCTGATGACTTCCTGTTTGATGGGACAGCTCAAGTTAGAGTTGATGAAGCTGGAGATGTGGAAATGGCTGATGGAGAAGAGCAGTTTTACTTTGAAGATTATGAACCTAACCCAAGAGACAGTAGAGGAGTGAGAGAGACTAGCAAGAGGTTGACACTCCTACAAAAGTGGAACAAGTGGCATGGAAGGAACTTTTAGAAGCTGAAGAAGAAGATGGGAAAGATGACCAAGTCAATCAAGGGTTTTAAGAAGGAGATTGCTGAATTGAAGAGTGGAAACTCATCACCAACACCATCTAGTCCTTTGAGGAGGAGTAGCTCAACTAAAGCACTTTCAAGAGCTAAAAACCCAATGGAACCAGCTAGAGCTTCAATGCACGAGCCAACTCAGAGGAGGAGAAGTTCAAGTCACCGAGAACAACAATCTTCGAGGCTCTCGACCGGTTCACTCGTGCAACCACTCGACCGAGCACCTCCGATGCACTCGGCCGAGTACCTACCCAGATCTCCCTATGGCTTCCCAGTTCCAGCAGGCTATCCAGGCTATCCAGGTTACCCTCCCTTCCCACCCCGAATACTTCATGGTTCCAGAACTCCTGCACCAGTGCTACCAGCAGCAAGGTCAGCAATGTTTACCTCGCATATCAACTCGACCACCCCACTCGACCGGGCACTCGACTGAGTACCAGTCGATGGCCATAGTCGAGTTGAATCCTTCACCACCTCCAAGTCAACCACAAGACCCCCACTACACTTATGAGAGCATGAATGAGGATGTGGATAGCTTCTTCCAAAATCCATGAGGTACCACTATCACCTTACCTTTGTAAATATCATTGCATATCATGTTGTGTTTTGTTTTTAGTCTTGAATCCTCTTTCAAATTTCTCTTACACAGAGGACTGTGTAATTTAAGTTTGGGGGAGGGTTTGAGATAGTATTTGATGTTGTGTTTTGTTATTTCAAATTTTTAGTATAATCATGTTAGTATTTGCATTGCATCTAAGACATAGAAAAAACATAAAAATTTGAAATTTTTTGCAAAAATCTTTATAAAAAAAGAGTGTTCATGTAGTTTGCATTGCATATTAGGATCTTGTTTAGCATGTTTCATGTAGGACTGTTTAATATTTGCATTAGGGATCTATGATGAGTTTTGCCTTGTTAGCTTGCTTAATTCACAAAACTAGGATCAATGCCCAAGTTAATAGTACTTTGAAGCTAGTTGAGTAGTTAGAAGCACAAGATTGAACCAAGCCTTGAATTCCTGCATTGCTTTTGGTCTAAATTGAAGCATGTTGTGATTTGATGCCATTTCCTGTTTATAAGAATCTAATATTGACTTTCAATTATCAACTTGTGCATTGCTTTAAACTCATGGATACCATATACATATTTGGATCATCTTTTTCCTTTTACCACTCTTGTTGATCCAAGTAGCTGATTTCCTCATTAAGAATCAGTTTCCCAACCCTTAACCTATCCTTCTTTCAAGCCAAATTTATTTTTGAGTGCGTAAGGCCTATTTTGGGATTGAGCTTGGTAGAATGTGTGAGGTTTTAACTAACAAGAGTAAGACCTTGTGTAGTTCTAGTTTGCATTTTTCAAACTAGATAGGACTAGGTGGTTTGATTGTTGGGTTTGGGACTTGGTTGTTTGAAAAGAAAAGAAAAGAAAAGAGGAAAAGAGAAAGAAAAGGTTAAAGTATTTAGGAGGGGAATGTGTTTAAGTAAAGCTCTAGTGAAAGAATGGTAAATATAAGATTGTTTAAAGGTGGTTCTAGTCAAAGAAAATAAAGAAAGAAAAGAAGAGTATAGCAAAAAGCTTTTGTCTTAAGAAATAAGAAGAAAAGAGAACAATAGCAATAAGAAAAAAACCCCCATTCCACTAGTTGATTCAAATAAGAAACCTCTCCTAAGGCTTAGAAACAAAAGAGAAGAGGGTATTTGAGAAAAGTTGAAGATAAAGGGTAAAACTAGGACAATTTGGGATTAGAATAATAGGATAAACACTTTGAATACCTTTGGGTAGACAAGGTTTTATTCTTGTATGTGTCTAAGTGATCTTACCTTTAGCCTTCTTCTAAAGCTCAATCCATTTTTTATGAGAGAACCTTGATATTGATAAGCCCCACTCTAAAGAGAGACCATCATTGTCTCAAAACCTTTATTACCAAGCCAAGTGAGTTTAAGCATTGCATAAGGTTGATTCATGTTCTTGATTAATGAATGTTAAAGGAAATGGTTGATTTGAATGCATGTGGATGTCTAAGGCTCAAATCAGTAAAGGTTGTGATAGGCTTGTCTAAAATCTTTAAGTACAGCTCATTCAACTTGCATCATAGTACTAGTAACTTGGACATTGATTCTAGCTAGTTTATTAGAAAGCTTTAGGAGCTGAGATCCCACTTTCAAACCTCACCTTCCTTCTTATGTCTTGTTTATTTGCTTGAGGGCAAGCAAAGACTAAGTTTGGGGGTGTTGATGTTCATATATTTTACCTTGTTTTCCCTTAATATATTCACATCTTTTGCATCGTTTGCTATCCATTTTGGCCATTATTGCATAGCTTTAGGACTGTTCATGCATTAGAGTATATCTGCATTGCATTTGCATATTTTCTTTCATAAACATGTGATTTTGGAGCCTAAGGAGCATGGAAGCAATGCTGAAGAGGATTGAAGCTACCAAGAGGAGGAAACAAGGGAGTTAGAGCTGAAGAATCAAGGTCCAGAAGTCCACTCGACCGCCCACTCGACCAGACACAAGACCGTGTGCGGAGAAGGACTTGACCGGATGGAAGAAGCAGTAGAAGAGGTCACTCGACCATGCACTCGACCGAGCACAGGGTCGAGTTGACTGAGCCGTCCTTCTATTTTGTCTTTTAGCATTTTTAGGGCTTCCACTCATTTTTCTATATAAAGCCGTGTACCCTGCAGTCACCAAAGAGAGACTTTTTAGAGTACAACAAAACTAGACCTAGTATTTACCCTTTTAGGAATTATTCCTTTTGCATCTTTATTTCTTAGATCTCTTAGCCACTTTTGTTTATATTTTTGAGAAATCTTTGATACATCTTTGATACTTGTTGGTTCCATAACTTTCAAAGCATTAAGATTTCGAGTTTGATTCCTTCTTCAATATTGTAGATCTCGATCTTATCTTTCTAATCATGCAAGTTTCATTGATTTCTGGGTTTATGACTTTGTTCATCATGTTTTGTGATTGTGAGTAGTGGCTTAGGATCTTAAGGATGGGTTAGGCTGGATGATGGTTTTGGTTGTTTGGATTGGTCAAGCTTGTTTGTTATAGAGTTCTTCTAGGTTAGATATGCTCTATGCTAATCTTATATCTGAGAGGGTAAGGTTAGATCTTAAGCTTCTTAGCATCACACCAATGTCTAAGTTGTTAGATAAGGCTAGATCTAGAGATTATCATTAAGCATGCTAAGAGATTAGATGTTTTGTTTGATTTTTGACTATAATGATCTGTTGTTTAATGCCTGCTTTTATATGATCTTTGCTACAGAGAGCTAGACTGGGAGTATCTTAGCTTGATTGTTATTGCCAAGAGATTGGATTAACTTGTATTAGGAGATCATTGTCTAGAGATAGCTCATGTTTGATTGAGGTTTGTTGACCAGTTTAGATAATCATAGCTTGAATCCTGCCCATGAATTCATCCTTAGCAGCTTCCTTATCTATTGATTTACCTGTTTGAATCCTGTTTAATCGCTTGCTGTTTGCTTTACTTTCGTTCTGCTCTGTTTTGTTGATGCTCTATTTCGGTTCTGAGATTTCAACCCACTCGACCTAGTACTCGATCGGTGCTCGATCGAGTGCTTGCTCGAGCTCCATCCAGTATTTGTTATTTATTTTCTGCCTCTGTCCTGTTTTCATTTCCTGTTTGCATTGTAGTTTCATTTCTGTTGCATTCAATTAGTTTCTATTGATCCTGCTTTATTACTTGCTTGCATTACTGTAGTTTCTATTTCTGTTTCATTACATTATTGCTTTGATAATCTTGTTCTCTTTGCATTTAGTATCTAGTCATAGTAGCTTTTACTTTCTACATTTTAAATTCATCATTAGGTTGTTAGTCATAAACATCCTTTATAATTGGCTTAACTTAGACAAGTATTCCACATCCCGATTGCTTACATCACACTCATTTAGGATTGACATCTCTTATACTACAACAGCATAAGGGTAACTGAAACACCTTGCCTTCCACCTGTTCATCATTACATCATCATCTCATTCATCATTCCACACACACAATAAAGCAAGTTTCACACACAAGCACAAAAATCACTTAAAATAGAGATCTCAGCTTAGATAAGCCATAGTCCTGCGGTTACCTCTTTTGCACGAAATTCTGACCCAAAAAAATGACAAATCCAAAACTTTAGAAGGCTCCTCCTTCGTTCCTAGCATAAGATCTCCACTCCACAGCAATAGATATCTCAAAATAGGCCAAGAAATCTTTCAAATGCTCTTCTCAGGAACACTTCTGTCCACATCGAATCGTAATATAAACCGACACCACATCGAATCGCCTTTGAACAACCCGACACGTTTTTTTAATAGCAATAATATATAATAGAAATATAATTAAATACCCCATAATATTTAATTATAACCAACCAACAAACTATGAATAATTAACCAACATACACAGCCGAATACATTTTAAACCAACTCCAATTTAAAAATACCATATCAATTATAACCAATTAAAACCATCAACCTAACATGCGTTTAAACCAGGTTCCAAAAACACAAATACTAAAAACCAACATCACAAAACCGAGACCCTAGATCATCATTCTCCTCATCACCATGATTCTACGCTACACATTACCTGCACCACAAACACAATAACATGCGTGAGTATTACCAAAAATACCCAGTGAGGCGATCCTCCATCTATGAGCTATACACACAAGCAAATCAAGAGTACAACCACAAATAAAACATAACAAACCATTCATTGAACATATCTCCAAATAACACATTCACCACACCTACATATCATCACACAAAACAAGTCATACAACCCAATCGCTCAGATAAGCTCATGGTCACGCACTTACCTTAACAAGCTGATTCTAACAGCAAATATAACCATGAGAGACTCTCCTCGCATCTGAAACAGTCCAGAAACGTCCTGCAGCAAGTCACACAACCAAAAGCAACCTTGAAGCAAACTGGACAAAACATCACAAAAGAACAGTCTCAAAGACGAAACCCTAAAATAAAATAAAAACCGTTAACTATCAAATCGCTTTGGTTAAAAGCTACCCCAAGACGTCACGAAGCTTCTCACAACATCTCGTGCTGATCAGTAACAAGAGGATACCACGATCTTAGTTACAATCCCCGATGGTCCCAATTCGCGTCTGAGAAAACGTGTCTCACAAAACTACTAATAACTCATCGAGTTTAAATCAAATCCACTTCTGTAAAATGGAGAATAAAGATGCAAGACATGGGAATAATATTACTAAATGTCGTTACCTTTCACAACGTTTGATATGTCGAAACTGTTTCCCCCCAAACCCTAACGATTCTTCTCCTTCTCCTTCTCTCTAAGATAAAGCTTTGTTGATCTCTTTCTCCTTCTCCTTCACACCAAATCGACCAAGTCTCTCTCTTTCTCTAAGACTCCTAACGTTGACACTCAACCAAAAGAAAGGAGGCGATACTTTAAATTAAATCTAGGGCTAATTAAACTAAGATTTTGTTAAACCAATAATTAAACCGAAATTAATTAAAATCCACTCCTTTGATTTATTCAACACAGCCAAAAATATAATCTCGGAACACGGATGTTAAAATTCTCCCCCACCAAGAAGGATTCATCCTCAAATCCCGCAACATTTTCCATCCACCAAGGACCTCCGTGCAACCGTCACCACGGCCCAAAAATCCACCTACTGGACTGAACAACGTCAGCTAAGGTTTTCCCATGCAACTGTCGCAGCATCCCGCACACTCCCGTCACCCAACGGTCCACAAAACCCTGACCCCACTGTTCAGCACAACCTAAAACCCGGTATCACTCCCGACCTCTGACGTCTACATCCAGTCACCATGCTCATATCCACGACATTGTTTGCTCCCTCACTCATACATTCTCAGGTCGCAACCTTCGAACTACACCGGATGCACTCTCAGACCGTTGTCCTCAAGCCATACTGTCTCACTCTCGGATCATCACCCTCGAGATCTCGGTACCAGGGGAACTACTCGTCCATTCCGGAGAACTAATCATCTCCTAGAAGAACTAATCATCTCCTTTACCGCTCTCAGGGTCGCAACCCGTCAAGCCTGCGGTGCACTAGGGGAAAAAATCATTCCCTGAGGAGAACTAATCATCCCCTTTGGAGAACTATTTATATCCTCATTAGCAAACAAGATGTCATAATGTCTATAAGCATCTCCCGACCGGAACTACCTCCCGTGGTTTGCGTAAAACATCGGAATGTCCTACCAACCATAATATTCCCTCACCGGAATATCACCACCCCATGACCACTCTTCAGGCCAACTCTAAAACATCCATGCCACTAAGCTGTTTATCCACCCACTTCCCAAAAATAGGTAAGTTTTAACTATTCATAAAACTTCTCATTTTTAGAACCCACATATTCTCTTAGCACTCTTCAGGACACCCTCTAAACTATTTCCGCCACTCCGGGCATTTCACATGCCCTTTCCAAAAATAGGCAAGTCCTAACTATTCAAAGAACTTTCGATTTTCCTTTTGCAACGGAACTTTCCATAAATAGCAAAACTCTAACTCCCTTAACACTTCCCATATTTAGGAACTTTCTATTTTTAGAAACATTATATTTATGGAAACTTTCCATTTTCAGAATCAGATAGACATTCAACCATTAAACATCAAGATTCCTTAAGAACTCATCATCTTATTAAATCCTCAAGTGCAACAAACGTTTACAACTCCAAAACGAAAAACTCAACAAAACCAACAAAACATAAATAATCAAAACTCTGGGATTTGTGCCCGACCCTTCCTTTGGCTGTACCCCTCCCACGGTCAACTGCTTCAACCTCGGACACTAAGGCCTCATATGTCCCACCTCCTTGCAGTAGAAGCACAATCGAATGTCTCCTTGCATCCCGCACATCTTGGGACAGCTCGCCAACCTGTGATCCATGCTCCCAAACCCGTAGCATCCCTGACCACCTTGGTTTGTCACCGACGTGTCCTCCTGCTTCCTCTTATGTCTTTGCTCCGACTTGCTATCCTTGCTCGGAGTGCTCTGCTCCAATGTCTCCTCTGTCTGAACGGTAGGGATAACCACCACGGCCTGCTCCCTCAGGTCATCCTCGATCTCAGCTGCGACCTCCTCTAGCTCTGCCCTCGTGGCGTAGTGTCTCCCTCGGAAGTGGATCCTCAAGTCCTCACAAAACACCCTCATGAACCTCCTCACCTGAGCCGCCTCAGATTCCATCACCCGACCCCATACATCAGAAGCCGGCTGAACTCTATGTCCAATTCCCACACAGATCGAGTCCCCTGAGATATCTGCAGGAACTGTACCTCTAACCAGTCTAGTGTCTCACGGGGAAAGTACTTGCGGTTGAACTCCTCCATGAAGTCAACCCAAGTCATCTCCCGCTGCACCCTCCTAACAGCCACTAATCTCCACCATAAGTGAGCATTACCAATGAGGTTGTGGACCCCTATGTCCACCCAAAACTCTTGAGGACATCTGAGAGACTGGAAGTTAAGTTCCACTCTCTCCCTCCACGCATCTACAGAAGTAGGGTCAGTACCACCCAAAAACCTGTTTGTATCGATGTTGCCCATCTCCCTCAACATACTGACTTACCAAGAATGAGCTCCTGCATCCGCAGCCACTGGTGGTACTACCTGGACATGAGCCGGTACCATTCTCAGCAACCGCTCCAGAATACACGCCAACAAGTCCACAATCACAACATCTCCACCAAGGGGCCCACCTACTGGAATTCCCGCACCTGGAACTCTAGTACCACCGGCCAACCCAGCACCGACCCCCTTGGCGCCTACGGTTCTATCGACACCACCACCGGCCAGACTCATAGACCCCTCCTAGAATGCCTGCGACTACCATCACACTCTGGTCCACGGTACCACTAGCAACTGGGCCTCTGCCCCTACCACGACCATGTCCACATCCACGGCCACGTCCGCATCCACAACCAGCAACAGCTCCACCTCTAACCATCTGCACTACCCAGAACAGTAGGCTAAGCACACAATTCAATACCGCACACGAAGAACACATCTTATTGTGGAATCTCAGTGAAGGCTCGAAGAGAATAATACTAGGACTCCATACTACATGCAAATTGACTAACTACTCATAATCAATTTCATCACACAACATCATGCATTAAGCAACAGGAAAATAATTCAACCAATTAAATTCCAAAACAATTTTAAACCATACATTAACCCGTCCTAGGACCTACTTTGTTTATTGATTTATCTGTTTAATTGTTGAGAACTGTTTCCTGTTTCCTGTTTATTGATTGCATTTTGTTAATCCATTAGCAACTGATATTCATGTTCTTGGAGGATTCTGGTTTTCTGCTGCCTCAGGTCTCTTGGTAAGCGGTTTATATGATCAAGGTACTTCTGAAGATTCTGATTTCCCTTGGATCTAGTTTGCATCAACTGACTCGATCACCCACTCGAACTGACAAACGGTCGAGCACAGGCTCGAGTTGAAGACTGAAGCTGACTGAAACGAGAAGACTGACTGAATCTGGGTTGGTGGCTCGATCACACGGTCGATCGTGCAGACAGTCAAGTGCTCGGTCGAGTTGGTACCTGAGATTCAAAACAACCAAGAAGATGAAGAATTTTAATCAGTAGTGATCAAATGAACAATAGAACTTAATCTTAAACTATTGTAAATCCTAAATGTCACAAACAAACACTCAAATGGCAACAACGCCAAATTGAAACATATCTTTTTAGTGTGTGTGAAGATGAAAATTATGATGATGAATGATCAGATGGAGTGCAAAAGGTTTCAATTACTCTTATATTGTTGTAATATAAGAGATGTCAATCCATACTGAGTGTGATGCAAGCAATAAGAATGTGAACACTAACTTAAGTCAATCTAGATATGATTATGGTTTTGTCTTAACAACCTAATGACAATAATGAAATGCATAATGTAAAACTACTAAGATCAGATACTAAATGCAAGTGAATAGAGATAAACAATGCATAAGTAATGCTAAACAAGAACAAGAACCTACAAATGCTATGAAATGAATCTAACAGGATAAAACAGGAGTGAATGCAATGAAACAGAAATAAAACAAGAAATGCAGAACATAAACAAGAACTCTGGAAGGAGCTCGAGCAAGCACTCAATCGTATGTTGGATCAAGTGCAGGGTCGAGTGACTTGATACGAAGAACATAACCAATCAAGATCAAAGGCCGAGACCTATTGGTGCAAGGGATGCTCCAACTACACACAACCAGAGAGCTGGCATAGTACCTCCTGCAGTAGCCAACAAAAATTATGAAATTAAAAGTGGGCTAATCACTATGATTCAGGCAAACAAATTTCATGGTTTGCCACTGGAAGACCCCTTAGATCATCTTGATGAGTTTGATAGGCTTTGTGGCCTCACCAAGATCAATGGAGTCAGTGAAGATGGCTTCAAGCTCAGGCTGTTTCCTTTCTCACTTGGAGAAAAAGCTCATCTATGGGAGAAGACACTACCAACTGGTGCAATTACTACATGGGATGCTTGTAAGAAGACCTTTCTAGCTAAATTCTTCTCTAAGAACTGCAAGATTGAGGAATGAGATTTCTGGTTTTGCAGAAAAGAATAATGAGACATTTTGTGAAGTATGGGAGAGATTCAAAGGCTATCAAACACAATGTCCACATCATGGGTTTAGTAATGAGTCTCTACTCAGCACACTATATAGAGGAGTCTAGCCAAAGATAAAAATACTATTGGATACAGCCTCTAATGGAAATTTCCTCAACAAGCATGTAGAAGAAGGATGGGATCTAGTGGAGAATTTAGCACAATCTGATGGGAACTACAATGAAGATTATGATTGAACAGTGAGATTTGTTGCCCCTGATCATGATGAGAAGTATAAGAAGGATTTGAAGGTTGTTCATGAGAAGTTGGATAAAATTCTCCTAAGCCAGCAAAAGAACATCCATTTTCTTGGTGAAAAAGAGACTCCAGCTCAAGATGGGGAAAATGAATTTGCTGAGATTTGCTATATGCAGAATCAAGGAGGTTTCAAAGGTTATAATCAATTCAAGAATAACAACCTCTCCTATAGAAGCACAAATGTAGCAAATCCTCAAGATCAACTCTACCCTTTTCAACAGCCCCAACAACACAACAAATATGTACCCAGGCAGCAACAACAAGGTTACCAGGCTCCACTGTGTCCCCCACCTGGGTTTCAGACCAACCAAGCCCAAGAACCAGATTTGAGGATTTTGATGCAACAATTGCTACTTAGCCAAGCAAATGGGCAGATTGAGACAGCAAAGAAGTTTGCTGAGATAAACCAAAAGTTGGATTCTTCTTAGAATGACCTGAATATAAAGTTTGAGAGCTTGAATTCTAAATTCAAGTTCATAGAGAGCAACATTTCCTCTACATCAGCTCCAAAGCCTAACCAGCTGTCTGGTAAAGCTATTCAAAATCAAAGGGAGTTTACAGCTAAAGCTATCCATTTCTATGATCAATCTGTCACTGAGGACAGTGAGGTTCAAGATGGGGAGGATTTGTCACAAGATGAAGCTCAGAGTGAAGGTTTTACTCAACAGGCTGAAGCAGAAAAACCACTCGACCAAGTGCTCGACCACACATACGATCGAGCACATGATCGAGTGACTGATTGAGCTGTTCCCGCAGAATCTGTTAAGCATGTCAGATACATCCCCTGCTTACAAACCTCCTCTGCCATTCCCAGGACGTTTCAAGGAACAAATGCTGAGAAACTCAGGGATTGAAAAGAAGGAAGTGATGGCTTTACAACAAGAGGTTGTCATTTAAAATAAAGAAGAAGAGAGAGGACCTGCTTTGGAACAATATGCTCCATATCCTCTCTACAAGGACATGTTACTTGACATATCCAAGCAGAAAGCTCAGAATCAGGACAAGAGGGATTTGGAAGAGATTGGGACAGCTTTTATCCCAACAAAACTTGAAGATCCAGGTCCATTTAATCTGCATTGCTCCTTTAGCTACCTACACTTCAACAAATGCTTGTGTGATATGGGGGCATATGTTAGTGTCATGCTCTACTCTATAGAAGAAAAGCTTGGGCACACTGAGTTCAAGCCAAGCAACCTCTATATAAGTCTAGTTGATGGTTCACACAAGGATGTGGTTGGTAAATTGGAGAGCTTCCCAGTTAAGATAGGCAAGGCTAGAATTTCTACTGATTTCATCATTATAAATATGGATAAGGAGTTACAAGATCCAATCTTGCTTGGGAGACCAATTCTTGCCACAGCAGGAGCTGTTATTGATGTTAAGGAAGGGCTGATAAGGTTGAACATAGCTGAAGGTTTGACCATGAACTTTGATATCAAAAATCCATCTAACTAGCCAACCATTGGAGGTCAACCATTTAAGATTGAAGATTAGGCTGATTATGGGTTTTTAAGAGAAAAAGCGACTTCAAAAGCTAAGGTCTCATCTCATGAGGAATCAGTTCAATATCTCAAGGATTCAGTTCAAAAGTTAGTTGGTCTAGTGAAGGATCTTTAAGTGCAACTCAACATGAGGTCTTTGAAGAAAGCAAGGCCAAGACTTAAGCTTAAGAAGAAACAAGGTTCAAGTGTTAAGGGTGAAGTGATCAAGAATCAGCTTCATGGTGATCAAGTTGAACCAGAGGAGATCTCATCACCTCCTTGGTCTCCAAACAAAGCCTAAAAAGGAACCAAAAGTCAAGCTTAGAGACATTAACCAAGCTCACTAGGGAGGAAGTCCCTAAGGTATCCTTGTAAATAAATTTAAGTTTCCTTGTAAAGCTTTGATATTAAAATATAGATGGTTTAAAGAAGAATTGGACTTGTAAAGAAGATGTTTTCAAGCCCACTCGACCAGCCCATGAGAGGTACTCGGTCGAGCATTGTAGAAGCCCAAGCCCATTTGATAATCTCATCACTTGCTCGATCGTTTAGAGGGAAGAAGGAGTTCGAAATTCAAAATTGGTCAAGCACTCGACTACGTGGGGTCGAGTGGTGGGGTTGAGTGGCAGCAAAAGTGAGTCAAAGATTCCAAATTCAAAATTTGAATGGTATGGGCGTTCCACCCTTGTCTCTTTGTCCCCTTAGCCTCTTTATATAGAAGTGAACTCGATTCTAAGCTCCTCACACTCTCTCATTTGTATAAAAACTTAAAATTTAGCTAGAAATCTCTCTCTAGTTTCATTTTCTTGCTCAAAACTTAGTTCTTTTGGTTTTTGGGTTACTAACCTATTAACTTTGCGCTTTGAGTCTATTCCTCTCAGTTTCTTTTGAAATGGCTTCTAAGAAGGGTCAAACACCAGAACAAGCTGCTGCTCGCCAAGAAGCTGCTGAGTTTGTAATTGCAAATTTCCTTGAATTTCAAATGGTCCCATATGTTCCAAGGAAAAGAGAAACCGAACAGAGCACTCCATTGGGTGCTCGACCTCGCACACGGTCGAGCGGTCGGTCGAGTAGCTCGTCAAGAAAAAGAGCACGGCAGAAACAGCCTGAAGAGGAAGATTGGGTCATGTCTGAGAGTGAGGGTGAATTGGTATTCGACTTCTCTCAGCATAGGAGGAACATATCAAGAGGGAATAGGCCAGCTGAGGAGCCACAACAAGCTGAGGAACCCCAACAAGAAAAGGGTGATGAGGAGGAAGAAGAAGAAGATTCTGAAAATCTGACAACAACCCAGCTCTATGATGCTTTCATGAGCATGAAGTTCCAAGGGACCATATATCCACACAAGGAGACCATGTATAAGCTTGGTATAGCTGAGGATGTGGAGTTTCTTTTTGACAAGTGCAACATAACCAAGTTCATGGGGATTCACATGGAGGGTTACAAAGAGATAAGCTGTGAGTTGTTAGCCACTCTCCAAATATATTACTATGAAGACCAAGTGGATCCAGAGAAAGGGCCAGGCTACATCACTTTCTCCATCAAAGGCGAGAATTATGAGCTCTCTATGGTGAAGATTGCTGAGCTTTTTGGGTTTGATATGGGGACTGATACCAACATTGTCATTCCATAAGAAGAACTTCAATCTGTATGGCAAACTATTGGAGAAGATAGTCCATATTCCTCCTCCAACAGCAAGAGTACCAAGATTATAAGCCCAATCCTAAGATACTTTCACAAGGCCTTGACAAACACTCTTTTTGCTAGGAATGAGACTGTAAATTTGAATGAGGGAGAGCTCAAGATGATAGACATAGCACTATATAGCATCATCACAACAGCAAGAGATGGGACCATCATTCTTGGGAATAGTGTGCCAACAAGCCTTGCCATGTTCCTGGTTGACTAGTTGACCTACTATAGAAGTTGGGTGAGCAAGTTGCACAAGAGGGGCTCAACTGGAGTTCTAACTGATAACTCTCTAATTTACATGTTTTAAACATCTTTTTTGTCCATATTTTGCATTATATATACCCTAACCTTAGCATTTTTATGTCATTAACTGTAGGAATTCGCATTTAGGCCATTTAGGGTGCTGCATTCTTGCATTTGTGCATTTTGGATGAAAACAGGTACTTTAGAGCCTAAAAAGAGCAAAAAGAAGGGTTAACAAGTTACAGCTATCACAAGGAAGTAACTGGTCACATTTATAGGGTTTACACAGAAGCATCAAGAAGGAAAAAGGAAGCACCCGACCATACCACCCGATAATGGCCACATAGCACCTGGTCGAGTTCATGACGAGACCTTCAAATATCGACTCGAATGAAGATTTTACGGTGGGATTCAGCTTCTGAGTTCTTCAATAAAGTTATAGGATATCGAATTCGCTTTCCATAGGTGGTGATTTGAAGCCAATCAGATGTGCGGTTCAAGAGTTATTCCTGTTTTAGTGAGCGTATATACATCCAGATCGAAGAATGGAACAACCCGATCACCTATCCAATCATGCATCCGAAGTGGAGCTCGAGTTCCACCTCGTGCAGCATGGTCGTATACCTGCTGACGTGGCTAGGTCAACATGTTTCTTTATAAATACCCCCTCTTAACCCTATTTTCGAGAAAATGAGGCGAGAGCTGTTTCTACACTTTTCTTATGATTTCTTTTCCAGTTTTTCTTATTCTTTCAACTTGAATTCTGATTACATTTTGCTATTGCTTCTTTTTAGTAAAACCTTTATCTCCTTTTCATCTGTATGATTATACAATTTTTAATTATTTCTGGGTTTATGTTCTTTGGCATGAGATCTGAGTAGTGAATCAAAGTTTCTAGGGATGGGATAGGCTAGTATGTATTCTTAATCGGTTAGGTGTTTTAGCTTGATTGTTTTTATCAAAATTCCCTTCTGGGTTAGTGTTCTTAGTGGTATCAATAGACCGAGAGGTTGAGATTAGATTCTAGGCATTTCCGCCCGAGAGGTGTTCGATGAAATGTCTCAATTAGCTAATACTAGAGAATAACTCACTTAGCCTAAGAGATTAGATGTGTAAGGAGTTTATTGACAATAATGAATCGGATTTTAATGCCTGCTTATTCATGTTTCTCCAACGAGAGTTGGATAGGAAAGTGAATAAGGTTGATTGTTTCTATCACGAGAGTGTTTTAGCAAGGTTTAGGGATTCATTGTCTAGGGAATAGATTGCTTGAGGCCTGTAAAACATTCTAGGTTGATTAGGAATACTTATGAACTGATTACCCCATCCTTAGGAGCTTTCGCATCTTGACTGTTTACTGTTTTTATATCAACCCGACCACCAACCCGATCAGGTACGCAATCACATGCATCGTGTGGTACTTCGAGTTGTTCTTGATTTTTGTTCTTTTTGTTTTCTTATTTTTGTTCACCTTAGGTTGTTAGACAAAACCCCTATTATTGCTTGGCTTGACTTGCATTGTTCTGATCATATCTTATCTGCTAGCATAACAACCATTTGGATTGATAACCCTTTGTACTACAACTGCATAGGGAATTTATACCCTGGGTGAAAATCCTGTTATCAATTTGGCGCCGTTGCCATTTCGTTGTTTCTTGTTACATTTAGGATTTCTGCACTTGCTAGATCAAGTGCTTTTTATTATTATTTGGTCTTGGTACTGACTGTTCTCTTGTGTGTTTTAAATCTTAGGTGAACCTACGCGACCCCTTACCCGATCCACCACCCGTACCCATACCCGATCCCCCACCTGAACCCTTACCTGAACCTGTCTACCCGAGCACCTGCTCGTGTGACCTTTCAGATTCTTGATTGGGTACTTGTATACACCAACAGTTTGCCAAGAGAACCAAGACATCAAAGGATGGAAAACCCACATGATCAAACTGAACTTCAAAGGAGAAGGAAGATTGGTAATAGCGATGCTCCCACTACTCATACTCAGAGGTATGCGATAGTGCCTCCTGCTGTCCACAACACAACCTTCACAATTAAGAGTAGTTTTCGGAGCAACAGATTTCATGGACTGCCTACTGAAGACCCCCTTTCACATCTTGATGAGTTTGTCAAGCTCTGTAGCCTCACCAATATAAATGGAGTTAGTGAGGATGCCTTGAAGCTGAGATTGTTTCCTTTTTCTCTAGGAGATAAAGCCCATCAGTGGGAGAAGACTTTACCTTCTGGAAAAATCACCTCTTGGATTGATTGTAAGAAGGTCTTCCTTGCAAAGTTCTTCTCTAGTTTAAGGACTGCACGTTTGAGGAATCAAAATTTTAGGATTTCTCCAACAAAATGGCGAGTCTTTTAGTGAAGCATGGGAGAGATTTAAAGGCTACCAGAGACAATGCCCACATCATGGATTCAACAATGCATCTTTGTTGAGTACTTTGTATAGAGGTGTTCTTCCCAGTATCAGAATACTTCTAGACACAGCCTCCAATGGAAGTTTCATGAATAGAGATGTCGCTGAAGGTTGGGAATTAGTAGAGAATCTTTCTCAGTGCAATGGAAATTATAGTGAGGAATATGATCCCAGCTTAAAGGGAGATGTTGATTCTGAGGAAGGGCATCGAAAGGAACTAAAAGCCTTAAATGAGAAGCTTGAGAAGCTGGATAAACTCCTTCCAACCCAACAGAAGCAAGTACATGTTGTTTGTGAAGATGAGCAGTTCATGGTCCCAAACTATCCTCCACAACAACCCAAGCAAGCTCCTGCTCAAGATCAGGAGATGAAGAGTATGCTTCAGCAAATCCTACAAGGTCAAGCTATAGAAGCTATGGAAACAAGTAAATAGCTCATAAATATGAATAACAAGATAGACTGCACATATTGTACCCTTAATATCAAGATTGAAGCTTTAACCTACAGAATGCTTCACCTAGAGAGCAAGAGTGCATCTCCTTCTTCTGGACTATTAAATGGGACTGCAATTAACAACCTCAAAGAGTTTGCCACTGCCCAAGCTATATCTCTCAAAGAACTACCTTCAAAGCTCACCGTGGACAGTGACAACCAAGATGGGGAGGATTTTCTTCAATCAGAAGTGCAGAATGAGAGGAAAACTGAGCTTGAGACACCACTCGACCATACACATGGTCGACCATACACATGGTCGAGCACATAGTCGAGTGCTTGATCGAGTCATTGTTCAAGATACTGAAAATCCAGTTCGGTTCATTCCTCCTCCCTATCAGCCACCTTTTCCATTTTCAAGATGGTTTCAAGAGCAAATGCTGAAAAAGAACAAGGCTTATATTAATAAGCAAACAGTGATGGTCTTGAGTCATGAACCTTTGTTAAAACATGATGAAATGAAGGATAAGCCACAAGTTAAGAAGCTTGAGCAGAAGAAGCCAACTATTCATGGCCAGACTTTCCGGATTAAGGAGAAAGGTAATGAAACTGAGTCTGAAATCTTTGAGGGTGTAAATGGGCCAAAAGCATAGATTTTTGCAGCATGTGAGGAAGCTCCAAGGAGAGCACGACCCCATAACTCGACCTCATGGTCGGGTTCATGTTCGGTTCCATGGTCGAGTCATACTCCAGCTCTTCCAAAATGCCCAGATTCAATCTCCAAGCTTCCCCAACAGCTAGAGTCAAGAAATCTCGCATCTGATGGGTTTTCTGCACTTCAAAATACTAACATTCTCAAGATTATGTGAGGGATTTGACAACTACAGTGAAGAAGAGCAGTGGGAAAATCAAGAAACTTCAAGGGAAAGTCAGTGGTTCTTCCTCAAAGAAAGCAAAGCAAGGGCTGCATATAACAATGAGGAATAACACTTTTAGCATTAATCCTGGAAAAAGAAGAAAAATGAAATCTCAGGGAATAGAGTGGATTTCATCTCCTCTCTACAAATCTTCCAAAGCATGAGAAGGGTGAAAAGTCAAGTTTAGTGACTTTTAACAAGCTCACTAATGAGGCGAGAATCGTTTCTACACTTTTCTTAGGATTTTTTTTCCAGTTTTTGTTATTCTTTCAACTTGAATTCAGTTTACATTTTGCTATTGCTTCTTTTAATAAAACATTTATCTCCTTTTCATCTTTATGATTATGCAATTTTTATTTATTTATGGTTTTATGTTCTTTGCCATGAGATATGAGTAGTGAATCAAAGTTTCTAGGGATGGGATAGGCTAGTATGTATTCTTAATCGGTTAGGATGTTTTAGCTTGATTGTTTTTATGAAAATTCCCTTCTGGGTTAGTGTTCTTAGTGCTATCAATAAACCGAGAGGTTGAGATTAGATTCTAGGCATTTCCGCCCGAGAGGTGTTCGATGAAATGTCTGAATTAGCTAATGCTAGAGATTTACTCACTTAGCCTAAGAGATTAGATGTGTAAGGAGTTTATTGACAATAATGAATTGGATTTTAATGCCTGCTTATTCATATTTCTCCAACGAGAGCTTGGTAGGGAAGTGAATAAGGTTTATTGTTTCTATCACGAGAGTGTTTTAGCAAGGTTTAGGGATTCATTTTCTAGGGAATAGATTGCTTGAGGCCTGTAAAACATTCTAGGTTGATTAGGAATACTTATGAACCGATTACCCCATCCTTAGGAGCTTCTGCATCTTGAGTGTTTACTGTTTTTATATCACCCGACCACCAACCCGATCAGGTACTCGATCACATGCATCGTGTGGTACTTCGAGTTGTTCTTGATTTTTGTTCTTTTTGTTTTCTTATTTTTGTTCACCTTAGGTTGTTAGACAAAACCCCTATTATTGTTTTGCTTGACTTGCATTGTTCTGATCATATCTTATTTGCTAGCAGAACAACCATTTAGATTGATAACCCTTTGTACTACAACTGCATAAGGAATTGATACCCTAGGTGAAAATGCTGTTATCACTAACCATTGGAGGCATCATTACTCCAATCCTTGTAGCTGCCAATGTAACACTTCAAGGTGAGAAGACAAAGCCAAGGTGGATTGACATTCCATACCTCACCTCTACTCTCATTCTAGCCAAGGAGCAGCACCATGGGAAGCACCTTTTCAACTTTGAGCATCTAACAGTGGGGAAGACCCAGTTTGTTTTGCCCAATGAACCACTTACCACCATAAGAGAAGGGCTTAACATTAACTTTCGGCCAGCCACTGAGTTGTTGTTTGATGGTACAGCTCGAATGAGAGATGAACAAGCTGGAGATGTGGAGATGGAAGATGGGGAAGAGCAGTTCTATTTTGAAGATTATGAGCCAAGTCCAAGAGATAGTAGAGGGGTTATAGAGACCAGCAAAAGCGTGACACTTCACCAAAAGTGGAACAAGTGGCATGGCAAGACTGTTGAAAAATTGAAGAAGAAGGTGTTGAAGATGTCTAAGTCTATAAAGGGCATGAAGAAAGAGATTGCTGAGTTGAAGAGTGGAGATTCAACCCCAGCACCAACTGAGCCTTTGAAGAGGAGTAGCTCAACCAGAGCATTGTCTAGGGCTGGAAATCTGGTTGAACCATCAAGAGCTTCGTCTTATGAGCCAAAACAGAGGAGGAAAGGTCCAATTCACACAGAACAGCAGTTTCCAAGGTACTCGACCGGTGCACTCGAGTAACCACTCGACCAAGCACCTCCAATGCACTTGGCCGAGTACCTGCCCAGACCTCCCTATGGTTTTCCAGCTCCATCAGGCTATCCAGGCTATCCCTATGGCCAAGTTTACCCTCCCTACCCACTTCAATACTTCATGGACCCTGCCCTCATGCAACACTACTATGGGCAGCAAGGACAGCAATTCTATCCACGACCGAGTCACTCGATCGAGTCACTCGACCGAGTTCATGTCTGGGGCCATAGTCGAGTTGCCTCCTTCTCCATCAGCAAGTCAGATCCAAGCTCAAGACTCCAGCTACACATATGACAGCATGAGTGATGTTGTAGATAGCTTCTTCCACAACCCATAAGGTACCAACATCACCTATTCCATTATAAATACCATTGCATTTCTTGTTTTGTTTTATTTTGAGTCTTAAATCCTCTTTTAAATTTCTCTTACACAGTGGACTGTGTAATTTAAGTTTGGGGGAGGGTTCTAGATAGTATACGACATTGTTTTCTATTTTCTAATTTCAATTTTTTAGCATAATCATGTTTGTACTTGCATTTCATCTAAGGCATAGAAAAACAAAAAAAAATTGAAAAAGTTTGCAAAAATCTTTACAAAAAAAAAAAAAAGAGTGTTCATGTAGTTTGCATTGCATATTATGATCTTGTTAGCATGTTTCATATAGAACTGTTTCATAATTTGCATTAGGGATCTATGATGAGTTTTGCCTTGTTAGGTTCTTTAAATTCACTACATCTTTCTTGGTATATCCAGATAGTAGGTAGACGTCGGGTTTACGGGTTGGACCTTTCCGGTTAGTCCACAAGCGAGCATTCAAATATCTGTCCTACATTCATGCGTGAGGGTACTCCTCCGGCTGGGAAGAATCCCTAATCTTCGAGTCAGGAGTCTCTAAACCTTTTATTACCAAGCCAAATGAGTTTAAGCATTGCATAGGTTGATTCATGTTCTTGTTTAATGAATGTTAAAGGAACTGGTTCAACTGAATGCATGTGGATGTCTAAGGCTTGAATCAGTTAAGGTTGTGATAGGTTAGTCTAAAATCTTTAAGTACAGCTCATTCACTTTGCATCATAGTACTAGTAACTTGGACATTGATTCTAGCTAGTTTATTAACAAGGTTCTGAGATCCCATTTTCAAACCTCACTTTCCTACTTATGTCTTGTTTATTTCCTTGAGGGAAAGCAAGGACTAAGTTTGGGGGTGTTGATGTTCATATATTTTCAAACCTTTTGCATGATTTACTAGCTAGTTTGGTCATTATTGAGTAGTTTAAGGTCTGTTTGTGCATTAGATAGGATTTTCATTGCATGTGTATTGTTTCTTGCATAATCAGGTGATTTGGACCCCAAGGAGCATGGAAAAGTGTTGAAGAAGAGTAGAGCCAACAAATGAAGCAGACAGAGGTTGGAGTAGAAGAAAACCAGAGGTTCGGAAGTCCACTAGATCACCACACTCGACCAGACACTCGACCGTGTGAGGAGACAATAGAAGAAGCCACTCGACCGAGCACATGGTCAAGCACATCGAGCCACCTCTCTATTTTGTCTGCTAGCTGATTTAGGGCTTCCCTTTCTTCCTATATATACCAGGTACAAACCAATCTCAGGTTTACCCATCACGAAACGCGAAACAAATCTCATGTTCACGTCCCCATCACATAATCTCATTTCATATCATCATTCAACAATCATCATGTTACACATCAACTCATTTTATCATGCATCATATCGTTATACCATATCATCATACATTATAATCATACATCTAATCATCATATCATCATATCACACAATATCAAACAATAGACAGATCCAATCACATAGTTTCCAAGCCTATACAAGCAACTCATGAAGAACATGCTTAGAATATAATCATTGTGTTTCCGCGATTACCACCCTAACCTTTGCCACTTAAATGATGGAGATCAGTTCTCCTTTTCCTTTTAATGTCAGACCCAAGATTCATGAACACTCCTATAAAGCTGCAGCTCCATCCAACCTCGTTGCAAAACCAATCATATAATATCACCATTTATTCTATACAAATGAGCCTTAGATAAACACACGGGTAAAATCTTAACTAACCGTTAAAATCACGACCCCACCGTTAAATATTTGGGTTATAGTACCGTAAAGCTCCCCACCAAATCGCAGCTCGATCAGGTAAGTTTTGGACCATCAACCGCTGTTCCAAGGAGACAACCTCGAATATGATTTCTAGGTTTGCAGGTTTGGACTGTTTCAATTATTTCTTGCGCAGAAAGCAAACAACATAACTTCTTGAATATAACTCCGATCGGAATTCCGTTAGTTGCTACGAGCTCATGGCTTGATGGTGATCACACGGATATATTTTTCTTACCAAACCGATGTCACCTCCGACGTCGGCGAGCCTCCAAACTGTTTTCCCTCCCTTCTTCCTCTTTCTTAATTTTCTGTACTACACCTTTGATCTACTCCAACTTTTCTTTTCCACCACCACCGTGGCTTGCCACAGTCACAGTAGTGACTAACAGATCCACCACCTCTGCAACGTCTGCTTCTCCGTTTATTATCATACGGTTCGCCGCTTCTCACCTCGGCACCATCTTTTCTTCTTCCTTTTCTCTATCTATTTTTTATGATCTCCTGCTCTCCCATACTCTCTCACGTCAAAGGCTCTTAGGGTTTTTGATCGACGTTCCCTTTGACGGCTGATGAAGATATAAAACTCACATACACACAAAAACCGAAAACCCTTGACGTTTACTAGATTTTAGACTAATGGGCTTTTAACATGGGTAGAAAAACAGACCGGTCCAATTACATAAAATTGGGGATGTTACAATTCTCCCCCACTTAAAATAAATTCGTCCTTGAATTTGCGAATCATCTTCTCCCTCACCTAGTTTTCTTCTCAACTTGGAGTGTCCTCCTCCAAGATGCTCTCATGACTAACTAACTAAACTTTCACCTTAACAACCTTTGATCTCTAATGCAAAAACTATATTTACTTTCATGCTTGCGGCGAAAAGTACTTTAAAAACAATCAACACAATCATAAAATTCAAACACGATCAATCGACTCACTTAACATATGCACACAACAATCAAACAATCAAAGTGTTTTTTTTTCTTTTTTTGAAATTGATTTTTAAAATCTGACCCTCCGGGTCGGAACCGGAGTGGCCTTAACCTAGGCTCTAATACCAAAATTGTAACACCCGTCCTGCCTTCTTGGCCAAGACAAGGTGTTATTCAAATGGTCCCGCCAAAATGCTTCTTTCTTAAAAATAAAACTTTTCAATCATAAAACTTGTTCTACAACCCACAAAGCTTTTAACCAGAGGGAAAAGATAAAAGGGTGAACACAACGGCGACATTCTAATCACATTCAACAATCAATGCATAGCATAGAATTAGACTCCACTATCTTGACATACATCCAACAAGCATAACTGTTTCACATAATATTCAATATAGCATATATAATCATAATATCATCTAATCTATATTTAAACACCACACTCTCATCATTACACACATTCATCAACTTGATAAACCGAAATCTCATCAGCTTAGCATGGCACAAAACAAATCTCCTATCAACAGGTACGAAATAAATCTCATGTTCGTCCAATTACCAGGTACGAAACAAATCTCATGTTTGCCCAATTACCAGGTACAAACCAATCTCAGGTTTGCCCATCACGAAACGCGAAACAAATCTCATGTTCACGTCCCCATCACATAATCTCATTTCATATCATCATTCAACAATCATCATGTTACACATCAACTCATTTTATCATGCATCATATCATTATACCATGTCATCATACATTATAATCATACATCTAATCATCATATCATCATATCACGCAATATCAAACAAAAGACATATCCAATCACATAGTTTCCATGCCTATACAAGCAACTCAAAAAGAACATGCTTAGAATATAATCATTGTGTTTCCGCGATTACCACCCTCACCTTTGCCACTTAAATGATGGAGATCAATTCTCCTTTTCCTTTTAATGTCAGACCCAAGATTCATGAACACTCCTATAAAGCTGCAGCTCCATCCAACCTCGTTGCCAAACCAATCATATAATATCACCATTTATTCTATACAAATGAGCCTTAGATAAATACACGGGTAAAACCTTAACTAATCACGATCCCACCGTTGAATATTTGGTTTATAGTACCATAAACTCCCCACCAAATCGCAGCTCGATCAGGTAGGATTTGGACCATCAACCGCTGTTCCAAGGAGACAAACTCGAATCTGATTTCTAGGGTTGCAGGTTTGGACTGTTTCAATTATTTCTTGCACAGAAAGCAAACAACATAACTTCATGAATATAACTCCGATCGGACTTCCGTTAGTTGCTACGAGCTCATGGCTTGATGGTGATCACACGGATATATTTTTCTTACCAAACCGATGTCACCTCCGACGTCGGCGAGCCTCCAAACTGTTTTCCCTCCCTTCTTCCTCTTTCTTAATTTTCTGTTCTACACCTTTGATCTATTCCAACTTTTCTTTTCCACCACCAACGTGGTTTGCCACAGTCACAGTAGTGACTAACAGATCCACCACCTCCGCAACGTCTCCTTCTCCGTTGATTATCATACGGTTCGCCGCATCTCACCTCGGCACCATCTTTTGTTCTTCCTTTTCTCTATCTTTTTTTACGATCTCCTGCTCTCCCATACTCTCTCACGTCAAAGGCTCTTAAGGTTTTTGATCGACGTTCCCTTTGACGGCTCATGAAGATATAAAAATCACATACACACAAACACCGAAAACCCTTGACGTTTACTAGATTTTAGACTAATGGGCTTTTAACATGGGTAGAAAAACAAACCGGTCCAATTACATAAAATTGGGGATGTTACAATTCTCCCCCACTTAAAATAAATTCGTCCTCGAATTTGCGAATCATCTTCTCCCTCATCTAGTTTTCTTCTCAACTTGGAGTGTCCTCCTCCAAGATGCTCTCATGACTAACTAACTAAACTTTCACCTTAACAACCTCTGATCACTGATGCAAAAACTATATTTACTTTCATGCTTGCAGCGAAAAGTACTTTAAAAACAATCAACACAATCATAAAATTCAAACACGATCAATCGACTCACTTAACATATGCACACAACAATAAAACAATCAAAATGTTTTTTTTTTTGAAAATGATTTTTAAAATCTGACCCTCCGGGTCGGAACCGGAGTGGCCTTAACCTAGGCTCTGATACCAAAATTGTAACACCCGTCCCGCCTTCTTCGCCAAGACAAGGTGTTATTCAAATGGTCCCGCCAAAATGCTTCTTTCTTAAAAATAAAACTCTTCAATCATAAAGCTTTTAACCTGAGGGAAAAGATAAAAGGGTGAACATAATGACGACATTCTAATCACATTCAACAATCAATGCATAGCATAGAATTAGACTCCATACATCCAACAAGCATAACTGTTTCACATAATATTGAATATAGCATATATAATCATAATATCATCTAATCCATATTTAAACACCACACTCTCATCATTACACACATTCATCAACTTGCTAAACCGAAATCTCATCAGCTTAGCATGGCACAAAACAGATCTCATGTTCGTCCAATCAACAGGTACAAAACAAATCTCATGTTCGTCCAATTACCAGGTACGAAACAAATCTCATGTTTGCCCAATTACCAGGTACAAACAAATCTCAGGTTTGCCCATCATGAAACGCGAAACAAATC
This sequence comes from Camelina hispida, assembly GCA_023657505.1. Taxonomy (NCBI): domain Eukaryota; kingdom Viridiplantae; phylum Streptophyta; class Magnoliopsida; order Brassicales; family Brassicaceae; genus Camelina; species Camelina hispida. The sequence continues at coordinate 21,302,467 of CP094637.1, read as the reverse complement.
TCATGTTCACGTCCCCATCACATTATCTCATTTGATATAATCATTCAACAATCATCATGTTACACATCAACTCATTTTATCATGCATCATATCATCATACCATGTCATCATACATTATAATCATACATCTAATCATCATATCATCATATCACGCAATATCAAACAATAGACATATCCAATCACATAGTTTCCCAGCCTATACAAGCAACTCATGAAGAACATGCTTAGAAAATAATCATTGTGTTTCGGCGATTACCACCCTCACCTTTGCCCCTTAAATGATGGAGATCAACTCTCCTTTTCCTTTTAATGTCAGACCCAAGATTCATGAACACTCCTACAAAGCTTCAGCTCCATCCAACCTCGTTGCCAAACCAATCATATAATATCACCATTTATTCTATACAAACGAGCCTTAGATAAACACACGGGTAAAACCTTAACTAACCGTTAAAATCACGGTCCCACCGTTGAATATTTGGGTTATAGTACCGTAAAGCTCCCCACCAAATCTCAGCTCGATCAGGTAGGTTTTTGACCATCAACCGCTGTTCCAAGGAGACAACCTCGAATCTGATTTCTAGGGTTGCAGGTTCAGACTGTTTTAATTATTTCTTGCGCAGAAGGCAAGCAACATAACTTCTTGAATATAACTCCGATGGGACTTCAGTTAGTTGCTAGGAGCTCATGGCTTGATGGTGATCACACGGATATATTTTTCTTACCAAACCGATGTCACCTCCGACGTCGGCGAGCCTCCAAACTGTTTTCCCTCCCTTTTCCTCTTTCTTAATTTTCTGTTCTACACCTTTGATCTACTCGAACTTTTCTTTTCCACCACACCCGTGGCTTGCCACAGTCAAAGTAGTGACTAACAGATCCACCACCTCCGCAACTTCTCCTTCTCCGTTGATTATCATACGGTTCGCCGCTTCTCACCTCGGCACCATCTTTTCTTCTTCCTTTTCTCTATCTTTTTTTACGATCTCCTGCTCTCCCATACTCTCTCACGTCAAAGGCTCTTAGGGTTTTTGATCGACGTTCCCTTTGACGGCTCATGAAGATATAAAACTCACATACACACAAACAACGAAAACCCGTGAAGTTTACTAGATTTTAGACTAGTGGGCTTTTAACATGGGTAGAAAAACAGACCGGTCCAATTACATAAAATTGGGGATGTTACAATACTCCCCCACTTAAAATAAATTCGTCCTCAAATTTGCGAATCATCTTCTCTCTCACCTAGTTTTCTTCTCAACTTGGAGTGTCCTCCTCCAAGATGCTCTCATGACTAACTAACTAAACTTTCACCTTAACAACCTCTGATCACTGATGCAAAAACTATATTTACTTTCATGCTTGCATCGAAAAGTACTTTAAAAACTATCAACACAATCATAAAATTCAAACACGATCAATCGACTCATTTAACATATGCACACAACAATCAAACAATCAAAATGTTTTTTTTTTCTTTTTTTGAAAATGTTTTTTAAATCTGACCCTCCGGGTCGGAACCGGAGTGGCCTTAACCTAGGCTCTAATACCAAAATTGTAACACCGGTCCCGCCTTCTTGGCCAAGACAAGGTGTTATTCAAATGGTCCCACCAAAATGCTTCTTTCTTAGAAATAAAACTCTTCAATCATAAAACTTGTTCCACAACCCACAAAGCTTTTAACCTGAGGGAAAAGATAAAAAGGGTGAACACAATGACGACATTCTAATCACATTCAACAATCATTGCATAACAGAGAATTAGACTCCACATTCTTAACATACATCCAACAAGCATAACTGTTTCATATAATATTCAATATAGCATATATAATCATAATATCATCTAATCCATATTTAAACACCACACTCTCATCATTACACACATTCATCAACTTGCTAAACCGAAATCTCATCAGCTTAGCATGGCACGAAACAAATCTCATGTTCGTCCAATCAACAGGTACGAAATAAATCTCATGTTCGTCCAATTACCAGGTACGAAACAAATATCATGTTTGCCCAATTACCAAATACAAACCAATCTCAGGTTTGCCCATCACGAAACGCGAAACAAATCTCATGTTCACGTCCCCATCACATAATCTCATTTCATATCATCATTCAACAATCATCATGTTACACATCATCTCATTTTATCATGCATCATATCATCATACCATGTCATCATATATTATAATCATACATCTAATCATCATATCATCATATCACGCAATATCAAACAATAGACATATCCAATCACATAGTTTTCCAGCCTATACAAGCAACTCATGAAGAACATGCTTAGAAAATAATCATTGTGTTTCCGCGATTACCACCCTCACCTTTGCCACTTAAATGATGGAGATCAATTCTCCTTTTCCTTTTAATGTCAGACCCAAGATTCATGAACACAAGGGTAATATCACCATTTATTCTATACAAACGAGCCTTAGATAAACACAAGGGTAAAACCTTAACTAACCGTTAAAATCACGGTCCCACCGTTGAATATTTTGGTTATAGTACCGTAAAGCTCCCCACCAAATCTCAGCTCGATCAGGTAAGTTTTGGACCATCAACCGCTGTTCCAAGGAGACAAACTCGAATCTGATTTCTAGGGTTGCAGGTTCAGACTGTTTAAATTATTTCTTGCGCAGAAAGCAAACAACATAACTTCTTAAATATAACTCCAATCGGACTTCCGTTAGTTGCTACGAGCTCATGGCTTGATGGTGATCACATGGATATATTTTTCTTACCAAACCGATGTCACCTCTGATGTCAGCCTCCAAACTGTTTTCCCTCCCTTCTTCCTCTTTCTTAATTTTCTGTTCTCCACCTTTGATCTACTCCAACTTTTCTTTTCCACCACCACCGTGGCTTGCCACAGTCACAGTAGTGACTAGCAGATCCACCACCTCTGCAACGTCTTCTTCTCCGTTCATTCTCATACGGTTCACCGCTTCTCACCTCGGCCCCATCTTTTCTTCTTCCTTTTCTCTATCTTTTTTTACGATCTCCTGCTGTCCCATACTCTCTCACGTCAAAGGCTCTTAGGGTTTTTGATCGACGTTCCCTTTGACGGCTCATGAAGATATAAAACTCACATACACACAAACACCGAAAACCCTTGACGTTTACTAGATTTGAGACTAATGGGCTTTTATCATGGGTAGAAAAATAGACCGGTCCAATTACATAAAATTGGGGATGTTACAGAACTTCCAGATACAACTTGTTTAATAAGCCATTTTCTTACCATAGATCTAGCCGACATAATACTCTGCCATCCATAAGAAGGAGAGTAGGATTGATGACATCCAAGGGGTTGTGTAACAACCCATCCCGTGGATCCCATTAGCCTCCCGCTAGCTTGTCCCTATAGGCTTGTCCTGTGGGAAGGTTGTTAAAGGTTGGGGATCAGGGTTCGAGGAACGCCTAGCGCACCAATAACCTACTGGTAGATTTGGATGTCCACAGTGAGGGGTTAAGATCGATACACTGCAGGGCTAGCTTAGGGCCTATGGGGGCAAGCTAGCGGGGGGTAGTGGGGTCCAATAATACCGCCCTTTAAAAAACCTTGCGAATGGGGAATCAGATTCCATAATAAGACGCCACAATTTCTTTGCAAGAAAGCCATGTTAAAATCATCCACATTTCAAAAACCTATACCACATGCGGATTTACTACAGCAAAGCTTGTTCCAACTCAGCCAATGCAAACCTTGACTTTTCGCATTGCACTCCATCCATAATTTGTCACTGAACTCGCAAGCTTTGTAGTAATTTTTTTGGGGAGGTGGAAGCAAGATATGACATGGGTCGTTAACGTAGATGCAACAGATTTAATCATCACTTCTTTCCTACCCCACGACAATAGCTTAATAGATTAACCGTTAACTCTTGTATTCTAATGCCCCCAAACAAAAGAAAAAAATATTTGTTTTTGAGCCACCTAGACTCTCTGGTAATCCGAGATAATTTCTCAGGAACACTCAAAGGAACTTTCTCTTCTTTCTAAAACTCTCTGGAGTCGACAAATGAGCGGTTCTGTAAACCATCAACTCGACTTCTAGCTTATATGCATCGGTTTAGGGTTTCTCCTAAATGAAACCGCTTCAATTCGAGGGTTTAAAACAAATTGATCAAACTAGAAATCGTTGGTGCCGATCGACACCCAACCTTAAAACCATAAAATTGGTTCGCGGATGTTACAATTCTTCCCCACCAATATAGATTCGTCCTCAAATCTTGAACAACCATCAGCCAAGGACTCATGTGCAACCGTCTCCATGGCTCGCACCTTCTCCGACTGATCTACAAAGGTTACCTCTAGGTGGTAGACTCACGTTCTAGGCATTATTTGCTCCCAACTTTTGGACTTTCCTTACTCATAGGTCTCAACCTTGAGTTTTTATTGGTTCATCATCAGGTCTTAGCCTGCATGCTATAGTACTGGCTCCTCATCAGGCCTAAGCCCACATGCCATAAAATATAAGGAAAATCCAATATTTTTCTCTCTAGTTGCCACCATATAGCGCGCGCCCGGATCTTCATTCAAAGTCGATATACCAGCATACTTTCAAGCCACAAAATCTTAGAATATGACGGTAATAGGAGAACTAAAGTTCCCCAAAAAGTCGTTCAGGACCAACCATCCTTAGAGCGAACATTTTTGAACACGTATGAATCCTATCTCCTAACTAGGTCTCCCTCACGTGGCTCGCAGAAAACATCACAATGTCCTACCAACCATACATTCCCTCACTGGAATACCTCATGACCACACAAGGATCATCAAAATGCCACAAGGGTCACCACTAATGCCATCAAATTTCCTAAACAGGACCGCCACAAAGGCCAAACAAATGTCTAAACATGCCATCACCAAGACCAAACAAATGTCCTAAAGAGGATCGCCACCAAGGCCAAAAAACTTTCCTAACAAGGACCGCCATCAAGGCCACACCAGGAAGACCACAGATCCCAAAGGACCATCACGAAGACCACACATCCTGAAGGACCATCGCAAATATCAAACATCCCGAAGGACCGTCAAGAAGGACCGTCACAAAGAACATACATCCCGAAGGACCGCACTAACAGGCCACACATCCCGAAGAACTGCCTATACAAGCAACATTGGCTAAACAACCTGCCTCAAGGCCACACAATTAGTTAAACAGCCCGCCACAAAGGCCACAAAATTAGCTAAATAGCTTACCACAAAGGCCACACAATGTCTCAAAAGACCGTCACAAGGGCCACACAATGACTCAAAAGTTCGACACGAAGGCCACACAAGCCCCACCAAGGCTCAAAATCACTAAAATTTGACAAATTCTAACTCACATAAAACTTTCCATTTTTAGAACTTTCTAATTTTTGAAAATTTCCACTTTTAGAAACTTTTACTTTTTAGAAACTTTTTACTTCGAGGAACAAGATTCTCTTAATACATGTATTGCAAACATCACCTCATCGTGGTACTTAGTCGCACAACCAACCACCCTTAAGCAACCAAGTATCAAGAGCGATGGGCTGAAATACTCCATTCTGCTCCAGCCACTGATTACACTTCACCAACAACCACCACTACAACTGAGACCAAGGCTAGGCAAGCCCAAGCGTCAACCTGATTCTCAAACCACTTCTTGAATCTTTCCTTCATCCTCACATCTGGTTCACAAGTCTGCTCCTCAACGCCGTCACAGTCCCACAAGACTCTCATCAAAGGAATCTGCTTTCTCCAAAGCTCCTTGACTCTCCTCTCAAGAACCCTCACTAGTCTCGCCTCCAAAGTAATGTTAGGCTAAAGATCCTTGGGACTCTTAGCGAACAATTGATCATCTTTACGAAGACACTTCCGCAACATCGAGAAAATGGAAGATCTTGTTGAACGCACGCATAACATCAGCCAACTACAATCTATATACAACCGTTCCCTCCCTGATAGCTGTTGTTGTAAGCACACTTTACCAAGCTCAGGTGATCCACCCAATGACCACCCCAATCCAGCACACACATCCTTTGTAAATCCTCGAAAGTCTGGATCGTCCTCTCCGACTGCCCATCTCTGCCTGTAATGCCTTCCAAACACACAGAAGTGAACTTGGAATCTATGTCAGACATAACATTCGTAGGCACACCATGCAATCTGACTGATGTATCTCTATTTTACACCTTTTTAGGCATCATTTTAGTCATGTTTTGCATTGTCTAGAGTCTATCCTTAGCATTTTTAGGTCTTTAACCTTATATATTTGCATTTAGGTTGTTAGGGTGTTGCATTGTTGCATTATTGCATTTTGGATGAAAACAGGTTCTTTGGAGCTTTAAACTAGCAAGAAGGAGGAGTCACCCGAGCATGTACCTGTTGGGAGGATCGTGCAAAAAAAACAACCCAAGGCCTTACACTACAAGAAAACATGCTTTTTCCGACTACAAATGGCAACTACATATGTAGTCGTCATTTTTAGCCACTATTTAGCGACTATTTGGCGACAATTTTACGACTACAAAAATTTAGTTGTATAATAGTCACTATTTTGCGACTACTTAACGTAGTCGGTAATTTAGTCGTAATTTAACGACTACTTTATGACTATATTGCATAACGGAACATGTAGTTGTTAAATAGTCGCTAATTTAGCGACTAAGATGCGACTCATGGTAAATGTCACCAATAAGTTGTATATCAGTCACTATTTAAGAAAATATAATTTTCAAAATTTAACTCCAAAACCTTAACCAAACTCTAAAACCTAAATCATAAACTTAAAGTTTAAATCTTGAATATTTAATTCTTAATCTTAGAAATTATTTCTTAAACCATAAAACTAAAACATAGCCATTTTTATATATACATAAAACCAAGCTTTAATGCTTAAAAGAAAATCTAATTTTTCAAAACTTAACCCCAAATCTTAAATCTTTAACCCTAAACCCTAAACCCCCAAACCCTTAACCAAACTTCAAAACCTAGATCATCAAATCTAAATTTTGAAGTTGAAATTCTTAATCTTATAAATTAATTCAAAAACCATAAAACCAAACCATAACCATTATATATATGTATATAACTAATTTTCCCAAACTTAACCCCAAAAAATTATAGTTTTCCAAATCCTATATTTTTATCAACACTTAACCCCAAACCCAAAACTTAAGCTCCAAAACCCTTAACCTTAAATTTAAAACCTTTATAATTCATGTATAGAAATTAAATCATAGATCATTCACCCAAAATATAACCATTGAATATCTATAAAACCAATATGTAAAACTATTTAGTATTTACATATAAATCAATCTTTCCAAAAACTATATACTTACAAAATTTATTAAACTTAGTCATTTTGAAACCTAAAACAAATTTTTTTTAATCTAAATCAAGTCTAATATTCTTCTAAATTTCAAAACCCCAATTCCCAAATCATAAATTTCAAATGTCATTTCCTGAATTATGAACCCATAATTGCAAAATATATATAAGTATAAAGTTTTGATCCAACAAATTACTCTGTAAATAATGAAAGCTTTTTATTGGATGATATGTAAACACATGGATTACATTATCAACCGTTGATTAATTTAATCCAACGGACAAGGTTTTTTCCTGCTCTTGTTTCTCTTTCGTCTCCTTCACGAGGGATTAACTTTCTCCCCTTCTGCGACAAAAAAAAAAACTTTCTCCCCTTCTCTTCTTTCTCCTTTGTCTCTTTAGCCGGTTAACTTTCTCTCCTCCGCCCGTTGTTTCATTCTATTCGATTTTCATCTTCTCGTTGTTTTCATCCTCTCAAGTTTTTAGATCTGGTACCAGAGCATTTTTGCGGATCTCAGATCTAGTAATTACTCACGCTCTGGAGTAGCCTTCATTCACTGTCGAAGCCCTGAACGTGAGGAACCTACCCGTAAAGACTACTACCGAGAACGAACCCAACTACTTGATGCTGACCGCTCTGTATACAACACACCGTCGAAGGTAAGTGTGTGTGTGTTTGCTTTCGTATTGAAATTGATAAAACTCAGAAATTTTTTTCCACTTAGTTGCTCTATACACTCACTTTGTACCGAGTATGAAGCCAATCCGGCTTAATTTTGATCGAGTTCGTGTGCTTTAAGCGTTTTCAATTCTCTGTGGTGTTTACTGTTGGAGAAGAAGAGTTTGTTTCATTTTCAAATTTGTTTGTTCTTAGTGACTCAGGGTTTGGTGGGGCTTCATCATACGGAAGCTCAGGTAGTCAATAGTCATACATCAAGCATGAAAAAGGATAGTGATGCCAATGACTCACCAAGGAAGCTAGATTTGGATGGTTTGACTCCTTTCGAGAAGAATTTCTATGTCGAATCGCAGGCTGTGGCGGCTATGACTGAGGCAGAAGTTGAAGAGTATCGTAAGCTGAGGGAAATTATTGTTGAAGGCTGAGATATTCCCAAACCTGCCAAAAGTTTTCGTGATGTTGGCTTTCCTGGTAAGCTGATTTCATATCCAAAAGAACTACTACTGGCTTTGACTTCTGTTTCATTTGATTTAGACTGTGATCAGTTTCACTTACATGTCTATGTAAGTTCTTTTGTATATATCTACTGATAAGAGTTTCCTGATTGGCCTAGATTATGTTTTGGAAGAGATTAAGAAGGCTGGTTTCACTGAACCTACACCTGTACAATCTCAGGGCTGGCCAATGGCAATGAAGGGACGTGATCTTATCCGATGTTAAGTTCTTTTTCCTGGTTCTTGTTCGATGTTAAGTTCTTTTTCCTGGTTCTTGTTCGATGCTAAGTTCTTTTTCTTGGTTCTTGTTCGATGTTACAGATTGACATGGACACTATTGAAGTCAGTAACCTGAATAGGCAATATCTATTTCGTCCTTCTTATGTTGGGCGCTCCAGGGCTAAGGTATGTTTGCTTGAGCTAAGTCCTAGGGAATCCAGTTCATAAGAGAATTCATGTGACCATATAGACTCACAGTTGTTAACCAAAGTTGTTTGGGTTTGTTAAAGCCAGTTTAGGAGGTATATGTGAGCAACCTGAGCTCATTCTCCCTCGCTTCAAGGTATGTAAGCAGCCTGAGCTCATTCTCCCTCGTTTGTGTTTGTTAAATCCTGTTTATGTATATGTAAGCAAACTTCTTTCTTCTCCAGTTCAGCTAATTTCTCTCTGATGGTGTCATTAGGCAATATGAGCTCATTCTCCCTCGCCTTAAGTTCCTTAAGAGATGCTTCCATCAGCTCAGCTTCCTTTCTCCTTGTCTCGGTCTCTGCAGTTTGCTTCAGGTCAAAATCCTTAACATTCATCTCAAAAGCAAAAGACTTCTCATATGGGAAAGCAAAGCAACCTCCTTCTCCGTCGCTTCAAACATTAACCCTTGATGTTTCTGCATTACTTTCTTTTTTTAGTAGTATGATGTATTCTTTGTATTCTTATTTTTAATTATGTTTTTAGTTTTATTTTGTAATACAGTTTTTTTGATATCATGGTTTCATAATAATAAATATAGTATTTTTTATTTTTAATATCAATTCATTCCAATAACTTATATATATTTAAAAATAATTAATAAAATATATATTATTATCAAAATAGTATATATATATAATGCTGTACAAATACAATATTGTTTAAATACATAATCGTAAATTAGTCCTTAATTAGTCACTAAATTTGGTGACTACATTATGACTATTTAGAATAGTCGTAAAATAGTCGTAGTGTAGTCGCTAAATTTAGTGACTATATTACGACTACATTTACGACTACGCAAAATAGTCGTAATGTAGTCGCTATTTGGCGACTAATTTTACGACTATTTATTTTAGCGACTCTCGATTTACGACTACTGGTTTTAGTCGCTATTTAGTCGTAACATACTGTTTAGCGACTAAATAGTGACTAATAGTGCAGTCGCTATTTGTCTGTTTTCTTGTAGTGTTAACCCGAACAAGCAGATATAGGCTCAAGAGGAACCACCTAGCCCTGGGCATTCGGGTTCGCAAACCCACTCGGGTTCGGGTTTTTGGTTTTTCGGGTTTAGACATATAGTCACCGTTTGGGTTTTTTGTACTTTTGGGTAGGGTTCAGGTATTACCTGTTTGGGTTTGGGTAATTCGGGTATACCCGAACTCAAACAAACCATGAACAAAAAGAAAAAAAAACTAATTTCTATATTTTTATAAATTTCATAACACATGTATATATATAGATATATATATATATATATATATATATATTTAACGTTTAAATTTAGGACAAAAAAACTTAGATGGAAAAATGGTTTAAGATGCACCATTAAATATTCAAAGTACTTGGTTCGATTCCTGATTACAGGATTCACCCAGGGTATCAGTTCCCTATGTCGTTGTAGTACAAAGGGTTATCAATCCAAATGGTTGTTATGCTAACAGATGAGATATGATTAGAACAATGCAAGTCAAGCCAAGCAATAATGGGGTTTGATCTAACAATCCTAGAATAATTAAAAGAAATCAAATAAACAAGAACCACACGACCTAAGTACTTGATGCAAGCATTCGAGTACAGGATCGGGTGGAGTGATCGGGTAAACAAGAAGAGTATGAACAGCTCGAAGGTGTACACAAAGCTGGTGATCGAGTACCAGTTTGGGTATAGGGTCGAGTTATGAATAAAAACGTAAACAATCAAAATGCGAAAGCTCCTAAGGATGGGGTACTCGACTCCTAAGTGTTCCTGACCAGTATGGATGTCCTACATGCCTCAAGCAAATATTCCCTAGACAACGAATCTCTACAATCTTGTTAAAACACTCTCGTGATAGAAACAATCAACCTTGATCACTCCCCTACCCAACTCTCGTTGGAGAAACATGACCAAGCAGGCAATACAAACTGATTCATTATTGTCAATAAACTCCTTACACATCTAATCTTTTAGGCTAAGTGAGTAAATCTCTAGCATTGATTGATTCTAGCTATTCATCAACATCTCTCGATGGTAAAACAGCCTAGAATCTAATTTCAACCTCTCAGTCTATTGATAGCATTAAGAACACCAATCTAGAAAGGAACTTATATAACATAAACAACCAAGCTAAGACATCCTAACCGATCAAGAACACATCATTGTCTATCCCATCCCTAGAAACTTTGTTTCACTACTCAGATCTCATTGCAGAAAATATATAAACAAAGATAAACGAAAATTGTATTGTATTGAAAATAAAATAAAAGCAAAAGAGTACAGAGTTGAAATCTAAGAAGAATAGCAAAAGAAATGTAAAATAAATTCTAACAAAGTGGAAAAAGTGTTTGAGTCGCTCAAGAACTCTCTTAGAAGCTCTCGCTCTCTGGTTTGAGGGTCTGTGACGTGCTAGGGCGAGAGGACGAAGAGAGGGAGTTTATATATGGAAACCCTTTTTAACCTAGCTTCCCAGTCCTGCCCGAGGGTCTGCTCGATGAGGTGCACGAGGATGAGCTCAGGTTGCATCTCGGATAGGTCTTCAGATTGTTCTTCCAGCTCTTGGATCCTCTACGATCGGGTTGAGGTTCGGACTGTTCTTCCTGCTCAGTAGCTTCTTCGGGTACATGCTCGGATTTGACCTTGTTTCTCCCCAATTTAGGCTCTTAAGCACCTGTTTTCATCCAAAATGTGAAAATGCAAGAATGCAACACCCTAAATGGCCTAAATGCGAATTCTTACAGTTAATGACCTAAAAATGCTAAGGTTAGGGTATAAATAATGTAAAATATAGACAAAAAATGATGCTTAAAACATGTAAATTAGAGAGTTATCAGACCCCAAAACTTAAATCTTGCTAGTCCTCTAGCAAGGAAGTAGGAGGATGCGGTTTGAAAATGAGGACTCAAGCTAATCGAAGGATTCAAGCTATAGTCTTAAAGATAGTTTAATGGTTCTAAGATCAATCAACATACTTACAAATATTTTTCTATGCTTATCACCATGCATCAATCTAGTTCAACCTCCAACTAAAAGTAAGGACTTACAATTCCAAAGAACATCTCTTTCACATTTATTAAAGTGTTTGGCGAATTCTTGCAAATGGAAGGTGAATCAAGCTTTCTCTCAAAAGATGGAATGCTAGACAGTTGTGAAAACTATCTAAGATTGAGAACAATTAGGGCATACAAAGCTTAACTCTTGATAATCTACCATTTTCTCATTCACTTTCTCTTTTTTTTATCAAACCCCTTAGAATAAAACTACCCACATCCTTGATTTTAACTCTTTTTTTTTAATAATCCCTAAGGTCTAAACTTTAAACATCTAGCTCTTTCTTTTTTTTTTCTTTGCTAAACTCCTAATTATATTCCTATATTTTTTTTTTTCTAGGAGACTATAGCAAGATCTTTTTCTCTTTTTTTTTACTTAGAGACTTAGAGCTATTTGAACCGAACCTTAGGGACCTTCTTCTTTTTATTCCTCAACCCAATCCCATATATTCATGCTAACCACCTATCTTTCAAAACCGATTCTGTTAGCTAGTCCAAATGATTTTAAACTTAGCTAAAACAAGAGCCAGCTCTTTGTCGTTCTCAATACTCTCAAGGTTTCACAACCTATAGCACAATGAAAAGGCCTCACTCAACAATTCACAACAAGGCTTGAAAGAAAGGTTTGGGTTCAAAGGTAGGGAAAAAAAAAATCGGGTTAAATGAAAAGATTGGTAAAAATGGAGTGCTAACCCGAGTTTAGAGTTACCATGAGCAAGTATTCAAATTCCATAAGTAAGACAATTTAAGTTCATGTTAAGTCCAATAACATAGAGATGATACAATGTTCAAGCAAGTAGAGTAAGCTTTCAAAAGACACACGGTCTTAAACAAAGATTTTTCATTTTTTCCAACAATTGATCTAGCAACAATGAACTGTGATTAAGGGCTATAGTTTCAATCCTAAGGTTTGACTTTAAACAAGATGGTTTTAATCATTGTTCCCTAAGATGCATGTGCAACAATCCTATATGATTTTTCCAATTTTTTTGGGTTTTTTATGCAAATAGATGCAGACTCAAATGAATAAAACTAGCATGCAAAAATTTGAAATAAGAAAATAAGAAAATAGAACAAAATGTTATATACTTTCTGAGACCCTCCCCCAAACTTAAATTACACAGTCTCTTGTGTAAATAAAAGTCTGAAAAAGAAATCTGAGAATCACACAAAATGAAACAAAACTAAATGCAATGGTATAGACAATGGTTGGATGAAAGTGGTACCTCATGGGTTGGTGAAGAAGGAGGATGTGGCAGCCTCCATGCTCGCCAACGTGTAGCCAGGGTCATCACCGGCTGCAGCAGGCGCCGGGATTTGCTCATCATAGAGCTCGGTTATGTGCACATACGACTTGCTCAGACCAGCATCCAAGGGGTTGATCGTGTAAGGCATCGCGTAGCTCATCGGGTAGGGCATCGGGTAATATGATGGGTATGGTGGAAGAGGTCCGGAATGGTCTCCCGTGTGCATGCTTGTAGGGTGCATCGTGTATGGCATCTGATATGGCGGAGGGAAAGGACCTGAGTGGTCACCTGGATGTGTGCTCGATGGTGGCATCGGATAAGTCATCGTGTACCCCCATCGGGTTAGTCGTCGGATAGGCATCTGGGTGGCTTCTCCACAATCTGTCGGGTCTGGTAACATCCTTCTCTGCTTGGGGCTCATAGGAGGATGTCCTATGAGGCTCTGGAGGTGCTAATCCTCAGATTCCTCCTAGTGTTCTGCTCCTCCCGATCCATGTGGGTGCATAAGACGAAGTGGGGGCTGAGGCACAGCTTGCCTTATCTTGCAGCTCCCTGATCTGACCCCCCATCACCTTCATTGATCCGGTAAGGTCCTTCACTTTCCTAGCCAGGAACTTGTTCATCCTCTTCAGCCATCAGAAACTCTTGTGAGCTTCTCAAACCCCAACAGGTTGCTTTTGGGAGCAAACATACTCCTCAAAATCATAGTCCTCCGAGTTATCACCCTGTCCTTGCCCAATCAGATCTCTCTCTTCAGCTTTGGATTCCTCCTCCGGGTTATACAGCTCTTCCAATGGTGGCGTGAAGTCTATGTTGTCCCCTAGCCGGATTTTTGTGCACATGACGTTGGGCAGGATCATTTGGATAGCTCCGACTGCTAGATGAATGAACTTGAAGAGCAACATATCATTTGGCTTCTCATAAGCCAAGTATCTCGCCAATGTGGGGTAGTTGTCCAACCATCTCGGCTCATGTACCACTATCTTCAAGGGCACATCACAAGCTACCAAAATTGGTGTGACCAAACATCCTATGGAGATCTCTCCAGCTCCCTCTCTCCTCTCGGTTTTCATTGCCCAAGACTTCAGATACAAGAAATGATCTAACAAGACAAAGACCAAACTTGTATCCGCAACATCCTCTACTAGCGGTTACCGTCCCTAGCATTGTCTAATACTCCACACAAGGCAATGTCTAGCAGCTGGAACTCATGATCATTCACATTCCCAGACTCCTTCATAGCGAATAAGGTGCAAGCTAGAGACTTGTGAAAGTACCTCAAAATAGGGCTCCTTATTTGAGCAGATTTGGAGCTTGTAGACTTGTAGGGAAGCTTGTATCATATTGTCAGCCATAGGGACTTCATCTCCTTCATGCTCACCTCCATGTTTTCTCCACTCTCAGCCTTGAAACCATACAGCTTCTCCATCTCCTTGAAGGTAAGTCGGTATTCCTTGTTGCGCACGGAGAAAGTGATGAACCTGATCCCCCCATCGGGTAGCAGGGTCGGGTGGTCTTCAAAATAGTGTAGCTGCAGCATGGAGAGAAAGCGAACCGTCTCCTCATCATAGGCTTCGAGGTTGGTTCGCATCATCTCGCCCAGGTGGCTCATGTCGGAAAGGAATTCGACATCTCTAGCGATCCCCATCTGCTTCATTGTTTCTCGGTGAGGGTAGCGGGTACCAACGAAGCTCATCTTGTGGAGGACCTTGAAAAGCTTGGCCGGAGTCTCCACCTCTTTTTGCTTCAGCCTCCTCGATGCCAATCGGGTGCGTTCTCTCTGCTCCTCCTCTCGGTCATGGCTCTCCTCCTCTGTGTCTCGATCTTCTTTTTCCGCCTCTCTCTCTCAGCTACTTTCTCAGCCTTTTTAGATGTTGGTCTCTTCCCTCTTGCAACCACAGCTCTGCTTCTCAACCTGGAGGTTTGGATCTCCTCCGGTTCTCCTCTGTCTGCATCGGAATCAACCTCCATAGGGTCGGTGACGGTTCTCTCGGACGTAGACAGGTCCCAACATCGAGGAGATCGACGGACAGCACTCGCCACCGGGCTTAGTGAGCGAACTCGGGGGTCTGCACAATCGGTTGCTCGAGCACCTGGTCGAGTGACGGATCGGGTTGAGTATCAGGTTGGAGATTGGAAACGTCCACTCAATGGTTGGGAAATTGAAACATCACCTCTTCCTTGGGAATCGCAGGCTTCGATGGCTTCATCTCCGGTTCTAGCAGCAGTGGAGGTTGATCTGCTCCCCTTCTTTTGGTGGGTCTTCATCTTGGGGGTCATTGTTGAATCCCTGAAAAGAGAAAAGCTAAACTCGAGATCAATAGGGTTAGCTCCCAAAAATCTTAAAGCACTCGAGTTTGAGAGAGAGAAGAAATAAGAAGAAGGAAGTTTAAAAGCACTTATCGATTTTGTTTTTTCTTGGCGAGGAAGGGGTTGGTCCTCTTAAATAGGAAAGGCTGCCGCTAGGGTTTCACCAAGAGTGTGCTAGGGTTTTGTGGAATTCGGACTCCACTCGCCACCCGAGTAGGAACACGATCAGGCGCGTCGGGTACGGATTTGGGTATAGCCTCGGGTTCCCCAAAATTTCCTTTTTCATTTTTTTTTTATTTTTATAAATATAAATTCGTAAAAAATAAGACAAAATAAATAAATAAAATTAAAATAAAATAAAATAAAAGGATACCTTTGGGACTTCCTCCTAAGTGAGCTTGTTTTAAGTCACTTAGCTTGACTCTTCATGCTCTTCAAGCATGGGTTTTAGGAGGGAGAGGTTCTGGAATCCTTTCCACTGGAACAGACTGGCTCAACCAATCTTCCTGGTCTTGTCCTGCTTCCACAGCAAATGTAGTATTAGCTTCTTGGTGATGCTTGATCCTTCTTGGTTTTGTTTGGGTAGAGAAAGCTTGACCAACAATGGTTGGCTTCTTAATTCCCTTCTTGATGCCAAATTCCATTTTGATGTGCTCTCCATGCTCAATGATGATCTTCCCCTTTTCCACATCTAGTACCGCTCCTACTGTTACCGAGAATGGTCTTCCTAGGATCAGTGGATCGTCTGGTTCTTTATCCATATCAAGGATCATGAAATCAGTAGGAACTTCCACTCTTCCAATCCTGAGAGGCAGGTTTTCTAGGATTCACATGGGGTGTCTGATTGTTCTATCAGCTAGAACCAAATACAGACTATTCGGTTTAAAACTACTGAAACCCATCTTGTTGGCAACTGATAGTGGCATGATGCTGACTGAAGCTCCGAAATCGCAAAAGCAATTGTTGAAAATCCGAAGTCATATTGAACATGGCAATGTAAAAGAGTAAGGATCCTCCAATTTTTCCACAATTCACAGTTCAAGATCTGAACACACTCCACTCCTCAGAATTTCATTCCCAATCTCCTTGACGACTTCCTTTACCTCAATCTCCAGCTGAGCTGTCTCCTTGATGATTTCCTCTCGAAGTTTGTGTGGTGGCAAGAGCTTAGGAGGTGGGGCTTTTCGCTTGGCCATACGCTCTGCAAGCGCCTCTAATTGGATGTCAAGAGCAGCTCTGAACCTTTCCTCTAATTCCCCTTCTTCAGCTTGGGGAAGTTGAGATTGATGTGTCATTTGAACATCTACTCGATGGATCATCTGTCACCGTCATCAGGTACATCATCAGTTCAGCTTCGAGTGATGCATTGATTAGTGATTCTTGAGCCGGTGCTTGGTCATCAGCTCGATCAGCCTCCTCGGGTGACGGATCGGATTCATACTCGGATGTATAGTACTGATACTCATTCACCCCACAGTGATCCATATCCTCCCCATCTTGAACATCGCTGTCCTCAGTGAGGTAGTCCTCAAAATCATCATCAAGAAAGATGGCTTGGGCAGTGGCATAATCCTTTGGGTTCTGAACAACTTTACCTGGAAGCTGGTTGATTTTCGGAGGTGGTTGGGTGTTGTGGTGGCATTCTAGGTATCTCAGCTTAGTGTTGAGGGAATCATATTTGGCATTCAGGTCATTATACCCAGAGTCTATCTTGTTGCTCATCTCCGCAAACCATTTTGCAATGTCCATAGCAGCCGATGTTTGATCATGTATCATCTGCTGAAGAAGTCCGCGTAGATAAGCTTCTTGGGATTGATTCTGCGGGTCTTGCTGTGATTGGAATCCAGGTGGTGCAATTGGTTGGTGGTAATTGCCAGAATATTGCTACTTAGGGGCATAGCCTTGATTGTATTAGACAAAAGTCTTTTGGTGGCCCGGGTTCCCTTGGACTGCGGATGGGTAGATTTGGTCTTGAGGATTTGCAACTTTCGGGTTACGGTATGACAGATTCGGGTTTGGTTTGTAGTTGTTGTACCCTTTTTTGTAACCACCTTGGTTGTTGATGTAGTTCACATCCTCTAACAGAGCACTCTCCCCATCTTATTGTTGAGACTCGTCTTCGTCTAAGATGGCATGGACATGTTGCTGCTGGTTGAGGAGCTTATCCAGCTTGTCATTGAGGGCTTTCATGTCTCGCTTGTACTTGGCATTATCCTCTCCAGTAGAGCGTATGCTGCGATCATACTCCTCATAATAGTGGCCATCAGATTGAGCCAAGTTCTCCACTAGATTGCAACCTTCATCAACATCCTTGTTCAGGAAGTTACCATTACTAGCGGTAACCAGCAACATCCTGATCTTAGTGACTACACCTCGGTACAAAGTACTTAGCAATGAAGCATTGTTGAATCCATGATGAGGGCATCTGCTTGTGTATCCCTTGAAACATTCCCAAGCTTCACTGAACGTCTCATTGCTCTTCTGAACAAAGCTGGAGATGTCATTTTGCAGCCTTGCGGTTCTGGAGTTGGAGAAGAATTTGGCTAGAAACGCCTTTTTGCATGCTTCCCAGGTAGTGATGGACTCCTTGGGGAGTGATTTCTCCCAGATGTGTGCTTTGTTTCCCAAAGAAAATAGGAAAAGCCGGAGTTTGAATCCATCTTCACTAACTCCATTGATCTTGGTTAGGCTACAAAGTCTATCAAAATCATCCAAATGGTCCAATGGGTCCTCCATTGGCAATCCATGAAACTTGTTGCTTTGTATCATCTGGATGAAACTACTCTTGATCTCAAAATTGTTGTTTTGGACAGCAGGTGGCACAATGCCATTTCTTTGAGTATGAGTAGATGAAGCATCTCCCGCTCCTATGTTGGTCCTTGCTTGAGGAGCTGGTGGACCATTCTGATTATTCATTATCTCCTCAATTGTGGTTGGTTGGGGTTGTTGGACTTGTTATGGACGGAGTAACCTTGGTATGTCGATGTTGTCGATGAAAGGACTCAAGTTTTGGCTACCCTTGGATCGTGTTTGCATGCACAACCAGTTAACCGAGTGAGTATACGAAGGTCTACCCGATCCAGGTGATCGAGTGACGGGTCAGGTGGGTACTCGGGTTGTTCCTAAAATGCAATACAAACAAACACGTGTTGGTACTCTGCATCGATCGACACCGAGTATGCATCGACCGACACCAGTTGGAGGTTGCGTCGACCGACGCAAGATCTGCATCGACCGATGCTCCCAATGCATCGACCGACGCATGCTTGACATAGCACTAAAACCCTAGATTTTACGCGCCTTCCTCGCATTTGCATCGACCGACTCACAAAGTGCATCGACCGATGCAATACCGAGCATCGTTTTCCCCCAAAGCTTCTCGCCGGATCTTCGTTCCTACAACCACAAAACTCGATCTTAAGCTGCAAGAAAGCTTCCTTACGTCCCAAATATTAATCTAACAAGCCTAACAGCACATCACAAGCAAATCAGAGAGATCTCCAGCTTAGATAAGCCATGGTCATGCAATTACCTTTGCCAAGAAGTTTATGAACCTTAAACAAGCAAGAACACGCTCCTAGGAAGCTCCTACCACGATCTCAGATACAAATCTCTATAGGAAACGCCTCCAATTAGCAGAAATCACCAAGAACACTCAAGAACACTTAGAGAACTTTTCTCTCTTTTCTTTTCTCTCAAAAGCGGCTAAACACGACTAATCAGACAAAAACTCGAGTTAAGTATTTTCCTAACCCAAAATGCAGCGTTTAACTTAAACTCATACCGTAGAAAATCAACCTTGCATTGACCGATGCACATAGTGCATCGACCGATGCAATCCCTAAACTGAGATTTCGGTTCGCGGATGTTACACTTAGCCTAAGAGACTAGATGTGTAAGGAGTTTATTGAAAATAATGAATCGGTTTGTATTGCTTGCTTGGTCATGTTTCTCCAACGAGAGTTGGGTAGGGAAGTGATCAAGGTTGATTGTTTCTATCACGAGAGTGTTTTAACAAGATTTTAGAGATTCATTGTCTAAGGAATATTTGCTTGAGACATGTAGGACATCCATACTGGTCAGGAACACTTAGGAGTCGATTAGCCCATCCTTAGGAGCTTTCGCATCTTGATTGTTTACATTTTTATTCATCACTCGATCCTATACCGAAACTGGTACTCAATCACCAGCTTCGTGTACACCCTCGAGTTGTTCATACTCATCTTTTTTACTCGATCACCCCACCTGATCTTGTACTCGAATGCTTGCATCGAGTGCTTAGGTCGTGTGGTTCATGTTTATTTACTTTCTTTTATTTATTTTAGGATTATTAGATCAAACCCATTTATTGCTTGGCTTGACTTGCATAGTTCTGATCATATCTCATCTGCTAGCATAATAACCATTTGGATTGATAACCCTTTGTACTACAATTGCATAGGGAATTGATACCCTGGGTGAAAATCTTGTTATCAGTCGTCTTGATTAGAACCATCATTGACTACCGTGATATGAAAAAATAACTGGTTTGCAAACATGCCCTCGGGTAAAGAATTCATCACAGTTGAAGCATAGACCTCTTGCTCTTCGCTCTTCCATTTCTACGGTGGTCAATTTCTTCAAAAACAGTTGTTGAGGAGCCGGTTTCTCTTCTGTTTGTTGGGGCAACTGAGCTTCTTTGTCTTTTCCACCCTTGGAGCTCTCACGATTTCCTATCCTAGGGAACAAGACCGAGTGTTGAGCTATTGGTGCCAAATGTCCTCCAAACGTTTGTGTCCTCTTGTCATTATCGATCTTGTATTCATTATCTCGAGCATATTCCATTACTTTAAAAATGGTCTCAGGACGGAGATACTCGACTTCCTTCCTTAAACTAACTGTAAGTCCAACGCAAAACTGCCACAGCTGTTGGTCTCTAGTTAGTCTTGTTTGCCTTCCCAAACATTCCTCAAATTGGTTACAATACTCATCAACTGCTACCGTATCTCGTAGACTACATAACCCTCCAATTGGATTCACAGCATCGGCCTTTCCAAAACGACTTTTACAAATCCTTTTAAATTCAGCCCAGCCTAGCCTATGCTTGACTAACCTTCTCAAATTAGTCGATGGCCTCGCTCCCTACCCATCGAACGTCCCATTCTCCACCTTCGTCAGTTAGTCGATGGCCTCGCTCCCTACCCACCGAACGTCTCAACCATGGCCCTCCTGATTGAGCTACTCTCTGTTCTGTGCTCATCATGGCTCCATCACTAAAACCTGTATCACTTTTTGGCTTCACCTTAGACATGAAGGCTGCTTCCTTCTCCTCCCCCGTCACGTCCCCTCTTATAGAAGAGGAAAGAGCTTGAAACTTGTTAGTGATTTCTTCTTTTTCTGCTGCGAGAGATTCTTGGAGTTTTGTTTATTTATCGTGAAGCTCCTCCACCATTGCTTTTCTTTGATCTCGTTCTTCTTGTTGTGCAGAAATTGTGGATTTTGAGGCTTCTTCTTGCGCTGTTGTTCTGTCCTCTAGCGCTGCAAGCGTAACTTGCATCGGATCAATTTTCTCATGAATCTTCTTAATCTCCTTCATCAATTGAGCAAGTGTTACTTCTCCATCTCCCATTGAATCAATCGGCTCTGATACCAAGTTGTTATGAGCCAAACCCTTGGCCTTAGATCTTGTTATCACACTTCTCTTTCACCCTTTTCTCTTTTGATTTTAAAATCTTAGGAGAGGTTTCTTATTTGATCTTTCTAGTGGAATGGGGGATTCTTTCTTATTTGCTATGGTTCTCTTTTCTTCTTACTCTTAAGACATAAAAGCATTTTGCTATAGTCTTCTTTTCTTTCTTTCTTTTCTTTAACTAGAACCATCTTTAACAATCTTATACTTCCCATTCTTTCACTAGACTTTGACTTTTCTTAAACACATTTCCCTCCTAAAGACTCCAACCTTTTCTTTCTCTTTTTCCTCTTTTCTTTTCTTTTACTTTTCAAACAACCAAGTCCCAAACCCACAAGTAAACCACCTAGTCCTATCTAGTTTGAAAAATGCAAACTAGAACTACACAAGGTCTTACTCTTGTCAGTTCAAACCTAACACATTCTACGAAGCTCAATCCCAAAATAGGCCTTACACACTCAAGAATAAATATGGCTTGAAAGAAGGATAGGTTAAGGGTAGGGAAAACTGATTTTAAATGGGGAAATCAGCTACTAGGATCAACAAGAGTGGTAAAAGGGATAAAGATGATCCAAATATGTATATGGTATCCATGAGTTGAAAGCAATGCACAAATTGATAATTTAAACTTTGGTTCTTATAAGTAGAAAATGGCATAAAATCACAACATGCTTCAATTTAGACCAATGCAATGCAGGAATTCAAGGCTTGTTTCAATCTTATGCTTCTAACTACTCAACTAGCATCAAAGTACTATTAACTTGGGCATTGATCCTAGTTTAGTGAATTGAAACAGTGTTAACAAGGCTAAACTTGTGACAACCCGTCCCGCGGACCCCACTAGCCCCCCGCTAGCTGCCCCAATGGACCGTCCGTGGACCCTGCTAGCCCCCCGCTAGCTGGTCCAACAGACCCCAAGCTGGTCCTGCAGGGCATCGATCCTAACCCATCACTGTGGATATCCAAATCCACCAGTAGGTTGTTGGTGCGCTAGGCGTTCCTTGAACCCTGGTCCCCACCCTTTAACAACCTTCCCACAGGACAAGCTTCCCACAGTCCCTTCTTCAGGGTAAAATAGCCTAAGTTTGGGGGTCTTGATGTTCATATATTTTACCCTGTTTTCCCTTAGTATATTCACATCTTTTGCATCTTTTGCTATCCATTTTGACCATTAATGCATATCTTTAGGACTAATCATGCATTAGAGTTTAGTTGCATTGCATTTGCATCTTTTCATGCATAAACAGGTGATTTTGGAGCCTAAGGATCATGGAAGCAATGCTGGAGAAGAGTGAAGCTATCAAGAGGAGAAAGCGAAGGAGTTAGAGCTGAAGAAACAAGGTCCGGAGTTCCACTCGACCGCCCACTCGACCATACACTCGACCATGTGCGGAGAGGGACTCGACAGAGTGGAAGGAGCACAAGAGTAGCCAACTCGACCAGTCACTCGACCGAGCACCGGGTCGAGTTGGCCGAGCCGCCTAGCTATTTTGTCTTTTAGCATTTTTAGGGCTTCCATTACTTTTTCTATTTAAGGACCTTGTACCTGCAGCCATCAAGGAGTCCAGCTTTTTAGATAGTTAGAAAACCTAGTTTTTACCCTTTTAGGAATCATTCCTTTTGCACTTTTATTTTCTTAGATCTTGTACTTTTTTTTAAAGGGAGAAAACACTAGATTCTTCAATATTGTTGGTTTCATAACTTTCTAAATATTGAGAATTCGAGTTTGGTTCTTTCTCCAATATTGTAGATCTTTGTTTTATCTTTCTAATGATGCAAGTTTCAGTATTTTCTGGGTTTATGATTTTGATGTTCATCATGGGTTCTTGTGAGTAGTTGCTTAGGATCTTAAGGATGGGTTAGGCTGGATTGTGTTTGTGATTTGTTTGATTTGGCAAGCTTGATTGTTGTAGATCTCTTCTAGGCTAGATGTTCTTAATGCTGATCCTATAACTGAGAGGGTAGGGTTTGATTTCAAGCCTCTTAGCATCACACCAATGTCTAAGAAGCATAGATAAAGCTAGATCTAGAGTTTACCATTAGGCTTGATAAGAGATTAGAGGTCTTGTTTGGTATTTGACATATTGCTTAATGCTTGCTTGTGTAGATTCTTTACTTTGTGAGAACAAGTCTAGAAATATATGAGCTTGATTGTTTTTTGCCATGAGAGTGGATTAAACATGTTCTTAGAGATATATGTCTAGAGATTAGCTCAAGGTTGTTTGAGATTTGTTGACCAAGTTGGATAACCACAATCATTAGTCCAACCCATGAATCCCTCCTCAAGATCTTCCTTGTTTATTGATTTCTCAGCTTAAATCCTGTTGTTTGATCTGTGGTTTGATTTACTTTTGTATTGCTCTGTTTTGTTTGCATTGCTCTGTTTTCCGTTTTTGTCCAGCTCGACCCTGCACTCAATCTACACTCGATCGAGTGCTTGCTCGAGTTCATCCCTAGATTTCTTGTTTATGCTTTGTAGTTGTCCTGTCTCAATTCCTGTTTCATTTTACTTGCATTTATGTAGCATTCACTTAGTACCCTGTTCATTACTTGCCTTGCATTAGTTCATTTCTTGCATTATAATAGTTTCCATTTCTGTTTTAGTTTCATATTGTGATAATCATTATGTTTCATTTACATTTTGCATCTATCATAGTAGTTTTTACATTCTACACTTTACATTTCATCAATAGGTTGTTAGTGACAAATATCCTTAACATTTGGCTTGACTTAGACATATATGCTCATCCTGATTGCTTGCAACACTCAGATTGGATTGACACCTCTTGTACTACAACAGCATAACGGGAATTGAAACACCCTTCCATCCATTCATCATTTCATATCTCAACCATTGCATACATTCACCATCCACCATACCATAATATATGTGTTTTAATTTGGCGTTGTTGCCTGTTTGAGTGTTTATTTGTGACAATTAGGTTCAATATTTGTAACACCCGTCCCGCCTTATCGGCCAAGACAACGTGTTATTCAAATGGTCCCACCAAATGCTTCTTTCTTAAACATAAAATTCTTCAATCATAAAACTCTTCACAACTCACAAAGCCTTTAACCTGAGGGAAAAGATAAAAGGGTGAACACAATGACGACATTCTAATCACATTCAACAATCAATGCGTAGCATAGAATCTGACTCCATATTCTTGACATACATCCAACAAACATAATATTTTTTCATCTATTCAACATAGCATCATTATAATATTTAAATCACATTTCTCATATCATCATAGTCATTCATATCCACGTTCATCAATATCGCTAAACCAAAATCCCATCGGCTTAGCATGGCACGAAACAAATCCCATGTTCGTCCAATCACCAGGTACGAAACAAATTCCATGTTCCGCCCATCAACAGGTACGAAACAAATCCCATGTTCCGCCCATCAACAGGTACGAAACAAATCCCATGTTCCGTCCATCACAAGACACAAAACAAATCCCATGTTTGTGTCCCCAACACACAATCTCATTTCATATCACTACACAACGATCATCATGTTACACATCAACTCATCATATCATGTCATCATTCATTATAATCATACATCTAATCATCATATCAAAACATACAATATCAAACAATAGACATATCCAATCACATAGTTTCCAAACCTATACAAGCAATTCATGAAGAACATGCTTAGAAAATAATCATTGTGTTTCCGCGATTACCACCCTCACCTTTGCCACTTAAATGATGGAGATCAATTATCCTTTTCCTTTTAATGTTAGACCCAAGATTCATGAACACTCCTACAAAGCTGCAGCTCCATCCAACCTCGTTTGCCAACCAAACATTACAATGTCACCATTTATTTCCATACAAATATGCCTTAGGAACACACAGGTAAAACCTTAACTAACCGTTAAAATCACGATCCCACCATTGAATACGTAGCTAGTAATAGCATGAAGAACTCCACAAAGACTCAGACCGATCGGACATTGTTATGACCTCCAAACGTTGCCATGAAGAACCTATCTCGGAACAGCGTCTTAGGGTTTCTGAGTTTACAGACTTGCAGTTACTTGTCCAGAAAGCAACACCCATAACTCCTCGGGTTTAACTCCGATTAAGGTTCCGTCAACTGCTGCGGATTCTTCACTGCATCAGCTTTCCAGAGACGTCCTACTCGTGTCCTAACTCCTTCTGGTCCGACGGAAATCATCCCCACAGAACATGAACTCGGATCTGCCTCCTTAATTAGTCTTTCTCCTTTCTCTTTATTTTCTTTCTCCACCTCTGTTTACTCCGTTTTTGCTTCCCCACCACCATCAAAGCTTGCCACAGTTATTATTAGATCCGCCACCTCTGCGATGTGTCCTTCTCTCTCTTCTTCTCACGGCTTTCTCTCTCCCTCTCCCTTGGCGGCTTCTCTCTCCCTCTCCCTTGGCGGCTTAGGTTAGGTTTTAATATTTTCTCAACGTAGAGGGAGATGTTTACGCTAATATACATATATCTGGCCACATTCAACCAACCTTTCTCTATTTTGAGACTTTTCTCCAATTGGGCCATTAATGGATCCAAATTGAAAAGAAGCCCACACCTATAGAATTTGGGGATGTTACAATATTAGTCTAAGATTAAGTTTGTTAATCCACTTGTTCGCTACTGATCGCGATTCTTCTCCTGCTTGTCTGTGATTGAGTTTCAGGTACCAGCTCGACCTTCAACTCGACCACCACTCGACCGAGTGCGTGATCGAGTACTTGATCAAGTCAGAAGCCGAATACAAATAGACCTCTCTTCCCAGTCGACTCGACCATCCACTCGAGCCTGTGCTCGATCGAGTGCCTGTCCGAGTCAGTCATCATGTTTCACAACAGTATGTTCCCTTCTGTACCATGGCAACATCAACCTGGATTCCAGGCTCAATGGTGTCACCCTCCAATGTTCCAGACCCTCCAACCCGGGTTCCAGCCTCAATGGTGTCACAAGCCCAAGAACCTGACTTAAGAGCTATGATGCAACAATTTTTACTTGGGCAAGCAAATGAGCAGATAGAGGTAGCAAAGCGGTTTTCTGAGCTGAACCAAACATTGAATTCTTATTCTACTGACCTGGACTCTAGGGTCACGTACATGGAGAGCTCCATTACTTCTACTTCAGCTCCTCAGCCAAACCAACTTCCTGAAGAAGCTATTCAAAACCCATGGGAGTTCACAGCTAAAGCCATTCATATCTATGAAGATGAAGTCACTGAGGACAGTGAAGTTCAAGCTGGGGAGGATTCATCATTTCTTGAAGCCCAGAGTGAAGATTGTGCAAAGCAAACTGAATCCGGCATTGCACTCGACCAGGTGCTCGAGCCAGCACTCGACCGAGTGCATGATCGAGTGGTTGATCGAGCTGAAAATTCTGAAGCTGTCAAACCTGCTAAGTACATTCCTCCTGCCATTCCCAGGACGTTTCAAGGCACAGAAGCTTAAGGAACTAAGGGAAATCATTGAGAAAAAAGAACTGATGGCCTTGCATCAAGAGGAAGTGAAAGCTTTGAAGGAAGAAGTTGTGATTGAAAAGGAGGAAGTGATGGCTATTAAAGAGGTCATCATTGCTTATCAAGAAGAAGAGAGAGGACTTGCCTTGGAACAGTATGATCTATATCCTCTCTATCAGGATTTTCAACTTGACTTGTCAAAGAAGAGGGCTAATGCTCAAGATGAGATGGATCTTGAAAACCTTGAGGGAGTCATCATCCCAATAAAACTAGAGGATCCAGGTCCATTCTATCTGTCTTGCTCACTTAGCTATCTCCACTACAACCAATGCCTATGTGATTTGGGAGCATCAATCAGTGTCATGCCCTACTCTATAGCACAAAAGCTTGGGCACACTGACTTCAAGGCTACCAACCTCCACATATGCTTAGCTGATGGGTCAAACAAAGATGTGGTTGGTAAGTTGGAGAACATTCCAGTCAAGATAGGGAAGGCAAGGATTCATACTGATTTTGTGGTTCTAGAGATGGATAAGGAGCCTGAAGATCAAATCATTCTAGGGAGGCCATTCTTAGCCACTGTTGGAGCTGTGATAGATGTCAAGGAAGGTCTTGTGACCTTGAAAATTGCTGAAGGAGTAACCATGAAGTTTGACATCTATAACCCAACCAACCTACCCACTATAGGTAATCAACATTTCACTATAGAGGATAAAGGTGGTCAAGAGGTTTCAAGGTAAGAAGAAACTCCAAAGGCTAAGCTCTCTACTCAAGAGGAATCAGTGGAAAAGCTTAAGAGTCCATTTCAAGAGTTGACTGATATGGTGAAGGATTTCCAAGTCAAATTAAACAAGAGGTCTTTGAGGAAAGCAAGACCAAGGCTCAAGATCAAGAAGAAATATAGTTTGTGTGTTAAGGGTGAAGTGATCAAGGGTCAGCTTCACAGTGATCAAGAGGTACCTGGGAGGATTTCATCACCTCCTTGGTCTCTAAACCAAGCCTGAAAAAGGCATCAAAAGTCAAGCTTAGTGACTTTAAACAAGCTCACTAGGGAGGAAGTCCCTAAGGTATCATTGTACATATGCTTTATTTTCCTTGTAGTTTTGATATTTTTGTTTTATGGTTGTGTTGGGCAGGCTGTTTAATGAGAGTGTATATGGTTTTGGAGAGAATTGGACTTGGAAAAATAGACTCGCAAGCCAACTCGACCCCACCACTCAACCGAGTACCAGTCGATGGCCATCATCTAGTTGCCCCAGTCACCTTCTCCAAGTCAACAACAAGACCCCAACTACACTTATGAAAGCATGAATGAGGATGTGGATAGCTTCTTCCACAATCCATGAGGTACCACTATCACCTTCCTTGTAAATACCATTGCATTTCATATTGTGTTTTGTTTTTGGTCTTGAATCCTCTATCAAATTTCTTTCACACAGAGGACTGTGTGATTTAAGTTTGGGGGAGGGTTTGAGATAGTATTTGATGTTGTGTTTTGTGTTCTTATTTCAAATTTTTAGCATCATCATGTTAGTATTTGCATAGCATCTAAGGCATAGAAAAACCCTAAAAATTTGAAATTTTTTGCAAAAATCTTTATCAAAAATAAAAGTTTTCATGTAGTTTGCATTGCATATTAGGATCTTGTTTAGCATGTTTCATGTAGGACTGTATAATACTTGCATTAGGGATCTATGATGAGTTTTGCCTTGTTAGCTTGCTTAATTCACTAGACTAGGATCAATGCCCAAGTTAATAGTACTTTGATGCTAGTTGAGTAGTTAGAAGCATAAGATTGAACCAAGCCTTGAATTCCTGCATTGCATTTGGTCTAAATTGAAGCATGTTGTGATTTGATACCATTTCCTATTTATAAGAACCTATTATTGACTTTCAATTACCAATGTGTGCATTGCTTTAAACTCATGGATACCATATACATATTTGGATCATCTTTCTCCTTTTTACCACTCTTGTTGATCCAAGTAGCTGATTAAACCATTAAAATCAGTTTTCCTACCCATTAACCAACCCTTCTTTCAAGCCATGTTTATTCTTGTGTGTGTGAGGCCTATTTTTAGGATTGAGCTTGGTAGAAAGTGTTAGGTTTGAACTGACAAGAGTAAAGCCTTGTGTAGTTCTAGTTTGCATTTTTCAAACTAGATAGGACTAGGTGGTTCACTTGTTGGGTTTGGGACTTGGCTGTTTTGAAAAGAAAAGAGGAAAAAGAGAAAGAAAAAGGGTAGAGTCTTTAAGAGGAGAATGTGTTTAAGCAAAGTCTAGTGAAATGATGGGAAGTAAAAAAAAATATTATGGAAGATGGCTCTAGTTAAAGAAAGGAAAAGAAAGAAAAAAAGAGTTTATCAAAATGCTTGTATGTCTTAAGAATGAGAAGAAAAGAGAACCATAGCAAATAAGAAAGAATCCCCCATCCCACTAGAAAGATCAATAAGAAACCTCTCCTAAGACTTGAAAACTAAAAGAGAAAAGGGTGAAAGAGAAGTGAACAAGTTAAAGGGTAGAACTAGGATCATTTGGGTTTAGATTGATAGGATGAATACATTGGGTGCCTTTGGGTAGATGATAGACATGTATTCACCCAGGGTATCAATTCCCTATGCAGTTGTAGTACAAAGGGTTATCAATCCAAATGGTTGGTATGCTAGCAGATAGGATGCAATCAAAAACAAGCAAGTCAAGCCAAGTAATAAAGGTTTTGGGGTTCTAACAGTCCTAATATAAACAAAGTAAAAGAATATAAACAAGTAAACCACACGACCTAAGCACTCGATGCAAGCAATCGAGTACAGGATCGAGTGGGGGTGATCGGGTATGCAAGTAAATTATGAACAGCTCGAGGTATTACTCGATGCAGGTTATCGTGTACCTGATCGGGTAAGTGGTCGAGTAAGTAAAGAAAATGCAAGAAATGAAATACGAAAGTTCCTAAGGATGGGGGTAATCGAATCCTAAGTGTTCTAGACCAGTACGGATGCCTTACATGCCTCAAGCAATTATTTCCTAGACAATGAACCTCTAAGACCTTCTCACCACACTGTCGCACTAGCAACAATCAACCTTGAACATACTACCACACTGTCGCACTAGCAATATGAACAAGCAAGCATTAAGAACAATTCATTTTTGTCAGTAAACTTAGACTTATCTGATTTTGTCACTCAAAGTTAAGTATACCTCTAGCATTGACCTAATCAAGCATTTTATCTACTCCTTTCGGCCTGTAGCATTGTAAACGCCCTAGATATAATCTCAACCTTTCGGTCTATTGACAGCATTAAGAACATCAACCTAGAAGGAAATCTATCAATCATAACAATCAACTAAAGCATCCTAACCGATCAAGAACACCTAATCATCTATCCCATCCCTAGAAACTTTGCTACACTACTCGGACATAGAAACAAATGAAAAAGCAATAGAAATAAACGAAAATGACATTATTAAAAAGATAGAGTAGAGTAGAAAGAGTATAGGGTAAAGATCTAAGAAAAACTACAAAATAAAATGCAAAACAAGAAGAAAAATGTTGAGTCGCTCAGTTCTCTCACAGAAGCTCTCGCTCTCTGGTTTGAGGGTATGCGGCGTGCTCGTTTGCGAGCTAGGGGAAGAGGGAGTTTATATATGAAAACCCATTTGACCTAGCTTCCCATACCTGCCCGATGGTCTACTCAATGGGATACACGAGGGTGAAGTCGGGTAACTCCTCGGTAGATCTTCGGGTAGCTCCTCGCGCTCTTGGATCCTCTTCGATCGTGTTGGGGGTTCGGACTTGTTCTTGTAGCTCGATGGCTCCTTCGGGTACATGCTCGAATTGTCCTTGTTTTTCCCCATTTTTGGGTTTTTAGCACCTGTTTTCATCCAATATATGCAAATGTTGAAATGTAACACCCTAAATGCTCTAAAACTTGATTCTTACAGTAACCTAAAAATGCTAAGTTAGAGGTATGAACAATGCAGAATATGGACAAAAAAGGATGCTAAAAACATGTAAATTAGAGTGTTATCAGTAGACAAGGTTTTGTTCTTGTATGTGTCTAAGTGTTCTTACCTTTAGCATTCTTCTCAAGCTCAATCCATTTTTTATGAGAGAACCTTGATATTGATAAGCCCCACTCTAAAAAGAGACCACCATTGTCTCTAAGCCTTTATTACCAAGCCAAATGAGTTTGAAGCATTGCATAGAATTGATTCATGTTCTTGATTAATGAATGTTAAAGGAAATGGGTGATTAGAATGCATGTGGACATCTAAGACTCAAATAAATAAAGGTTGTGATATGTTTGTCTAAAATCTTTAAGTATAGCTCATTCAACTTGCATCATAGTACTAGTAACTTGGACATTGATTCTAGATGGTCTATTTGCAAGCTTTAGGAGCTGAGATCCCACTTTCAAACCTCACCTACCTTCTTATGTCTTGATTATTTGCTTGAGGGCAAGCAAAGACTAAGTTTGGGGGTGTTGATGTTCATATATTTTACCAAGTTTTCCTTTAGTATATTCACATCTTTTGCATCTTTTGCTATCCATTTTGACCATTATTGCATAGCTTTAGGACTAATCATGCATTAGAGTTTAGTTGCATTGCATTTGCATCTTTTCATGCATAGACAGGTGATTTTGGAGCCTAAGGATCATGGAAGCAATGCTGGAGAAGAGTGAAGCTATCAAGAGGAGAAAGCAAAGGACTTAGAGCTGAAGAAACAAGGTCCAGAGTTCCACTCGACCGCCCACTCGACCAGACACTCGACCATGTGCGGAGAGGGACTCGACCGAGTGGATGGAGCACAAGAGGAGCCAACTCGACCAGTCACTCCACCGAGCACCGGGTCGAGTTGGCCGAGCCGCCTAGCTATTTTGTCTTTTAGCATTTTTAGGGTTTCCACTACTTTTTCTATTTAAGGACCTTGTACCTGCAGCCACCAAGGAGTCCAGCTTTTTAGATGGTCAGAAAACCTAGTTTTTACCATTTTGGGAATTATTCCTTTTGCACTTTTATTTTCCTAGATTTTGTACTTTTTTTTAAAGGGAGAAAACACTAGATTCTTCAATATTGTTGGTTTCATAACTTTCTAAATATTAAGAATTCGAGTTTGGTTCTTTCTCCAATATTGTAGATCTTTGTTTTATCTTTCTAATGATGCAAGTTTCAATATTTTCTGGGTTTAAGATTTTGATGTTCATCATGTGTTCTTGTGAGTAGTTGCTTAGGATCTTGAGGATGGATTAGGCTGGATTGTGTTTGTGGTTTGTTTGATTTGGTCAAGCTTGATTGTTGTAGATCTCTTCTAGGCTAGATATTCTTAATGCTGATCCTATAACTGAGAGTGTAGGGTTTTATTTCAAGCCTCTTAGCATCACACCAATGTCTAAGAAGCATAGATAAGGCTAGATCTAGAGTTTACCATTAGGCTTGCAAAGAGATTAGAGGTCTTGTTTGGTATTTGACATATTGCTTAATGCTTACTTGTGTAGATTCTTTACTTTGTGAGAACAAGTCTAGAAATATATGAGCTTGATAGTTTTTTGCCATGAAAGTGGATTAAACATGTTCTTAGAGATATATGTCTAGAGATTAGCTCAAGGTTGTTTGAGATTTGTTGACCAAGTTGGATAACCACAATCATTAGTCCAGCCCATGAATCCCTCCTCAAGACCTTCCTTGTTTATTGATTTCTCACCTTAAATGCTTTTGTTTGATATGTGGTTTGATTTACTTTCGTATTGCTCTGTTTTGTTTGCATTGCTCTGTTTTCGTTTTTGTCCAGCTCGACCCTGCACTAGATCTACACTCGATCGAGTGCTTGCTCGAGTTCATCCCCAGAATTCTTGTTTATGCTTTGTAGTTGTCCTGTCTCAATTCCTGTTTCATTTTACTTGCATTTCTGTAGCATTCACTTAGTACCATGTTCATTACTTGCCTTGCATTAGTTCATTTCTTGCATTATAATAGTTTCCATTTCTGTTCTAGTTTCATAATTGTCATAATCATTCTGTTTCATTTACATTTTGCATCTATCTTAGTAGTTTTACATTCTACACTTTACATTTCATCAATAGGTTGTTAGTGACAAACATCCTTAACATTTGGCTTGACTTAGAGATATATGCACATCCTGATTGCTTGCAACACTCAGATTGGATTGACACCTCTTGTACTACAACAGCATAAGGGGAATTGAAACACCCTGCCATCCATTCATCATTTCATATCTCACCATTGCATACATTCACCATCCACCATACCAAAAGATATGTGTTTCAGCAATCGATCTGGACTCGGTCGAGTTCGTGCTCGAGTGGGATGGTCGAGCTGGATTGCGAGGGCCAAAATTCTGAGCTTGCTGCTGGTAGAACTGCTGGTAGAGTGTTGGATCCATGAAGTACTGGGGTGGGATGGGAGGGTAACCTGGATATCCTAGATAAGCAGCTGGAGCTTGGAAGCCATAAGGTGTTTTGGGCTGGAACTCGGCTGAGTGCATCTGTGGTGCTCGGTCGAGTGGGTGCTCGAGTGACCCGGTCGAGTGCCTCGAAAATTGTTGTTCTCGGCTACTTGAACTCCTCTTCCTCTGATTTGGCTCGTACATTGAGCTCTAGCTGGTTCCACAGGATTCACAACTCTTGAATGTGCTCTAGTTGAGCTACTCCTCCTCAAAGGGCTTGAATGACTTGGAGATGAGTTTGCACTCTTCAGCTCAGCAATCTCCTTCTTTAGGCCCTTGATGGACTTAGCCATGTTGGTCACCTTCTTCTTAAGCTTATCAAACCTCTTCCCA
This sequence comes from Camelina hispida, assembly GCA_023657505.1. NCBI lineage: Eukaryota > Viridiplantae > Streptophyta > Magnoliopsida > Brassicales > Brassicaceae > Camelina > Camelina hispida. The sequence continues at coordinate 21,268,987 of CP094637.1, read as the reverse complement.
TGCCACTTGTTTAACCTTTGCAAAAGTGTCAACCTCTTGTTATTCTCCCTCACTCCTCTACTATCCCTTGGGTTGGGCTCATAATCCTCAAAGTAAAATTGCTCCTCCCCATCAGCCATTTGTACATCTCCAGCTTCATCAACTCTAGGTTGAACTATCCCATCAAACAATAACTCATCAGCCGGCCAAAAGTCAATGTTGGCTCCTTCTTGAATGGTGGTGAGCTCTTGGTTAGGTAAGATGAATTGCTTTTTTCCAACTGTTGGGAGCTCAAAGTTGAAGATGTGGTTTCCTTGATGCATCTCCCTGGCTAGTATGAGAGTAGAGGTGAGGTATCTTGAGTCTATCCACCTTGGCGAAACCCTTTCTCCTCTAAGTGGGACCTTAGCAGCTTGTAGTATTGGAGTGATGATGCCTCCAATGGTTAGGGCTCCTTTTGAACCTTTGTTGTGCAGCTTGCCTACCCAGCTCCTCAAGTCTATCATGTGGTCAATAAGCACCATGGAGAGGTCTATATCCACACTACTCCCAAGGATAAAGTTTCCATCCCTTACTTGAAGAATAATGCTATTGAGAGCCATATCAATCATCTTGAGCTCTCCTTCATTCAAATTTCCAGTTTCCTTCATAGCAAAGAAGGTGTTTACTAGGGCCTTGTGGAAATACCTCAAGACTGGGCTCCTTATCTTGGAACTCTTCGTTTTGGAGGATGAGTATGTGACATTGTCTCCTATGGTCTCCCAAATGGCATAAAGCTCTTCTCTTGGTATCATCAAGTTCCTATTACTCCCAACTTCAAAACCAAGCACATTTGCTATCTTCTTCAATGGAAGCAGATACTTCTTCCCCTTGATTGTGAAGGCAATATGACCAGCTCCCAACTCATCATCCTTCCTTGCATATGTGTGCAGCTTGACTGTGGCTAGAAACTCACAACTTTCTTCCTTGTAACCCTCCATGCAAAGCCCCATGAACTTGGTTAAGTTGCTCTTCTCAAAAAGATACTCCACATCTTCATCAATGGCTAGCTTCTCGATGGTTTCCTTGTGTGGATATCTAGTCCCCAGGAACTCTATTCTCATGAAGGCTTCATAAAGTTGCCTCTTTGTCAAACCACAAGATTCTACTTCTCCATCATCCTCTCCCTCTTCTTCTTCATCTTCTTCCTCACTCTCACTTTCAATCTCCTCTTGTTCAACCTCAACTGCTGGCCTCTTCCCTTTGGCCTTGTTTCTCCTCATGAACTCACTAAGAGTTGGCTCCCTTTCGTCTTCACTTTCGGTTCTCTCAGGATCTTCCTCAACTGACTGATTTCTTGAACTCGGAACTCGACTCGATCAGCCACTCGGACCACCACTCAGTTGAGTGCTTGATGGAGTGGGGCGTCGAGTGGTTTTTCCAGCTTCTCCTCTTGATTGTAGGCGATCATCTCGACGTTCCATGGAGCTTGCAGCCGCTTGTTGAGACTTCCTAGTGATCCTTGAAGACATTTTTGAATAAAATTGAAGGGAATAGACTCAAAGCTTAAGGTTAATAGGTTAGTGACCCAAAAACTTAAAAGAGCTAAGCTTGAGCAAAAGATGAACTTAGAGAGGTTCTTTTAAAACTTAATTTTAGTTGTTTTGAACAAATGAGAGAGTGTGCGAGATATAAGATCGTGTAAAGCCCTATTTAAAGAAGCTAAGGGGACAAGGAGACAAGGGTGGAGCGTCCATACCGTTCAAATTCGAAATGGGAATCTTTGACCTGCTTTTTGCTGCCACTCGACCCCACACTCGACCAGCACGTGGTCGAGCTCCTTGACCAAAGTTTGAAAATTCAAAATTTTTCTTCCTTTTCTTCCCTCCACTCGATCATTCTAGAGAAATAATAATCGAATGGGCCTTAGTTCTTTGCCAACTCGGCCGAGTACCTCTCATGGGCTGGTCGAGTGGGCTTGCGAATCTCCTTCCCCAAGTCCAAATCTCTCCATACCCATCTACACTTTCATTGAAAAGCCTGCCGACACAAACATAAAAGAAAAGAAATCAAAACTACGAGGAAAATAAACCATATGTACATTGATACCTTAGGGACTTCCTCCCTAGTGAGCTTGTTTAAAGTCACTAAGCTTGACTTTTGATGCCTTTTCAGGCTTGGTTTAGACACCAAGGAGGTGATGAAATCCTCCCAGGCACCTCTTGATCAGTGTGAAGCTGACCCTTGATCACTTCACCCTTAACACACAAACCATATTTCTTTTTGCTCTTGAGCCTTGGTCTTGCTTTCCTCAAAGACCTCTTGTTTAGTTTGACTTGGAGATCCTTCACCAGATCAAACAACTCTTGAACTGAACTCTTAAGCTTTTCCACTGATTCCTATTGAGTAGAGAGCTTAGCCTTTGGAGTTTCTTCTTCCCTTGTAACCTCTTGACCACCTTTATCCTCTAGAGTGAAATGTTGATTACCTATAGTGGGTAGGTTGGTTGGGTTATAGATGTCAAACTTCATGGTTACTCCTTCAGCAATGTTCAAGGTCACAAGACCTTCCTTGACATCTATCACAGCTCCAACAGTGGCTAAGAATGGCCTCCCTAGAATAATTGGATCTTCAGGCACCTTATGCATCTCTAAAACCACAAAATCAGTATGAATCCTTGCCTTCCCTATCTTGACTGGTACATTCTCCAACTTACCAACCACATCTTTGTTTGACCCATCAGCTAAGCATATGTGGAGGTTGGTTGCCTTGAAGTCAGTGTGCCCAAGCTTTTGTGCTATGGAGTAAGGCATGACACTGATTGATGCTCCCAAATCACATAGGCACTAGTTGTAGTGGAGATAGCTAAGTGAGCAAGGCAGATAGAATGGACCTGATTCCTCTAGTTTAATTGGGATGATGACTCCCTCAAGGTTTTCAAGATCCATCTCATCTTGAGCATTAGCCCTCTTCTTTGACAAGTCAAGTAGAAAATCCTGATAGAGAGGATATGGATCATACTGTTCCAAGGCAGGTCCTCTCTCTTCTTCTTGATAAGCAATGATGACCTCATTAATAGCCATCACTTCCTCCTTTTCAATCACAATTTCTTCCTTCAAAGCTTTCACTTCCTCTTGATGCAAGGCCATCATTTCTTTTTTCTCAATGATCTCCCTTAGTTCCTTAAGCTTCTGTGCCTTGAAACGCCTTGGGAAAGGTAGTGGAGGCTTGTAAGGAGGAGGAATGAACTTAATGGGCTTATCAGCTTCAGAGTCTTCAGCTCGACGTGTCACTCGATCACCCACTCGGTCGAGTGTATGCTCGAGTGGTAGGTCGAGTGCACTTCCGGAATCATTTATCTTATCAAATACTTCACTCTCGACTTCAACAAATGATGAATCCCCCCCAGCTTGGACTTCACTGTCCTCAGTGACAGCTTCCTCATAAACATTAATGGCTTTGGCTGTGAACTCCCTTGGATTTTGAACAACTTTTCCAGGGAGTTAGGTGGGTTTTGGAGCTGAAGTAGATGCTATATTGCTCTCCATATACTTTACTCTTGAGTTCAGACCTTCAAACTTCATATTGAGATCATTATACTGTGATGTTAACCGCTGGTTCAACTCAGCAAACTGCTTGGCCTCTTCAATCTTTCCATTGGCTTGCCCAATCAACATTTGTTGCATCATAGCTCTTAAGTCTTGTTCCTGGCCTTAGTTAGTGTGAAACCCTGGTGGGGGACACAACTGGGGCTGGAACACTTGTTGTTGCTTGGGTATATAGTTTTGTTGTTGTTGAGGCTGTTGAGGTTGTTGAGTTGCGTAGACTTGGTCTTGTGGATTAGCCACATTAGTGCTCCTATATGATAGGTTGTTGTTCTTGAAACCTCCTTGGTTGTAGCCTTTGAATCCACCATGGTTTTGCATGTAGCACAACTCAGCAAACTCCCTTTCTCCTTCTTGGACTCGAGCTTCTTCTTTGCCACTGAAGTGAATGGTCTTGGATAGGCTTAGGAGTATCTTGTCAAGCTTCTCATTGACCATCTTCAAATCCTTCTTGTACTTGTCCTCTTGATCAGTTGAGGTGCTCCTTATGGTTCTATCATAATCTTCATTATAATTACCATCTGATTGAGCAAGATTCGCTACCAACTCCCAACCTTCTTCCACATTCTTGTTGAGGAAGTTGCCATTTGAAGCTGTATCAAGAAGCATCCTAATCTTGGGAAGAACTCCTCTGTACAATGTGCTTAGCAATGACTCATTACTGAAACCATGATGAGGACATTGAGTCTGAAATCCTTTAAACCTCTCCCGGGCTTCACAAAAACTCTCATTATTCCTTTGAGCAAACCCATAAATTTCATTTCTCAACCTAGCAGTCCTTGCATTGGAGAAAACTTGGCTAGAAAAGCTTTTTTGCAAGCATCCCATGTGGTTATTGCTCTAGTAGGTAGAGTCTTCTCCCAGAGATAAGCTTTGTCTCCAAGGGAAAATGGGAAGAGTCTCAACTTGAATCCATCTTCACTCACTCCATTGATCTTTGTGAGTCCACATATCCTGTCAAACTCATCAAGGTGATCAAGAGGATCCTCCATTGGCAGTCCATGGAATTTGTTGGCCTGGATCATTGAAATCAATCCACTCTTTATTTCGTAGTTGTTATTGGCCATGGCAGGAGGCACAATACCAGCTCTTTGGTGGGGTGTTGGGTGCATCTCCAGCACCAATGTGTCTAGGTCTTTGATCATGGTTAGCTTGTTGCTCCATGATGACTTGATCTTCTTGTTGAACCTGAACTATTCTTCTTTGCTTATGTCTCAAACTCTTTTGTAGGATGTGGATGTTGTCAATAAGCCTTTGGAGATTGTCTTTGCCCTTTGACCTTGTGTGCATCAACAAACGTGAGTACAGACTCTAACAGGTACACGGTCGAGCGCAGGCTCGAGTGGGTGGTCGAGTCGACTGGGAAGTGATGTCTAATTGATCCGGCTTCTGACTCGATCAAGTGCTCGATCACTACTCGGTCGAGTGGTGGTCGAGTGGGTGGTCGAGTGGGTACCTGAAACGCAAGACAGCCAAGAAAATGAAGATTCGAGTTCAGTAACTTCACAAGTGGATGAACGAACTTAATCTTAGACTAATAAAGATCCTAAATGTCACAAAACAAACTCAAATGGTCAACAACGCCAAATTGAAACACATATTTTGGTATGGTGGATGGTGAATGTATGCAATGGTGAGATATGAAGTGATGAATGAATGGCAGGGTGTTTCAATTCCCCTTATGTTGTTGTAGTACACGAGGTGTCAATCCAATCTGAGTGTTTGCAAGCAATCAGGATGTGCATATATGTCTAAGTCAAGCCAAATGAAAAGGATGTTTGTCACTAACAACCTATTGATGAAATGTAAAGTGCAGAATGTAAAAGCTACTCGAACTAGATGCAAAATGTAAATGAAACAGAATGATTATGACAGTTATGAAGCTAGAACAGAAATGGAAACTATTATAATGCAAGAAATGAACTAATGCAAGGCAAGTAATGAACATGATACTAGGTAAATGTAACAGAAGTGCAACTAAAGTAAGACAGGAAATGAGACAGGACAAACGTGAATCATAAACACAAGTTCTGGGGATGAACTCGAGCAAGCACTCGATCGAGTGTAGATCGAGTGTAGGGTCGAGCTGGACAAAAACGCAAAAACAGAGCAATGCAAACAAAACAGAGCAAGACAAAAGTAAATCAAACAACGATCAAACAACAGGATTTAAGCTAAGAAATCAATAAACAAGGAAGGCCTTGAGGAAGGATTCATGGGCTGGACTAATGATTGTGGTTATCTTAACTTGGTCAACAAATCTCAAACAACCTTGAGCTAACCTCTAGACATATATCTTTAAGAACATGTTTAATCCACTCTCATGGCAAAAAACAATCAAGCTCATATATTTTTAGACTTGTTCTCACAAAGTAAAGAATCTACACAAGCAAGCATTAAGCAATATGTCAAATACCAAAAAAGACCTCTAATCTCTTAGCAAGCCTAATGGTAAACTCTAGATCTAGCCTTATCTAAGCTTCTTAGACATTGGTGTGATGCTAAGAGGCTTGAAATCAAACTCTACCCTCTTAGTTATAGGATCAGCATTAAGAACATCTAGCCTAGAAGAGATCTACAACAATCAAGCTTGACCAAATCAAACAAACCACAAACACAATCCAGCCTAACCCATCCTCAAGATCCTAAGCAACTACTCACAAGAACACATGATGAACATCAAAGTCATAAACCCAGAAAATAACGAAACTTGCATCACTAGAAAGATAAAACAAATATCTACAATATTGGAGAAGGAATCAAACTCTAATTCTCATTATTTAGAAAGTTATGGAACCAACAATATTGAAGAATCTACTCTTTTTCTCTCAAAGAAGTACAAGATTTAAGAAAATAAAAGTGCAAAAGGAATAATTCCCCAAAAGGGTAAAAACTAGGTTTTCTGACTATCTAAAAAGTTGGACTTCCTGGTGGCTGTAGGTACAAGGTCCTTAAATAGAAAAAGTAGTGGAAGCCCTAAAAATGCTAAAAGAAAAAATAGCTAGGCGACTCGGCCAACTCGACTCGGTGCTCGATCGAGTGACTGGTCGAGTTGGCTCCTCTTGTGCTCCTTCCACTCGTCGAGTCCCTCTCTGCACACGGTCGAGTGTCCGGTCGAGTGGGCGGTCGAGTGGGCGGTCGAGTGGGACTCCAGACCTTGGTTCTTCAGCCTTAACTCTCTTGCTTTCTCCTCATGATTGCTTCACTTCTCCTCAGCATTGCTTCCATGCTCCTTAAGCTCCAAAATCACCTGTTTATGCATGAAAAGATGCAAATGCAATGCAACTAAACTCTAATGCGTGATTAGTTCTAAAGCTATGCAATAATGGTCAAAATGGATAGCAAAAGATGCAAAAGATGTGAATATACTAAGGGAAAACAAGGTAAAATATATGAACACCAAGAACTTAAGTATTTCCTTGGGATAGAGGTATATCAGTCTAATGAGGGATTATTCTTATCACAAAGAAAATATGTACTTGATCTCTTAAGTGAAGCAGGAAAATTTGGTGCAAAGGCTGTGACAACACCACTTGAAGAAAAATATTAGGCAGGAGGAAAGGGGGAGCTTGATGCTGCTCCATTTGAAGATGTCACACGATATAGGCGCCTAGTAGGTAAGCTTATATACCTTACTATCACATGGCCTTATATCTGTTTTGCTGTAAACCAGGTGAGCCAGCACATGCAAGATCCAACTGTACACCACTGGAACATGGTGAACCGAATACTCAAATATATCAAGGGCTCACCGGGACAAGGCATTTGGATGGGACGCAACGAGAGCACTGAACTTGTGGGATATTGCGACGCTGACTATACCGGAGATCGCAAAGACCGTCGTTGTACTACTGGATACTGCACGTTCCTAGACGGCAACCTGGTCACATGGAAGAGCAAGAAACAGAAGGTGGTATCACTATCAAACGCTGAATAAAAATATAGAGCCATGAGGAAGCTTACAACCGAACTGATGTGGCTCAAAGCTCTTCTCAAGGATATTGGAATCGAATCTTCAAAGCCAATCACAATGCATTGTGACAATGAAGCCGCCATTCACATAGCTACCAACTCGGTGTTCCATGAGAGGACCAAACATATTAAAGTAGATTGTCATAAGGTTCGAAAACAAATTCAACTCGGAGTCGTCCTACCATGCCACACTGAAAGCTCCAAACAATTGGCCGATGTACTCACCAAAGCATCTAGTCCACAAGTATGTGAGTATATTCACTCCAAACTTGGCCTTAAAGTCCTTACATGACCATAAGGTCTCAAGCATGCCACCTACACTCTTTTTCCCTTATGTATAGTTTTTCCCAAGGGGTTTTCTATACTAAGGTTTTTAATGAGGTAGGTGATCATTGGTGCAAGCTCAATCTTTGAAGTCCAATGATTAAGCTTGAGGGGGAGTATAAATTATGATCATGATCACCCTTGTCTGTACCATCGTCCGTACAACCTATCCGTACTACTCAACTCGGGCCGTCCGTACAACATAGCTGCCCACATCATATAAAGCCCACTAGAAGTCTCACAAGTCTCATGTGAAGCTCAGCTAAGCTTCTAGTCTCTTCCATTCCGACTGTTGGAGAGTTTACACAAGTGGGAGGCAATAGTCAACTATTAGTCACATGTTTACTTAAGAACATAAGATGTCACTTTCACTAAGATAATCGTGTAGCATCTTGTATAGAATATTCTCTCTTTGTATTGTCTATATTTAGATTGTATCTAAGATCCATGTCAAGTAAGAAATACTAATTTCTTATTCTACACTTCTATACTTCTATACTCTCTCAATTTGTTACACTCATACACTCTCACTCGTTTATTCCTTGTGACCAAAGCTAAGATTAAAACTTACAGTCGGCTGGTCCTTATGTTTGGCCGGGAACAAGTCGAGCGACGGGAAAGACATCAGTGAGGAATACTTCGTCGTTGAAAGCCAAAACTTTGAAACCCACAAGTTAGTATCTGAGCGAGTTACGGGTGACCGAGCTCATCTTTTTTTTTTTAAAACTGTCTCGTCGATTAGCAAGAATGGGGCGTTTAAACTTGGAAGTTTCTGACGTTTCTGCTCGTTTCCGACGATCCATCGGAATGTCGTCCACTCAGCTTTCCGACCCTCCTCGTCCGCGCGATCATTCTGAGGATCCGTTGCCCAAACCTTTAGCGGGAAAGAAGACTTCTTCTTCGCAGGACGCCCATCTTGCCGAGACACGTGCGGGGAAGTGAAACAGGATCTTTTTCAAGGTCTACTTATGCAATGAATGTATGAGAACATGCAAACAAAGACATAAGCAGAGATGGTGATGAATGGGATGCAAGGTGTTTCAATACCCTTATGATGTTGTAGCATAAAGGATGTCAATCCATAAAGAGTGTGATATGTAAGTAGTCAAGATGTGATCAATGCATTCAAGTTAAGCCAAATATCAAGTTGATTTGTTTCTAACAACCTAATGACAATAATGAAATGCAATGAACTAAGGCAACTTAAGACAGTGCTAATGCATAATTAAACAGTAGAAAAGTGCAATAAACTATGCTAAGCAATAGAAAACTACTAACAAATGCAACTAAGAGCAAACTGAAATGAAACAGAACAATGCATAAACAAGTAAGTAGATAGGAGCTCGACCTAGCACTCGGTCGAGTGCATGGTCGAGTGGGTGGTCGAGTTGACAAGCGAATGAACAGAACTGAAACAGAGCATCAAACAAAACATAACAGAACGAAAGTAAACAAACAGCAAGCGATTAAACAGGATTCAAACAGGTAAATCAATAGATAAGGAAGGTCCTAAGGATGGATTCATGGGCTGGACTCAAGCTATGATTGTAATGACCCTCACCCTGAGGTAAATTACAAAATGAAATCTCACGGCCAAAAGGTGAAGAAGAGAAGCTAATGAGTAAAGAAGAGAGTTTAACGAAGGAAGGTCCGAGGAAATTTCATCCGATTGATCAATGACCGCAGTGGCCGTACCGCATCGACCGAACGGCCCGTACCCGAAGATGTCCGACGAACCGCGAACAAGTACCGCGGATCGACCCAACAAGTAAGTTTGGGAGATAAGAGCTTCTTCTCATCAAGGAATTAATCAAGGATTAATTTCCTAAAGTTAAAGATTAAATAATTCTTAGTGGAGGATTATTTTAATCATAAAAAGATTAGTGGGATTAGTGGAGAATTATGAATGGTGAATAAGGTGGCCAAGTCACTTGATTTTTCACCAAGGAAGAAGTGGTGATTAAAGGAGCCAAGTCACACCATTCTACACCAAAGAAGAGGAGTGGAGAAGGATTAGGCCAAGTTTCATGATTTTTCACCAAATAATCATAAGGAGAAGAAGTGGTAATTAAGAAGGCCAAGTCGCACCATTCAATGCCATAGAAGAGAAGTGAAGGAGAGATGAGCCAAGTCTCAAGGTTTTTCGCCAAGTGATTTAAGGAGGAGGATATGGACCAAATCGAGACAAGTCACAAGGCTCTTTGCCTTACAAAATTTTGTGGCAAACAAGCGAACACTCGCTCAATGTCTATTGGAGAGTGCCACCGCCCACTTCCCTATAAATAGAGCTCTCCCCTTTCATTTGCGAAAAAACATAAGGGGGTAAGGAGAGAAAGCTTAAGAGAAAAAGAGAGAGCAAAAAGAAGAGAAGAAGAAGCGAAGTGCTGCGCGACCGAAGAGAAGAAAGAAGCAAGGACGCAAGACTAAGACTATCGACCACTGACCAAGGTTGAATCGAGAAGGAACTCGATCATAACCAAAGGAGATCTGGAGGTGCCGTGTTTGGAGCTTCATCAAAGGGACCGATCATCGACGGTTTACTGTGAGTTCAGGCACATATTCGCCGGCTTAGATGGAGGGTTGAAAACATCCATCTAGTGCGCGGTTTGCATGTTTCATATAGATGCATTTACTTGAATTCTTTTATGTTTTCTTGTTAAGTTGCATGGGAGGTGAGGTTACACCGGTTACTAGATCGAAATGATCTAGCGACAAGGTTGGTAACTGGTTAAAATACTTGAAAACTTATGAGATTTTAAATCATATAAACTCAAGTATAATTTGGTGAGGTTATAAGGCGTATTAGTCCGCGAGAAATTCCGGCTATGCGCAATATAACTTGGTATTGTCATCTTTCCCATTCCGTACCACATACAGCCGCGACATGTAACCCATGTTCGTGAGTGAGTAGGGTTGGTTACGAAGAGCTCGGAGGTTACTGGGCTCGCTACCCTGGCCGAGGCTGTCTACACGACGGTGTAGTGCTAAAAAGAGATCCAATCGCATGCCTTTGTGGTTGTGACTCGGGGATCGGTGAGGGGTGTAGGGAAAGGATGCATACCGGGCCCAAGGAACTAGAACTTGTTTAAAACTATCGTTTTAGTTCAAGTTAAATTGTTGCATGTCTCGTGTGTAAGCTTGCATGTAGTCATTTATTGTTGCATGTAGTGCTTTTGTTTGTAGGATAACTCTGTTTAGCTATCAGCTTCCGCATGTTATCTCTGATTGCTTGTTATTCTGTGTGCTTGCTTGTTGATTGTTTATCTTATGCTCGCTTGCTATTTATACTTGCTTGCATGTTGATTGATTGTACCTGCCTGTTGGTTGTTTTGGGGTTTTGGGGATTTGGGAATTAATCTCTCTGCAGGAACCCTGAGCTCACTAAGTAATCTTAGATTACTTATGATAATATTGTTGTTCTGCAGGTAACCTTAGAGGGAACTAGAGGGCGTGGTGAACGATAGGCTTCCGGAGTAGATTTGTTTTAGTGTCTATTGTAAAAGTTAAAAGTATGTGTATTGCGTATCAAACTTTGGTGCTAAGCCTCGTTGCTCTTTTGTGTAACCGTTTTAAGGCAAACTCTTTTAAGTATTAATAAATTCGGTTTTCTTTAAAAACGAGCGAGTTGTACTGATATAGACTTAGTCCGAGTCGGCTCAACGCACGGCGTGTCCGTAGGGTTGCAAAGCCTGAAGGACGTGTCGTGTGGTCGGGAACCTCGCCGAGGACTGGCCGAAGGGCCTGATTTGTTCTCGCACCCGGCCGGATCCTTGACGAACGTTTCCATAGTGGCGTCTTCGGACTGTGCCGTGGCCGGGATGGTCATAGCACGGTTCGGGGCGTTACAACGGTGGTATCAGAGCATGGTTATGATGCTGTATAGGACTCGCTTTTTCAAATGTTTTATCGAGTCAAATGGTCACAATAGACACTTAGGATAATCCGGATCGTTCATCACTTAGGGTTAGATGGGATTAAGTAAACCCTTGTTGATCATGGATGCAGATGTCTCGTCAAGGATCCGAAAGGACAAGGTCGATTCATGGTTCGCTGGACACGGGGAGGGGTTCAAATCAACAGTTTGGTCCGGAGGAATGGGGTTCGCAGTATGATGATGCGCAGAGGGAAGAGTCGTTCCCGGAAATGTATGGGCCGGACATGTATATGCCGGACTGGAATGCACCTGGCGCGACGCCAAGTTATACGCCATTAAGTTCAAATCGTTTTAATGCACCGGAGGAGATGTACCCGCCAGGGTTTTCACCGTTCAGAACATTCGCGACATATCCAAACCAGGATATGCCAAGGGGAGACCAAGCGCATGGAGAAGGACAGAGTGAGCCGAACGTACCAGAGACCCAGCAAACGCTTAAGATGATTCAAGACCTCTTGAGTCACATGATTCAGCAACAGCGACAGGATCAAGCCAACCGTGCGGCAGAAAATCCATCCGACCAATTTTTGAAGCTGGTAATGATGCTGAAGAACTTAGGATTCCGCAAGTTCAAAGGAGACCCGAACATTGTGTTAGCGGACGCCTGGATAAAGGAATTGGAGAGCAATTTCGAAATGATAAGTTGTCCAGAGGAGTTTAGGAGACGAGTCGCCGTCAATTTCTTAGAAGAAGATGCTCGTGCATGGTGGGATACCGTGGTATCACGCTATCGGTTTCAGACGGTTACGTGGGAGATCTTTAAGCAGGAGTTTGAGCTAAAATACTTTCCACCAGAGTCACGTGACCGATTGGAGAATCAGTTCCTACAGCTGGAGCAAGGTGAGATGACCGTTCGAGTGTATGGAAGAATCTTTACAAGACTTCGGAGGTATTTGTACCAAGGAAATGACGATGAGTTAGCTATGGCCCGGAGATTCTTTCACGGACTCAGGCCAGACATAAGGGGAAGGTTACATGCTGTAACGTACCGGAGTGTTGCAGAAGTAGAGGAGAGAGCGGTGAGTGTGGAGGAAGGCATTGAGATCGAGAAGGAGATTTCGACCAAGGAGAAAAAGAAGGAACCGGTCCAGCAGACTAAAATTGTGAACACCCGGAAGGTGAACCAGGTGGCAGGACGAAATTGGAATGCAGGCCGCGGTAAGGTCAGGATGAATGTGAATCAAGGAAGTCGAAGTGTGAGCAACATGGATCCGCGAGGATGTTATGTGTGTGGACAAGTAGGGCATTTTGCTCGAGCTTGCCCAACCGTGGAAGAAACGAAGAGCACCAACCTGTCAACCGTCACATGCTTTTACTGTGGCGAGTTAGGACACTATGCGAACTCATGCCCGTCGAAGCCGGCCAAACCGAACTCCCAAACTGTGAACCGTGCCCAGGCAGCAAACCAAGTGAAGGAACCCCCAGCGAAGAAGCAAGCAACCCCAGCAAATGTTTTTGCTTTAGGATTAGAGCCACCTAAACCTCAGCAGGCCGCGAAGGGCCCTATAACAGGTTTGAATGGGTTCTAACTCTCTTGTGATTGATTGTGTGTTTGCGTGTTTGTGTGGTTAGTTAGCATTGCATTTTGTTATATTTGCTTTGCATTTAGGAACATTACTTGTTGGTGGTAACCCCACACATGTACTGTTCGATTCGGGAGCGTCCAATAGTTTTGTGACTCCCGAAGTGGTTGACAAGTTTGGAGACTTGTGTGAGGAGGAAGAGGTGAACATTAATGTTTACACCGCTGGAAATCAACCGCCTTTGAAGACAAGGAGATGGGTCAAGGAAGTGTCGATAGTCTTGCAAGATACGAACCTTCCGGTAAACCTGTTGGTAATGCCGTTGGATAGGTTCGATGCTATATTGGGAATGGATTGGTTATCGGAACACCAAGCCCATATAGACTGCAGCAGGAGCAGAGTTATATTTGAGAACGGAGGAAGGACCCCTCTAGTTTTCAATGGGATCAGCCCGAGTAAAACGGCATACTTCGCGTCGGCAGCAAGGATTGGAAGATCAGTTGAAGAGGATGAGGTCTATTTAGTCACTCTGACCGCCATGGGAGGAGATGACAAGGAAGGCATGGAAGTTGAGGACATCGCTGTGGTCAAGGACTTTGGAGATGTGTTTAGACCATTGGAAGGATTGCCTCCACCTAGGAGCCATCCGTTTACCATAAATTTGGAGCCCGGAGCTACCCCAATTGCTAAGGCACCATATCGCATGGCACCAGCTGAGTTGGCTGAACTCAAGACTCAGTTAGAGGACTTGTTGGAGAAAGGTTTTATACGACCAAGTTCATCGCCATGGGGATCCCCAGTACTGTTCGTCAAGAAGAAGGACGGAAGCATGCGGTTATGTATTGACTACCGTGGTATCAATAACATAACTATAAAGGACAAGTATCCGTTGCCAAGGATTGATGAGCTGTTGGATCAGCTAAGAGGAGCAAGTTGGTTTTCCAAGATTGATTTAGCCTCCGGCTATCATCAAATCTCGATTGCAGAACAAGACGTGATGAAAACGGCGTTCCAGACAAGATATGGCCAGTACGAGTTTGTAGTAATGCCGTTTGGACTTACCAACGCACCGGCGGCATTCATGCGGTTAATGAATGAGGTTTTCCACGATTATCTGGACCAATTTGTGATCATCTTTATTGATGACATCTTGATATACTCCAAGAACGCGGAGGAGCACGCGGAGCATTTAAGGAAAGTATTGGAGCGGTTAAGGGAGATGAAGCTATTCGCTAAGTTCAGCAAGTGCAAGTTTTGGCAAAGGGAGATTGGGTTTCTAGGGCACCGAGTTTCGGAGCAAGGTGTGTCCGCCGACCCAGAGAAGATCGCCGCGATACAGGAATGGCCGAAGCCAACCTCAGTATTGGAAGTCAGAAGTTTCTTAGGCCTTGCGGGCTATTATCGAAAGTTCGTGAAGGGATTCTCAACTATTGCGAAGCCTTTAACACGACTTACTGGGAAGGGAGTACCGTTTATATGGAGTGAAGACGTGGAGGAAGCTTTCAGGAAGCTAAAGGGAGCACTAACGACAGCACCAGTGTTAGCCCTACCAGAGCCAAATCAACCGTATTCTGTATTTACAGACGCATCAAGAGTTGGAGTTGGTTGTGTTTTGATGCAAGGAGATAAGGTTATTGCTTATGCATCTAGACAGTTAAGAAAGCACGAGGAGAACTACCCCACACATGACCTGGAGATGGCAGCCGTAGTTTTTGCGTTGAGGATATGGAGATCGTATTTGTATGGAGAAGCAGTTCAGGTGTTTACGGACCATCAAAGTCTTAAATACTTGTTCACACAGCCAGATCTAAACCTGCGTCAGAGGAGATGGATGGAGTTCATTGCCGATTATGATTTGAAGATTCAATATCACCCAGGCAAAGCAAATGTTGTAGCAGATGCGCTAAGCCGAAGAAAAGCCCAAGTTGATGCCGAGAGAGATGTGGAATCTTTAGCTGACGAATTGAAGAAAGTGAGGCTTTTAGCCTTGGAAGGAGAGTCTAGTGAGCCATTGGGTTTACAAGCCGTAACTCAAGCGAGCTTGTTGCATCGAATTCGTGAAGAGCAACATCAGGACGAGAACCTGAAGAAGATTATTGAAGAGCTGAAGAGTTCTGAAGGACCAAATGCGAGTGGTTATCATTTAGCTAATGATGACACCCTACTTCTCAACGGGAGAGTAACTGTACCAGACCGGAGCGGATTACGAGAAGAGATATTGAAAGCAGCCCACAGTTCAGCGTTGAGTATACACCCAGGAAGCACCAAGATGTACAAGGACGTTCGAAGATACTATCATTGGCCTGGATTAAAGAGAGCAGTGGCGAAATGGGTGAGTCAATGCGACTCATGTCAGAGAATCAAGGTAGAGCATCAAGTACCAGCAGGGTTGTTACGCAACTTGCCCATACCAACTTGGAAATGGGACTCTATCTCGATGGATTTCATTACCGGTCTACCAATAAGGAAGGGACGAACCAATGATGCAGTATGGGTAGTGGTCGATCGTTTGACCAAGGTTGCCCATTTGGTTTCAGTAAAAAGCACGGACCAAGCGCCCGTCCTGGCTGAGAGATATATTGATGAAATTTTGAAGCTCCATGGGGTGCCGGCAAATATTGTTTCTGATCGTGACCCCAAGTTTGCATCACTATTCTGGCAAGATTTGCAAAGAGCATTAGGAACGGATGTCCATATGAGTACCTCGTTTCACCCAGAGACTGACGGACAAACGGAGAGGACAATTCGCACCATAGAGGACATGATTCGACTATGTGCGCTGGAGTGGTCATCGGATTGGGAGAAGAATTTACCGTTGGTGGAATTCGCATATAACAACAGTTATCATTCGAGTATCGGCATGTCGCCATTTGAAGCTATGTACGGAAGGCCGTGTCGCACGCCTTTGTGTTGGACAGAAGTTGGAGAGCGGACGAGTTTCAATCACAAGCTGATTGATGAGACAACGGAGAAAATCAAGTTTATTCGGGAGAGCATGAAGAAAGCACAAGATCGCCAAAAGAAGTACGCAGACCGTAAAAGGCGAGAAGTAGAATTTGAAGTTGGAGACATGGTATATCTGAAGGTTGCACCGCAGAAAGGGAAAGATCGTTTTGGCAAGGTGGGAAAGCTTGCGGTAAGGTTTATCGGGCCATACCGGATTGAGAAGAGAGTTGGTGAAGTAGCATATCGGCTATCAATGCCTGAAGTTATGCGATTGCATAAAGTCTTCCATGTGTCACAACTAAGGAAGCATGTACCAGACCCTAACATGATTGTGCCAGAGCCTATCGAGGAGTTGGAGTCAAATCTCACATACCCCGAAGGACCATTTGGAATAGGGCAAAGGAGGACTCGGAAGTTGAAGAACAGGAGTATCCCTCAAATCCAAGTATTTTGGGGAAGGCAAAACCGTAAGGTCACTACTTGGGAAGATGAGGACAGGATAAGGGCCAAGTACCCTCAACTGTTTGCAGAAGAAGATGAGGCAGGACCATCGGAACCTTGTAGAATTCGGGACGAATTCTATTAAGGGGGGGAGAATGTAATGACCCTCACCCTGAGGTAAATTACAAAATGAAATCTCACGGCCAAAAGGTGAAGAAGAGAAGCTAATGAGTAAAGAAGAGAGTTTAACGAAGGAAGGTCCGAGGAAATTTCATCCGATTGATCAATGACCGCAGTGGCCGTACCGCATCGACCGAACGGCCCGTACCCGAAGATGTCCGACGAACCGCGAACAAGTACCGCGGATCGACCCAACAAGTAAGTTTGGGAGATAAGAGCTTCTTCTCATCAAGGAATTAATCAAGGATTAATTTCCTAAAGTTAAAGATTAAATAATTCTTAGTGGAGGATTATTTTAATCATAAAAAGATTAGTGGGATTAGTGGAGAATTATGAATGGTGAATAAGGTGGCCAAGTCACTTGATTTTTCACCAAGGAAGAAGTGGTGATTAAAGGAGCCAAGTCACACCATTCTACACCAAAGAAGAGGAGTGGAGAAGGATTAGGCCAAGTTTCATGATTTTTCACCAAATAATCATAAGGAGAAGAAGTGGTAATTAAGAAGGCCAAGTCGCACCATTCAATGCCATAGAAGAGAAGTGAAGGAGAGATGAGCCAAGTCTCAAGGTTTTTCGCCAAGTGATTTAAGGAGGAGGATATGGACCAAATCGAGACAAGTCACAAGGCTCTTTGCCTTACAAAATTTTGTGGCAAACAAGCGAACACTCGCTCAATGTCTATTGGAGAGTGCCACCGCCCAACTTCCCTATAAATAGAGCTCTCACCCCTTTCATTTGCGAAAAAACATAAGGGGGTAAGGAGAGAAAGCTTAAGAGAAAAAGAGAGAGAGCAAGAGAAGGGAAGAAGAAGCGAAGTGCTGCGCGACCGAAGAGAAGAAAGAAGCAAGGACGCAAGACTAAGACTATCGACCACTGACCAAGGTTGAATCGAGAAGGAACTCGATCATAACCAAAGGAGATCTGGAGGTGCCGTGTTTGGAGCTTCATCAAAGGGACCGATCATCGACGGTTTACTGTGAGTTCAGGCACATATTCGCCGGCTTAGATGGAGGGTTGAAAACATCCATCTAGTGCGCGGTTTGCATGTTTCATATAGATGCATTTACTTGAATTCTTTTATGTTTTCTTGTTAAGTTGCATGGGAGGTGAGGTTACACCGGTTACTAGATCGAAATGATCTAGCGACAAGGTTGGTAACTGGTTAAAATACTTGAAAACTTATGAGATTTTAAATCATATAAACTCAAGTATAATTTGGTGAGGTTATAAGGCGTATTAGTCCGCGAGAAATTCCGGCTATGCGCAATATAACTTGGTATTGTCATCTTTCCCATTCCGTACCACATACAGCCGCGACATGTAACCCATGTTCGTGAGTGAGTAGGGTTGGTTACGAAGAGCTCGGAGGTTACTGGGCTCGCTACCCTGGCCGAGGCTGTCTACACGACGGTGTAGTGCTAAAAGAGATCCAATCGCATGCCTTTGTGGTTGTGACTCGGGGATCGGTGAGGGGTGTAGGGAAAGGATGCATACCGGGCCCAAGGAACTAGAACTTGTTTAAAACTATCGTTTTAGTTCAAGTTAAATTGTTGCATGTCTCGTGTGTAAGCTTGCATGTAGTCATTTATTGTTGCATGTAGTGCTTTTGTTTGTAGGATAACTCTGTTTAGCTATCAGCTTCCGCATGTTATCTCTGATTGCTTGTTATTCTGTGTGCTTGCTTGTTGATTGTTTATCTTATGCTCGCTTGCTATTTATACTTGCTTGCATGTTGATTGATTGTACCTGCCTGTTGGTTGTTTTGGGGTTTTGGGGATTTGGGAATTAATCTCTCTGCAGGAACCCTGAGCTCACTAAGTAATCTTAGATTACTTATGATAATATTGTTGTTCTGCAGGTAACCTTAGAGGGAACTAGAGGGCGTGGTGAACGATAGGCTTCCGGAGTAGATTTGTTTTAGTGTCTATTGTAAAAGTTAAAAGTATGTGTATTGCGTATCAAACTTTGGTGCTAAGCCTCGTTGCTCTTTTGTGTAACCGTTTTAAGGCAAACTCTTTTAAGTATTAATAAATTCGGTTTTCTTTAAAAACGAGCGAGTTGTACTGATATAGACTTAGTCCGAGTCGGCTCAACGCACGGCGTGTCCGTAGGGTTGCAAAGCCTGAAGGACGTGTCGTGTGGTCGGGAACCTCGCCGAGGGACTGGCCGAAGGGCCTGATTTGTTCTCGCACCCGGCCGGATCCTTGACGAACGTTTCCATAGTGGCGTCTTCGGACTGTGCCGTGGCCGGGATGGTCATAGCACGGTTCGGGGGCGTTACAATGATTATCTAAACTAGCCAACAAACCTCAATCAAACATGAGCTATCTCTAGACAATGATCTCCTAATACAAGTTAATCCAATCTCTTGGCAATAACAATCAAGCTAAGATACTCCCAATCTAGCTCTCACTAGCAAAGATCATATAAAAGCAGGCATTAAACACAGATCATTATAGTCAAAAATCAACAAAACATCTAATCTCTTAGCATGCTTCATGATAATCTCTAGATCTAGCCTTATCTAACAACTTAGACATTGGTGTGATGCTAAGATGCTTAAGATCTAACCTTACCTTCTCAGATATAAGATTAGCATAGAGAATATCTAGCCTAGAAGAGATCTATAACAAACAAGCTTGACCAATCTAAACAACCACAACCATTATCCAGCCTAACCCATCCTTAAGATCTAAGCAAACTACTAAGAATCACAAAACATGATGAACAAAATCATAAACCCATAAATTAATGAAACTTGCATGATTAGAAAGATAAGACAAAGATCTACAATATTGAAGAAGAAATCAAACTCAGATTCTCAATACTCAGAAAGTTATGGAACCAACAAGTATGAAAAATCTAGAGAAAAAGTGATAAAAAGTGGCTGATGATGAAAACAAAAAGCTAAAAATCCCAAAAGGGTAAAAACTAGGTTTTGGTGGCTACAAGATATTATTTCTGACTCTCTCTGACTTGGTGGCGGCCATAAGGTACATTAAGTATATATAGGAAGGAAGGGAAGCCCTAAATCTGCTAGCAGACAAAATAGAGAGGCGGCTGGAAGTGCTCGACCATGCTCGGTCGAGTGGCATGGTCGAGTGGCTTCTTCTTCTGTTTCGTTCACTGGTCGAGTCTTCGATCTGGGATGATATCTGGTCAGTAAAACAGGTATAACTCTTGAACGACAGCTGCGATTGACCTGCTACCACCGGCATTGGAAAGATAACTCGATTTCCTACAACTCTCATGAAGGACGCTGAAGCTGAATCGCAACGGAAAATCTACATTCGGACCGATCTTTGAGGAGCTCGTTATGAACCCGACCATGTACTCGACCGTGTGCCTGCTCGAGTAGTATGGTCGAGTGCCTTATTTTACCTTCCTGATACTTCCAATCCTCTTGTTTAGCTCCAGAAATAACAGCAAGTCCTTCCTTACCCTTTTAGAGCTCCATAACACCTAATAATACTCCAAATGCACAAATGTATGCAATGCATGCTTCTAAACATCCTAAGTGCATATTTGGACATAAATGGCTATAAAACCTAAGGAATGACTTCTATATGATCCAAAACATGAACTAAACAAGGCCATAAATATGGTAAAATATAGTGACATCAACACCCCCAAACTTAGTTTTTGCTTGCCCTCAAGCAAACAAACAAGACAAGAGAGGAAAGTGAGGTTTGAAAATGGGATATCAAAGCCTAAAGCTTGTTAATAAACTAGCTAGAATCAATGTCCAAGTTACTAATACTATGATGCAAGGTGAATGAACTGTACTTAAAGATTTTAGACAAGCCTATCACAACCTTTACTGATTTGAGCCTTAGATGTCACAATGCATTCAAATCAACCATTTCCTTTAACATTCATTAATCAAGAACATGAATCAATTTATGCAATGCTTAAACTCATTTGGCTTGGTAGTAAAAGGTTTTAGAGACAATGATGGTCTCTTTTTAGAGTGGGGCTTATCAATATCAAGGTTCTCTCATAAAAAATGGATTGAGCTTTAGAAGAATGCTAAAGGTAAGAACACTTAGACACATACAAGAACAAAACCTTGTCTACCCAAAGGCACCCAAAGTATTTATCCTATCAATCTAAACCCAAATTGTCCTAGTTCTACCCTTTTTCTTCTTCACTTCTCTTTCACCCTTTTCTCTTTTGATTTTAAAGTCTTAGGAGAGGTTTCTTATTTGATCTTTCTAGTGGAATGGGGGATTCTTTCTTATTGCTATGGTTCTCTTTTCTTCTTATTCTTAAGACATAAAAGCATTTTGCTATTCTCTTTTTTTCTTTCTTTCTTTTCTTTAACTAGAACCAACTTCAACAATCTTATACTTCCCATTCTTTCACTAGACTTTGATTTTACACATTCCCCTCTTAAAGACTCTACCTTTTTCTTTCTCTTTTTTCTCTTTTCTTTTCAAAACAGCCAAGTCCCAAACCCAACAAGTGATCCACCTAGTCCTATCTAATTTGGAAAATGCAAACTAGAACTACACAAGGTCTTACTCTTGTCAGTTCAAACCTAACACATTCTACCAAGCTCAATCCCAAAATAGGCCTTACACACTCAAGAATAAATTTGGCTTGAAAGAAGGATAGGTTAAGGGTAGGGAAACTGATTCTTAATGAGGAAATCAGCTACTTGGATCAACAAGAGTGGTAAAAGGAAAAAGATGATCCAAATATGTATATGGTATCCATGAGTTTAAAGCAATGCACAAGTTGATAATTGAAAGTCAATATTAGGTTCTTATAAGTAGGAAATGGCATCAAATCACAACATGCTTCAATTTAGACCAAATGCAATGCAGAAATTCAAGGCTTGGTTCAATCTTATGCTTCTAACTACTCAACTAGCATCAAAGTACTACTAACTTGGGCATTGATCCTTGTTTAGTGAATTTAAACAAGCTAACAAGGCAAAACTCATCATAGATCCCTAATGCAAATATTAAACAGTCCTATATGAAACATGCTAAACAATATCCTAATATGCAATGCAAACTACATGAACACTCTTTTTTAATGAAGATTTTTTCAAAATTTTTCAAATTTTTATGGTTTTTCTATGCCTTACATGCTATGCAAGTATTAACATGATTATGCTAAAAATTTGAAATAAGAAAACAGAAAACAATGTCAAATGCTATCTCAAACCCTCCCCCAAACTTAAATTACACAGTCCCCTGTGTAAGAGAAATTTGAAAGAGGATTCAAGAATCAAGAAGCAACACAAAATCAAGAAATGCAATGGTATATACAAAGATAGAGTTGGAGTATTACTTGGGATGGGTTGAGGGTGGGATTCATTTTTGGAATATCACCAAGTGCCTAAAGGACCTTCATGCTACCTGATCAACCATAACACAAAAGAAAACAAGATCAAAATAACAAGAAACTTAAACCAATATGTACATGGATACCTTTGGGACTTCCTCCCAAGTGAGCTTGTTTAAAGTCTCTAAGCTTGACTTTGCATACTTCTTATGCTTTGGAAGGGTGATATAGAGGTGATGAAGTCCCCTTTGTTCCCAAAGATTGTAGTGCTCCTCTTATTCCTGGGTCAATGCTAAAAGAGTTGTGTCTGCTGATAATACTCAGACCTTGCCTTGCTTTCTTTGGAGAAGAACTTCTAACTTTACCATGAAGCTTCTTGATTTGCCCACTTATCTCCTCATTCTTAGTTGTTAATTCCCTCACTGAATCATGTAGAATGTTGATAGTTTGAAGCTCAGACAAACCATCAGAGAAGGGGTTTCTTGGCTCTTGTTGTTGGTGAAGCTTGGGGATGAAGTCTGGGCATTTTGGGTGACTTGGTACCACTCGGTCGAGTGACTTAAGGTGCTCGGTCGAGTGGTAGGTCGAGCAGTAGGTCGAGCAGTAGGCCGAGTTCTCTGTTTCTACCCCATTCACACCCTCAAAGATTCCAGACTCAGTTTCATGACCTTTCTCTTCAATCCTGAAGGTCTGCCCATCAATAGTTGGCTTCTTCTGCTCAAGCTCTTTAACTTGTGGCTTCTCATTCATTTCAACATCTTGTAAAAAAGGTTCATGACTCAAGACCATCAATGCTTGCTTATCAATAGAAGCCTTGTACTTTTTCAGCATTTGCTCTTTAAACCGTCCTGGAAATGGCAAAGGTGGCTGATAGGGAGGAGGAATGAACCGAACCTGCTTGCTAGATTCTTGAGCAATGACTCGCTCAAGCACTCGACCATGCACTCGACCAGGCACTCGACCGTGTGCATGGTCGAGTGTATGGTCGAGTTGGGTCTCAAACTCAATTTTCTTCTCATTCTGCACCTCTGGTTGAAGAAAATCCTCCCCATCTTGGTTGTCACTGTCCTCAGGGAGCTTTGAAGGTAGTTCATTGAGAGAGATAGCTTGGGGAGTGGCAAAATCCTTTAGATTGTTAATTGATGTCCCATGGAGTTGTCTAGAAGAAGAAGAGTCACTCTTGCTCTCTAGGTGAAGCAGTCTGCAAGTTAAAGCTTCAATCTTGATATTAAGGGCACCATATTTGGAGTCCATCTTGTTTTTCATCTCTTTGAGCTTCTTACTTTTTTCCATATCTCCATTAGCTTGGACTTGTAGGGCTTGCTGAAGCATACTCTTCATCTCTTGATCTAGAGCAGGAGCTTGTTGGGGTTGTTGTTGAGGATAGACTGGGACCATAAACTGCGCATCTTCACAAACAACAAGTACCTTTTTTGGCTGGGAATCACCTCTATTGTGTAGAAAAAGCTTATCTATCTTCTCAAGCTTCTCATTCAAGGCTTTTAGTTCCTTTCTATGCCCTTCCTCAAAATCAACACCTCTCCTTAAGCTTCTATCATATTCCTCACAATAATTTCCAATTGACGCAGCAAGGTTCACCACTAACTCCAAACCTTCATCTACATCTCTATTCATGAAGCTTCCATTAGAGGCTGTGTCTAGGAGCATCTTGATCTTGGGAAGAACACCTCTATACAAAGTACACAACAAATATTCATTGCTGAATCCATGATGAGGGCATTGTCTCTGGTAGCCTTTGAACCTCTCCCATGCTTTACTAAAAGATTCACCATTCTTTTTGGAGAAATCCTGAAATTTCATTCCTCAAATGTGCAGTCCTTGAGCTAGTGAAGAACTTTGCAAGGAATACCTTCTTACATTCAACCCAAGAGGTGATTCTTCTGGGAGGTAGAGTCTTCTCCCACTGATGGGCTTTATCTCCTAGAGAAAAAGGAAACAATCTCAGCTTCAATGCATCCTCACTAACTCCATTTATATTGGTGAGGCTACAGAGCCTGTCAAACTCATCAAGATGTGCAAGGGGGTCTTCAGTAGGCAGGCCATGAAATCTGCTGCTCTTAACCATTGAGATCAGACTACTCTTTATTGTGAAGGTTGTGTTGTGGATAGGAGGAGGAACAATCCCAAATCTCTGAGTATGTGTAGTAGGAGCATCACTATCACCAATCTTCCTTCTCCTTTGAGGTTCATTCTGATCCTGTTGGAGTTCCATTTCCACCTCTTCTTCTGTTTTGTGGAGACTCTGAACAGGTGCTCGACCAGGTGCTCGAACAAGCACTCGACCGTTTGCTTTGAGGTACTCGGCCGAGTGCCTTGTCGAGTGGTACCTGAGAATCAAAATAGAACACCAGAACAAGAAAGAGGTGAGTAATAGAATAAAAAGTAACATAGCTTAATCTTGAAACAATGAAATCTCGACTGGAACATATAAACACCCTAATAGCAACGGCGCCGATTGAAACAGGATCTTTTTCAAGGTCTACTTATGCAATGAATGTATGAGAACATGCAAACAAAGACATAAGCAGAGATGGTGATGAATGGGATGCAAGGTGTTTCAATACCCTTATGATGTTGTAGCATAAAGGATGTCAATCCATAAAGAGTGTGATATGTAAGCAGTCAAGATGTGATCAATGCATTCAAGTTAAGCCAAATATCAAGTTGATTTGTTTCTAACAACCTAATGACAATAATGAAATGCAATGAACTAAGGCAACTTAAGACAGTGCTAATGCATAATTAAACAGTAGAAAAGTGCAATAAACTATGCTAAGCAATAGAAAACTACTAACAAATGCAACTAAGAGCAAACTGAAATGAAACAGAACAATGCATAAACAAGTAAGTAGATAGGAGCTCGACCTAGCACTCGGTCGAGTGCATGGTCGAGTGGGTGGTCGAGTTGACAAGCGAATGAACAGAACTGAAACAGAGCATCAAACAAAACATAACAGAACGAAAGTAAACAAACAGCAAGCGATTAAACAGGATTCAAACAGGTAAATCAATAGATAAGGAAGGTCCTAAGGATGGATTCATGGGCTGGACTCAAGCTATGATTATCTAAACTAGCCAACAAACCTCAATCAAACATGAGCTATCTCTAGACAATGATCTCCTAATACAAGTTAATCCAATCTCTTGGCAATAACAATCAAGCTAAGATACTCCCAATCTAGCTCTCACTAGCAAAGATCATATAAAAGCAGGCATTAAACACAGATCATTATAGTCAAAAATCAACAAAACATCTAATCTCTTAGCATGCTTCATGATAATCTCTAGATCTAGCCTTATCTAACAACTTAGACATTGGTGTGATGCTAAGATGCTTAAGATCTAACCTTACCTTCTCAGATATAAGATTAGCATAGAGAATATCTAGCCTAGAAGAGATCTATAACAAACAAGCTTGACCAATCTAAACAACCACAACCATTATCCAGCCTAACCCATCCTTAAGATCTAAGCAAACTACTAAGAATCACAAAACATGATGAACAAAATCATAAACCCATAAATTAATGAAACTTGCATGATTAGAAAGATAAGACAAAGATCTACAATATTGAAGAAGAAATCAAACTCAGATTCTCAATACTCAGAAAGTTATGGAACCAACAAGTATGAAAAATCTAGAGAAAAAGTGATAAAAAGTGGCTGATGATGAAAACAAAAAGCTAAAAATCCCAAAAGGGTAAAAACTAGGTTTTGGTGGCTACAAGATATTATTTCTGACTCTCTCTGACTTGGTGGCGGCCATAAGGTACATTAAGTATATATAGGAAGGAAGGGAAGCCCTAAATCTGCTAGCAGACAAAATAGAGAGGCGGCTGGAAGTGCTCGACCATGCTCGGTCGAGTGGCATGGTCGAGTGGCTTCTTCTTCTGTTTCGTTCACTGGTCGAGTCTTCGATCTGGGATGATATCTGGTCAGTACAACAGGTATAACTCTTGAACGACAGCTGCGATTGACCTGCTACCACCGGCATTGGAAAGATAACTCGATTTCCTACAACTCTCATGAAGGACGATGAAGCTGAATCGCAACGGAAAATCTACATTCGGACCGATCTTTGAGGAGCTCGTTATGAACCCGACCATGTACTCGACCGTGTGCCTGCTCGAGTGGTATGGTCGAGTGCCTTATTTTCCCTTCCTGATACTTCCAATCCTTTGTTTAGCTCCAGAAATAACAGCAAGTCCTTCCTTACCCTTTTAGAGCTCCATAACACCTAATAATACTCCAAATGCACAAATGTATGCAATGCATGCTTCTAAACATCCTAAGTGCATATTTGGACATAAATGGCTATAAAACCTAAGGAATGACTTCTATATGATGCAAAACATGAACTAAACAAGGCCATAAATATGGTAAAATATAGTGACATCAGGAAGAAGGCCATAGTTCCTCCTCCACCTCCTAAGCGTCAGGTTGGCCCGGCTGAAACACTTTCCTTAGGGAAAAGAAATGAAACTTTTGGTCGTCCAGATGCTGTTGAACGGGCTGGAGCGTGTACTCCTCAGAAGAGGAAGGGCGGTCTGGGCTCGTCTGCTCCTGATTCAGCTAAGAGGCAGAAAAAGGGGGACTACGAGTGGGATTTCCGCTACTCCACTGCAACTCGAGCTTTCCCGAATGACTCTTTCTCTAGTGCTGAGCTATTCTGCAAAATCCATTTTGGTACAGGTAATCTTATACCGGTCGACCGGATGAGGGTGAAGGACTCGGTCATTGACTTTGCAAAGACGTCTTTCGACGTTTTCTTACCAATCCCTTGGATATTTTTACAATTACGACCATTCTTTTAAATATTTTGACCAAGTTTTCCGCTTTGCAGCTTATTGCGATGATCAATCGGGTGGTTTCCCTTTATTAGCGCAACATCGGTGAGTTAGAAGTTGCTGCTGCCGAGCGTCCTGACCCTTCTGCTGAGAGAGTGAAGCGGCTTGAAAGTCAACTGGAGGAGGCCCTTCGTTCAAATCGGAAGCTGAGTGATCAGGTTGCAAAACTTGAACATAGTCGCGGCGGGCTGGTAGCCGAGAGGGACGACCTTCGTGTCAAGCTGGGGATTGCTTAGTCGTCGCGTGACGAGCTAAAGGTGGCGCTG
This sequence comes from Camelina hispida, assembly GCA_023657505.1. NCBI lineage: Eukaryota > Viridiplantae > Streptophyta > Magnoliopsida > Brassicales > Brassicaceae > Camelina > Camelina hispida. Next base: position 21,241,675 of record CP094637.1, on the reverse strand, counting down.
GAGTCTGAGACGAAGAGGTTGCGGGTGCGTCGAAAATACTATGGTCTTTACATCAAACTCTGCGCCTATCGCCATCTTGTCGGTTGTGCTCAGAGGCTCTTATCGAAGCACAAGAGTTATGATGATGCACTTGAAGCTTTGCGTCCGAAGTTCTTGGAGTATAACCAGGCTGTCGGGAATAATCATATGCTGGAGGCACTCGTCGTAGATGGTCAAGTCTCGCTTCTGGCTGATGGGGTCATTGAGAGGATTGACAATGTGGCTGCTCAGTTTAAGGAGGAAGTCGAACAGATCTTCATTCCTGATATCATCGAAAACGACTTCGACATGTCCTCGTGTTTTGCTACTTCCCTTCCAGAGGTGGAATGGGTCAGGTCGCCAAGCTACGAGGAAGTTCGTCACGAGTTCGAGGACAGGGCATCCAGTGACGAGGAGGAGAGGACGACCAAGGCGCAGGGGAGTACCTTAGCGATGGAAACCCCCGGGGATGGGCGAGTGAAGGTACAGAGTGACGAAGTCGTCGCCCGGGTGGAAGGACGAGACAAACAGGTCGTCGTCCAAGCAGAAGGGGAAGGTGGGTAGGTCGTCGCTCTGGTAGAGGAGCAAAGTGAACACGTTGCCACCCAGGAATGCGAGGAGGATTCTCTGGTCGCCAGTTTAGTTTGATAAGGTCTTCGCCGTATTGGGGTCGACTCCTACCATTATCTTTTTATCGTAAACTTCGGATTGCCCTGTTCAATGTTCGGCTCCCTTCGTTGTGTGTTTTTTTTAAGTTGCCGTTTTCGGAGATCGGATACCTTTGAACTCATGGTCGTCATGTTTCAGGGGTCGGCTCCCTTTGATCTTGATTGGTTTTATTGCATTAGCCTCTTTTTTATCCAATAGCCTTTATGACTCTTGTTGACCATTTAACAGGTGCGATTTCCGAGGCCCTCTTGACTGGTTGTTTGTCCTTGGGAAATTACGCCCTTCATTCTATAAATAACCCTTCAAACTCTGCATATTTCATTCTGTTTCTTTTCTTTTCTTCCAAGAGATAGCTCGTTGGTAGGGTAGGTGAGGTTGCTCTGATGCATGTGACAACGAGGTCGAAGTGGTTGAGGAGGGCGCGAGAGTGACACGCTGTGAGATCCGACGATGTGATTCGTTCGAAGAACGAGTACTAGCACGCTCGAATTCAGAGGCTGAGGAATTATATCGCAGCTACGCGTTGTATGTTCGAGCGTCATTTCCAGTTTTTCCGAGTGGACGGAACTGTGGAATATCTTGAGTTTTTGATCGATGACGGATTCTTCATTCTGAAATGGAGATGGACTGATTGCTTGAGGAATGCTCTCGCTGTGAAAAGTTATTGGCTGAAGAGAAAGTTCCCGATCTCGAAGAGGGCGATCTTGAGCCCATTGGTAGGAGGCCTTCCAAAGATCACGCGGAGCTCGATATTTGCCAAATTCGGGTCAATGTATTGCGTCAATATATAAAGCAGCTGGAGAGCACTGGTCATTACTTTTCTAAAAGTAGTCGTGTCGAGGGGGCTTGCTCTTATCTCGAGAAGATGGTCGCTAAGGGTGTTGTCGTCCCGATGGGAAAGCTGAAGGGATTGAAAGAATCTTGCTGCTTTTGGCAGGCGACGCTCGGCAGACTGGATTTTGATGAACCTTCCAAAGCTGACATGGGGGTTGATGAGTGAGCTACTCATGTGTGGTGATTCGTCAAGTTTTATCTTTTCTTTCGTCCCCCCCCCCCCATTTTTTGGGTACGTGCCATATTGGGGTTGGCTCCCGTGTCAAACTATTGTCGGGCTAGGGGTCGGCACCCTTCGTTAACTTTAACACGGCTTTTCTATTATACTTTCGTCGTTTTAACTATTCAGGTACAACGTGCGATGGTTGGTGCATCCTTATTACAAGTAGCGATTCGGTTAATTTTTCTTTTAAATAAGGTGCGACCTGTGACGATCTGCTTACTCCTGATTTCCGAGTTGCGACTCCGCGTATGTTTCTTTTAAATCAGGTGCGACTCGTGATAATCGGCTTACCCCTATTTTGCAAGTTGCGACTCGGCGTAGATAACACGTCGGAACGTCAAGTCGTTATTAGGCCAGGATAACAGCTTATAAATGGTTTGTAAAGTCTTGCAAACTTGAGATAACTAAAAGGAAATTATATTACTAGCAGCTGTGTCCCATTAAACGGGACTGCCTACGTACCCTCCAATCAGGAGGGATCAAGCCGCTCGTAGTTCACATTACATGATTGTTTGAAATTGTAGAAAGTGAGCTAAGCATAGCCGAGCTCTTTTTTTTTAAGTAGTAGTATCGCTTTAGATGCATGAAGTTCCAAGATTTGAGTACTGGTTCGCCGCTCATTGTTAAAAGCCCGTACACGTTGGGGTGGACGACCTTGGACACCTGATATGGACCTTCCCAGTTAGCCCCCATCTTTCCAGCGTTTGGCTCGGCGGTGTTTTCGAAGAACTTCCGGAGGACGAGGTCCCCTTCGTCAAAGTATAGATTGTGGACCTTCTTGTTGTAGTACTTGGCCACGGCGAGCTGGTAATTCTGAATTCGCAGAAGTGCCTTATCGCGTTACTCTTCTAACTCGTCGAGTCTGTCCATAAGCATCTGACTGTTGAGTGCAGTGTCCTGGACGAGCATTGTTCGTCGAAGACTTGTACTGCCGTCCTCGGCAGGCGCCATTGCTTCCATCCCATAGGCCAGGGAGAACGGAGTTTCGGTTCGTAGATTGTCGCGGGGTCGTACGGTAGGACAAAAGTTCCCTGTCGAGCTCGTCGCCCCAAGCACCCTTCTTGGCGTCTAACCTTTTCTTTAGGCCGTCGAGTATAGTTTTATTCGTTGTTTCGGCCTGCCCGTTTCCTTGTGGGTACCTCGGCGTTGACTTCCTTAACTTGATTCTCCACTTTGCGCAGAAATCTTTGAATTGTAAGGAGATGAACTGCGAACCATTGTCGGTGACTATTTCATAGGGAAGGCCGTGACGGTAGATGATGTATTTTCATACGAAGAGCTGGATGTCTTTGGCTTTGATGTTGGCGTAGGACTCGGCTTTGACCCACTTTGTGAAATTGTTGGTGAGGACGAGGATGTAGCATTTTTTTCTGGAAGCGGGTAACGGGCCGATAATGTCCATCGCCCAGCGCATAAAAGGATATGGAGCTATGCCGGCCCGCAGAAGCTTGGTCGGCTGATGGATGATGGGGGCGCGTCGTTGGCACTTCTCGCATTTGGCGACAAACTTCTCACAATCGGACATCATCATTGGCCAGTAGTGGCTGTGCTTCTTAATTTGTAGTGCCAAGGCTCGGCCTCCTGAATGGTTACCTCCAGCTCCTTCGTGGGTTTCCATCATGACCCGCTCTGTGTTGTCGCCGTGTAAACATAACAGCAGGGCGCCTGATGCCGTCCATCGGAGTAAGTGTTCCTTCATCAAGGTATAGTGGGCAGCCTTCGTTTTCAATCATCTTTTGGCCCATTTGTCTGTTGGTACGTTGCCGTCTGCGAGATATGCGCGAATCTCGACTCGCCAATCTGTCTTGTCATCATCTGAAGGAGGCTAGAACTATCGTCGCAAAGTTGCGGTTTTCCAGGTAGTCCTGATTTCGTTGGGATGGTCAAAGGCAAGGCAGGTTTTGCTTTAGTTTCTTTTATGCTTGGGGTGTCGATGCTTTCCACTGGGATAATCCGTCGAAGGTCGGGATTTGATGTTGAAGCGAGTACAGCTAAGGCGTCGGCTGGAGCGTTGTCTCCTCTGAGGATCTTTATGAGTTCGAATTTTTCGAAACTCTTGGACAGGATCCTAACGACGTCGAGGTAAGCAGCCATTGGCTCGCTGTTAGTATCGTATTGACCGCTAAACTGGTTGGCGATGAGTTGAGAATCGCAGAAAGCTTGGATTCACTTGATTTGCATTCCACTAGCGAGTTTGAGCTCGGCGATAGGTGCCTGGTACTCGGCGACATTGTGGGTTTCCTGGAACCGAAGACGGAAAGACTACTCCAAGATTTCCCCGGTCGGAGAAGTTAATCGGATTCCTACGCCGGAATCCAGGTGTGAGGATGCACCATCGACATACAGGGTCCACTGTCCGTCTGATGGATTGGTGGGCGTTGGCTAGGCTTCGCCTAATGGTAGTTCAATTAAGAAGTCGGCCAATACTTGGGACTTAGTGGCTGGGCGGGTGCGGAATTTGATATCATACTCGCTGAGCTCGATCGCCCACTTCTTTCATCGGCTGGACTGATTTGGACTGTGCAATATAGATCGTAAGGGCTGACTGGACAGGACGGCGATGGTGTTTGACTGAAAATACGGTCGGCACTTCCTCGCCGACGTGACGACAGCCAGGGTGAACTTCTCGACTGTCGGGTAACAAGTTTCTGTGTCATCGAGGGACTTGCTTATATAGAAGATAGGCCGCTGCTCTCCTCGGTTGTCTTTGACGAGCACTCCGCTGACCGCCGACCCAGAGACTGCGATATAAAGGAACAAGACCTCACCGAACTCCGGCTTGGCTAGGATCCGAGGCCTCGACAAGTAGCTCTTCAGTTTGTTGAACGCGATTTGACAAGTTTCGTTCCACTCGAACTTCCCTTTAGTTTTGAAAAGCTGGTAAAACGGTAGGAACTTATCCATTGACCTGGATATAAAGCAATTTAAGGCAGCGATTCCTCCGGTTAATCGCTGAACCTCTCGGGCATTCCTTGGCGATGGTAGGTCAAAGATCACCTTGATTTGCTTTGGGTTTACTTCAATACCTCGTCGAGTTACCAGATAGCCAAGAAATTCTCCCGACTTAACTGCGAAGGTGCACTTAGCTGGATTTAGCTTCATTCCATATTTATTCACAGTATCGAAGCATTGCCGGAGATGAGTGATATGGTCGCTGGCATGTTGTGATTTGACGAGCATGTCGTTGATATACACTTCCATGGTTTTGCCGAGCTCTTCAGCAAACATCTTGTTAACTAGTCGCTGGTAAGTCGCTCCCGCGTTCTTTAAGCCAAAAGGCATGACCTTATAGCAATAGATTCTTCTTTCGGTAATGAACGACGTCTTCTCCTGGTCGTCCTTATGCATGAGGATTTGATTATACTCCGAAAAGGCATCCATAAAGTTCAAGAGCTTGTTGCCTACGGTTGCTTCAATGAGTTGATCGATCTATGATAGTGGGAAGCTGTCCTTCGGGCAGGCCTTATTAAGGTCAGTAAAATCCACGCAAACTCGCCATTTCCCGTTCTTCTTTTTGACAACCACCGGGTTGGCTAGCCATTCGGGATACTTCACCTCTATTATGGATCCTGCACCGAGGAGCTTTTCAACTTCATCGTTTACCGCTTGCGACCTCTCGGGACCTAGCTTGCGCCGTTTCTGCTTGACCGGCTTGTGCTTTGGGTCGGCGTTAATTTCGTAAGTCATAACGGTTGGATCGATCTCTTTCATATTGGCCATTGTCCAAGCGAACGTTGTGATGTTTGTTTTGAGGAACTGGATCAGCTCGTCGCGCATTACTAGAGTTATCTCCGTTCCAATCTTTACATATTGCTTCGTATCCGTCTCGTCGAGATTCACTTCTTCTGTTGCGGTGATACCTTGCTGGATCGGAGTTGACTTAACTTTTTTGCTGTGAAAATCTTTTGTTCAATCAAGAAACACGCCCTCGCGCTCTGCTGGTTACCGCGCAATGTATACACGCCTTTTGGGGTTGGAAATTTGACGCACTGGTGGTACGTCGACGGGAATGCGTTCATCTTATGAAGTCACGGGGTTCCAAGTATGATGTTATAGAGGTTTGGTTTGTCGATGATGGCGAATCGGGAACATCTTGCCATTCCCCCAACAAAGATCGGCAGATCAATGGTGCCGACTGACATGATGAAATCTCCGTTGAAACCGGTTAAAGAATGGCACTCTGGCCTAATGTCACTCTCGCTGACTTCCATTTGTGTAAGAACATTCCTGAAGATCACGTTTACCGAGCTTCCGGTGTTGACCAGGATTCTCGTAACTTGGATTTTGCCGATCAGGAGTTCGACGACCAATGTGTCGTTATGTGGTAGGTCTAAACCTTCTAGATTGCTATTGTCAAAGGATATCGGCCTGTTTTCGAATCTATCCTCGATGGCCAGGATTTCTTCGTTTCGGCTTTCTTGGTGTAGTCCCTTATCGATCTGACTGAGTCGTTGCCCCCTACTAGTCTGCCCATAATCATGTTTATCCGTCTTATTGTTGGGGGATGTTGATCGGGCTGACGGTCTGTACGCGGTCGTTTTTCATGATTGACATCATCTGGAACTTCCATCTCATCTCCACTTTGGTCGTCAAGTGTCTTGAAATCCTTCACAAATTTCCGAGCAACTTTTTTGGCTCGCTTGGTATCGTTCCATTCGGGTCGGGTTGTCCTACTCCTGTCAGACTCGATGATTATTGCGCCATTTTGTATTGTTCCATCAGGACTGTTTGGAGATAGAGACACTTTTCGGTTGAGTGGGTGGTGCTTTGATGGTAATCACAGTATTGAGTCGCGCTACTCTCGCCTCCTTCTTTCCGGACGTATTTATTCCATTGTAAGTTTGGTTGTGTATGTTCACCGATCGTGAAGGTTCGATGAGTTCGATCTTGGTTATGGGTAAAATGCTGTCGGGGTTCGACATGCTCGACCTTTGGTGCTACGACTGTTAGTTCTTTGGTGGGGACGCTTTTTGCTGCCACATGCTTTTTAGCGTTAAAAGCTTTTTAGTGTCTCCACATGTGACAAAGGCAGCTCTACCTTGAATCGGGATTCATACCATAGGGCATTTCTGAGTGCGACGATAGCTGCCGCGTCAGGAATCGAGACGTTGACGATGACTTCTTTAAATTGTATAATAAATGATCGGAGTGATTTGTGGCCATCCTGAGTCAGGGCATACAGATCGGCGTGTGAGTTCTTGTTCTCCATCAAGACAGAAAATTGCTTCAAGAATTCAGTTATCAGATCTTTGACACTATCAATATATCCGGATGGAAGTCGCGAGAACCAACTCAGGGCGGTTCCTGTCAAGTGCTCGGCGAAGACTTGACATGCCCCGACGTCATACTCATCCGGGTTGAATTGCAAAGGACCAAGCGATACTTTAAAAGTAAGTAGGAAATCCTGCGGATCAACTGTACCATCGTAGTAACCAAGCCTCGGCTTGACTGTTCGTCTCACTGGAGTGGTAGTGAGTCGTATAGAGAACGGAGTTCGTTGGGTTGCTTCGAGCATGAGGTCCATCTCTAGTGCCTTGCTCGTCACCTTTTGAAAGATCGTCTCCATTTCTTGCATTTTCTCCTTGATCTCTATCAACTCCGGGTCCTTTCCTCTACTATTTCTCTCATCGACTTGTGTGTCGAGGTTACGTCCTTGCTCATTGGTTCGAATATGTGGCCTTACCATCGTCCTGGTCGAGAGGAGGTTTGCTGGGCTTTGTTGAGCAGCGTGAAGATGATTAATTTCCTCCTGGGAGTTAATCTGTGCTGCGGTCAGTGCGTAAAAACGAGTATTGAGCACGGTGAGTTGCACAGGGTTCTGCGTCACCTCTGTGGTCGTCGGGCATGTTAGGTTTATCGCGATGACGAACGTTTCCGGAATTTCTGCCGCTACAGCCTTCCTCAGAGCGTCTGGGGCCGGAAGGACTGTTGTTCCACTTGATCTGTTCCTGGAGTTATCGTTCCCCCGATGAACCAATCTCTTTGTTTCCTTCTTTGGTGATTCCAGTCATCTCGTCTAGCTGTTGTAGGTCCGTTCTTCAAACTTTCAAATAAAACATCGACTTGGCTCCCCCTACCTAGCGCGCCAAATTGTTGATGTCCAAATCGTTCACAATTAGAATGTTTAGTTTGGTAAAAAAGAGATCGAAATTCTCTTTATAAATCGGTGTTGGGGCACAAAAGGACGGACTACAATTTGGTCTAGACGAGTTAAAATAACGGACGAAAGACAATAGACGAGCTGTGAGCTCGTCGATTCTAACTTGGACGAGATGTCGGTCGTTACTTCTATCCGTATTCTCTCTTCGCAGCAATCTTGCATCCCTGTTCACGGACGCCGTACTCTCGCTTTTATAGGGATTTGTGTTGGTTCGTCCACCGAAAGGACCGAAATGCCCCTCCCAGCTAATGGGCATTTCATGGGCTTCAATGTACTTGGGCCAGGCAATGTTGTGGGAGTGAGAATCCACCCCCAACAAACTCTCACCAAAGATGTACAAGCAAAAAAAGATTGCTGAGAGATGCTTCTTAGAAATTATATATACAGACAAAAAAAACACTTAAGAATCATCAAGAAACAACATCAGGGAGAGGAAAAAAACTTAAAGAAAGCGACAAAGGCAGGCAGCTCTCTCTCTCTCTCTCACTCACCAGTTAGCATGACAGAAAGTTGCAGTCACAAACTGGTACTATATATGCCGGAAAATTGTGATACAAATATAAAGATTTGATCCCGTGAACCTATTTTTTGAAATATATTGGTTTATGATTTAGAAAGAATTTTAATGACTTTAAAAGTTATGTAAAATATGTTGTTATTCAATCAAGACTTTCTAAAACTCTTTAAAATTTTGGTGTTATTGGTTGTGGATTTGTAAAAAGTTATCTAAAATCTTGATAAATCTAGTGTTAGTGGATTAAGAGTCTTATAAATTCATTAAAAGTTTTATGTTATTCAAGTAAAACAAAAGAATCTTGGATTGTTAATGAATTCAAATTTTATGTTATTGGTTTAGGATTTTATATCATTTCCTTCATAACAAAAGTCATGAAAACTCTTTCATCAAATAGAAAGATTTTACAAGACTAGGCAAAACAAATCAGCAAGATTTATAAAAAAACTTCCTAAAAAATCTCTTAGAATCCTTCATTTTTACTTTCTAAATTCTCTATGATTTTAAAAATCGGCAAGATTTTAAAAAACATAAAATCATTAAAATTCTTTCTAAAAAGACAATGTCAACCCTAAGTTCAAAAATACCTAAAATACAAAAAGAGCCACAGAAGCAAGTTCAAAAATACCTAAAATACAAAAAGAGCCACAGCAGCAAGTTCAAAAATACCTGAAAGAAGTGATCAGCCACATATATGCCAAGATTGATAAGTATAATCCAAAATATGCCATTTGCTCCTTGCTTTTGTGGTTTTTGTTTGTATTCTTTGGCCTCCTTACTCAATTCATCATACCGTGGTGTAATGTCTGGAAAAAAAAAACAAGAATTACATTATGGTTTTAAAAGTCTTGCTGATTTTTAAAATCCTAGAAAATTAGAAAGTAAAAATGAAGGATTCTTAGAGATTGTTAGGAAGTTTTTTTAAATCTTGCTAATTTGTTTTTCCTAATTTTGTAAAATCTTTCATAAAATCTTTCAAAATTTTTCAAAAAATATTGCACATATATTCTCTTGTTTATTCAAGGCTTTTGTCAAAAAGAGGAAAAAAAAATCTTTTTTCGTCAAACCTGTTTTTGTAGAACCCCAACACTAAAATCTGTTTCTTGGTGAAGAAAGTCATATATCTTACAGAATTCTTGGTAAGGAATCTTCAAAATGGTTAAATCTGTTTCTTTAATCTATTGACTCTTGTTCGTCAAATCTGTTTTTATATGATGAACTTTTGCATAAAGAGAGAGAACAACTAAAATCTCTTTTCAAGTCAAGAAAATTACATCCCAGTGTCAGGGGAATCTCAAGTTACCCTATTCAAAAGAATAACAAAAAGTCATCAACTATATGATTCACAATCTTTCTATTTAATGAAAGAATTTTCACGACTTTTGTTACGAAGGAAATGATATAAAATTTTAAACCAATAACATAAAATTTGAATTCATTAACAATCCAAGATTCTTTTGTTTTACTTGAATAACATAAAACTTTTAATGACTTTATAAAACTCTTAACCCAATAACACTAGATTTATCAAGATTTTAGTTAATTTTTTACAAATCCACAACCAATTAAACCAAATTTTTAAACAGTTTTAAAAAGTCTTGATTGAAGAACAACATATTTTACATAACTTCTAAAGTCATTAAAATTCTTTCTAAATCCTAAACCAATACCCCTTAGAAATTCATCTCATCCTGTCTCGTCCCGTAACAATTAAAATATACAAACTTAGTAAAATGAATTAATTCAAAAACAAATAAGGTGAAATTTAGAAACTTCATATATATTTAAAATCGTTTCTAAAACAATTATAACGCCATGAACCTTATGACCTAATGCTTTATTGATTAAATGAATACCAATTTTCATAGTGTAGGACTTGTAGGGTTCTGTTTTCAACAATTTGTATTAAACTCAATTACTAACGGGTTTGAACAAATAACGGATTTGTAACTAGTTAGACATTGACTTTGTTTTTGTCTTAACTAACAAACCCAATCTTAATTGGGCCTTGACTTGCTTCTAGCCCATCTGGCATCTTCCTTTCTTCCTCCTCTTCGTTGCTTCTTCTTCTTTCAATTATTTCTTTTGCAATTATTCTTACTAACTCTCTTCTTCTCATGCTTGATTCTATTGAGATTTCAACAGTTCCTACTCCGAGCAACCCCTTTTCCGGCACCTCTTATGGAGCCTGGATTTGGTGCTTCTCAAGATAAGTCTCAGGCTAGCACTATTGTACGTGCTCAAGGTACTGCTTGTAATCCGAGCATACACAACCCTTGTTCGATTTTTATTTGTTATTGATCGTTCAATTTCATCTCTATTTCCCATTACTTTCTTCAATTCAAAGATTCAAATTTTAGCCTTTTCGTTTTCTACAGATTTGGATATTTCTAGTTTTTTTTTTTGTAATTCATGGGTTTATTGTAGTTTTGCTGAATTAGATTTGTGGGTTTTGTTGTTTCACTGGAATTGTATGTGAGTATCTTTGTATTTGAAGAAATTTTGGCAACACAGAACAAAGGTTTTTGAAACTTCGATATCACTTTACAATCTGTTACTGGATCCATAAATATATTGTTAAATTATAGATAGGAATGAGCAATTAAGGAAGAGAGGTTGTAATTTGCATAATTATAGATTTATGTGTTGCTATTGGCCAGTCAAATTACTTTTTTTTGGGAGATTGGCACTATAGCACACTTTTGTAAGAAAGTTGTGCAAATGGCACACTTCCTGTCCATAGGGCATCTTAGGATTTTCCTCGAGTATCTAACCGAGAAATTACCAAGTGAGACTAACAGGTTGTGTTTCTTTGTGCTTTGTTTTGTGTTTTGCAGGTTTGTATGTTTGTTGTGCAAGAAAAGTAAAGAGACACGAGGATATACGAGTTCCTAGGATCAATGTGATCCTGGTACGTCTCGGTGAACCTGAAACCGGTCCACAAGAAGTATCAGAATAGCAATTACAACTTGAACAAACTCACCCCAAGCTCACGTCTCTCACCTTACAAAGAACAAGACCCCAAGAAAGAACAAGAACAACGAAGAAGACAAAAGTCTCTTTCACCCGCTCTAGGTTTCTCTCTCTCTAACCACTCAGTCTTTTTCTTTGTAATGTAACGCCAAATGCTTCTCTGCATTGTTCCATCTGCTCCTCACTCCTTTAATAGCACTATGTCGTTGCCTTGTAGGGTGGAACAAGACAAACCTATACGATTCACGCAACATGTGTGTTACCGACCGAAGCGACATAGTCCTTGTCGTTTAATCTCCAGGGCTTATCCTTAGCAGACCAAGCTGGGGCTATTCATCATTTACCGGCCCAATCCTTTAGCGTAAGCCCACCTGTCTGATCCAAATAACCAAAACGACAATCTCCACCTTGATTTGCTCTTACAAACCAACCGAAGAATCGACCCCCTTCTTGTTTCTGATTTCACCACCAGAAACCACCGTTCCGTCTTTACCGACGGAGCCCTAGCTCTTCACCGAGCTATGTATCAGTGCCGAAGCACTTTCAATTTACTCAGACCCTCCTCAAATTTCTTCACCAGTATCGATTTTGTCAACAAATCGGCCGGATTTTCTTTTGTGTTGATCTTCGAAACCCTCAATGTACCCTTCTCAATTTCATCTCGAATGAAATGATATCGCACTTGGATGTGCTTTGTTCTTTCGTGGTGTACACTGTTTTTGGCCAAACAGATGGCGCTTTGGGAATCACTGAAGATTTCAGCTCGCTCTTGCGGAATTCCTTAGCTCGCTCACTATCCTCATCAACCACAGAGCCTCTTTGGCAGCTTCTGAGAGTGCCATATACTCTGCTTCGGTCGTTGATTGGGCTACTACTTGTTGGAGACCAGACCTCCAGCTGATCGTATTTCCTTCGGCTTGGAAGACATACCCGGTAATTGATCTTCTTTTATCCAAATCAGCTGCGTAGTCACTATCACAGTAGCCTACGACCTTAAACTCTTTAAACTTTGTGAATGTGAGCTTAAAATCTGATGTGTTTCTTATGTACCGCAACACCCATTTAACTGCTTTCCAATGTTCTTTGCAAGGGGAGCTCATGAATCGACTTACCAGACCTACTGCGTATGCAATGTCCGGACGTGTCCCAACCATGGAGTACATGAGACTGCCTACGGCACTTGCATAAGGTATGCTTCTCATTTCTGCCTCAGCTTCCTCTTTAGCTTCCGGTTTTGTTCCAGATAGATTGAATTCTGCTCCCATAGGAGTCAGAACTGGTCTTGCATTGTTCATTCCAAAGGTTACTAGAACCTTTTCTAGGTAGCTTTCTTGAGACAGTAACAATACACCTTTCTCTCGTTCTCTGGTAATGTCCATGCCCAAAATCCTCTTTGCATTTCCGAGATCCTTCATCTCAAACTCATTGCTCAACACTTCCTTCAGTCTTGAAATCTCTGCCTTGTCTTTAGCAACCAATAACATGTCATCTACGTAGAGTAGTAGATAGACATATTCATCACCTTTCAAAAACTTGAAGTAAACTCATGAATCATACTGACTCCGCTCATACTTCTGAGATTTCATGAACTGATCGAATCTTAGGTTCCATTGCCTTGGAGACTGCTTCAATCCGTATAGATCTTTCTGTAGTGAACATACTTGATCCCCATTCTCATACCCCTGTGGCGGTTCCATAAAGATCTTCTCTTCTAGCTTTCCATGTAAAAACGCCGTTTTTACATCCATTTGCTCCAATTCAAGGTCTCTGTACACTACCATAGACAACACCAACCGTATGGTGATGTGTTTAACCACTGGTGCAAAAACTTCATGGTAATCTATACCTTCAATCTGAGAAAACCCTTTTGCTACTAGCCTAGCTTTGTATCTAGGTCCTTCCACCCCTGGTATTCTTGGTTTAAGTTTAAAGATCCACTTACAACCAATGGTTCTCATACCTTCTGTTCTGCTCACATCGATCCATGTTTTATTCTTGTGATGTGAGCTCATCTCTTCCTCTATAGCAGCAATCCACTTTAGCCTATCTTTACAGCTTATTGCTTACTCATAGGTTTTTGGCTCTTCAGCATTTATGAGGTTAGACATAGTGAGAGCAAAACCCGCAACATCTCCATTATCAAACCTGCTTGGTGGTTTGATGTTTACTCTTCTTTCTCTGTCTCGTGCAAGTTGGTAATTTCTGAGCTCATTACTGTCATTTCCCGAATCTTCCCCTGATTCTTCCTCTTCTGGTCCATCCTCTAAAGGAGCTCCACCTTCTCCTATGGGAGCTCCACCTTCCTCTGGTGTTGCCTCGTTTGTGGATCCAGAAGACTCACCCCTTGTAGTTTCATTGGGTAAAATGAATGTTACTTGTTTCCCATGTTTCTCTGATATCGCCTCTTCAGTTTTAGGCAATTTTCCGATATCCTTGTACAGAATATCTTCACAAAATGTTACATCTCGACTGACAATGCATTTTCTGTCCTCACTACTCCAAAATTTTGTAACCTTTAACTCCTTGTGGATACCCCATGAACACCCCCTTCTTGACTCTTGGTTTTAACTTTCCTTTATCGACATGATAGTAAACCAAGCAACCAAACCTTCTTAAGTGATCATACTTCGGTTTCCTTCCTGTCCAAACCTCTTTAGGAATCTGAAAGTTTAATGGAGTGGATGGAGTTCTGTTCATCACATACACGACTGTAGACAAAGCTTCTGCCCAGAATGATTCTCCTAATCCAGTTTCACTCAGTAAGCTTCTCACCTTCTCAAGCACTGTTCGATTTAATCTCTCTGCTACCCCATTTTGTTGAGGGGTATCAGATCTCTTCTGGATGTTATGTGGTAAGAACATCCAGAATCCAAGATCCAAGCATCTTTTGGTTGATATTTAGACACTGTCAACATCAACGGTTCAGCACATTGAGCTTGTGCCTGCTTCACCCTTTTGATTTGTGCTTGCTTGGTTCTTCTTCGGACAGTCTTTCTTCAAGTGGTCTTCACTACCACAAATCCAGCAAGTCCTTTTCTTGGTCTTAGACTTGCCTCTTGCGTCTACTTTTCCCTTTGGTTGCGTCTTCTTTTCAGTTCTGCCTCTTGTCTGTATAAACAACCCTTCTTCTGCAGGTTTCTTTAGTACCCCCTTATCTTTCAGCTCCAATTCGATAGAATATGTTGACGTGATTATCTCCTTGGGTGTAACAAAGTCCTTGTCTTTGTTACTATACTTCAAGGTGTGTACGAGGTTGTCAAACCTCTTAGGCAAACTGTTCATGAGAATCGCAGCCGTATCTTCCTTGCTCATATCCACGTTTAGGCTAGATAAGTCTGATATGAGCTTATTGAAGGTGTCTAGATTCTTGTCTAGGTTCTTGTCCTCCTCCATCTTGAAACTAAAGAACCTTTGCTTAAGATAAAACCGATGTGGTAATGTCTTAGCCTGATAGTTGTTCTCTAGGGCTGTCCACATAGCATATGCGGTTGGCTCCTTCATGACTTTTCTAAGCACCATATCTCCCAGACTGTGACTCAAGAGATTTCTTACCCTTCTGTCTTTATCTAGCCATTTCGGAACTGACTTTGCTTCCCCTTCTGAGTCTTCACCATCTTTTCCTTCAGCACCTTCTGCTGGTGGTGGTTGTAGTACTGACTCAAGGCCCAAGATTTCCAGCTGAGCGCACATCTTGTGTTTCCACAAAGCAAAGTCACCTTCTCCACGTCAAATCTTCCTTGTGTAGGTTCCATCACTGAGACCTCTTCAGAACTCGAGGCTCACACCACAAACCCAACACAAAAGACAAAACCAACAAACTGTCTCAGCAAAACTCACACAACACAACCAGAACTTCGACCAGAAAACTCTAACTTTCCAACTTTGTTTCCGTATCTACTTCAGAAATAACTCAGATACATAAAAAACCAAACTTGGTGAAGAAATGTACCTTAAAGGTTGAACCTTTATGAGTTTTAGAACAGTAACCACCTCTGACTTGTAGAGCTCCTTGTAGATCTACTCTTTCTACGGTTAGACCACTCTAACCTTGCTCTGATACCACTGTTAGGATTTTCCTCGAGTATCTAACCGAGAAATTACCAAGTGAGACTAACAGGTTGTGTTTCCTTGTGCTCTGTTTAGTGTTTTGCAGGTTTGTATGTTTGTTGTGCAAGAAAAGTAAAGAGACACGAGGATATACGAGTTCTCAGGATCAATGTGATCCTGGTACGTCTCGTTGAACCTGAAACCGGTCCACAAGGAGTATCAGAGTAGCAATTAAAACTTGAACAAACTCACCCCAAGCTCACGTCTCTCACCTTACAAAGAACAAGACCCCAAGAAAGAACAAGAACAACGAAGAAGACAAAAGTCTCCCTCACCCGCTCTAGGTTTCTCTCTCTCTAACCACTCAGTCCTTTTCTCTGTAATGTAACGCCAAATGCTTCTATGCATTGTTCCCTCCGCTCCTCACTCCTTTAATAGCACTCTGTCGTTGCCTTGTAGGGTGGAACAAGACAAACCTGTACGATTCACGTATCATGTGTGTTACCGACCAAAGCGACAGAGTCCTTGTCGTTTAATCTCCAAGGCTTATCCTTAGCAGACCAAGCTGGGCCTATTCATCATTTACCGGCCCAATCCTTTAGCTTAAGCCCACCTGTCTGATCCAAATCACCAAAAACGACAACGCACTTTTGTTGTGTAAGAAGACAGACATACCCCTTAACTAGAGACTCAAACCGTAAATAAAGAGTAAAGCGACATCGTTTTTTATGTAGAGGAGTGAATTATTATTTTCTCGTTTTTTGACTGAATAATTTTTTTACCACGAAGTAAAAAGTGTTTTATCGTTGTTCGTCACTTTGGGAAACCTAGATCCGCCGCCGTCGATTTTCGGGGAAATCCTTCCGACGTAGTCTGCTACAATATCTACCTGTCTCTTTTGTTCTTCCCGTACAGCGTTTGGTTAGTGGTCGTGCATCTATTCCGATGACAGGTAATCGCTGTATAACTAGTTTCTTCAACCTTCCATCAATTGAAAATCCATCTTCACCAACCCAAACTATTGTAGAAACGGCGGAGAAGAGTAATTCAGAGTGGGATATTCGACTTCGCCCACGTTTATTTGCCACCAACCGCTACCCAGATGCTAGGCTAAACATCTACTCAAAGTCCAACATTTTGAATGTAATACGCAATGTGCTGAAAGGGACACCTGAAATGGACAGGATTTTGGATTCACCATTGGGATCCTTGTTTAGTTTACGGGTTGCCGAGTGTCCAATATCTTGCAAGTTACTTCACACTCTACTATGCAGACAGATAATATCCAAACAGAAGTATGAAATGTGGACAGTGTTCAGTGGACAACCACTAAGATTTTCATTGGTTGAGTTTGGTGCTGTGACTGGTTTGGATTGCCGTGAGTTCCCTGAAGAATATGACCCATATTACGACCCTGTTCCTGAACCTGGTGAGAAAAGTTTCTGGATGAGTTGATTGGAGAAGATCGGAAGAAGACATTGGCGAATGTTAGTAAAGTATTCGAAGACGCAGAACTCAAAGATGTGAAGAAGAAACTTCGGCTTGCACTGCTTATAATTGTTGATGGTGTCCTAATAGCCAAAACCCAGACACCTCGTCCGACTTTCAAATATGTGGAGATGCTTGAAGACGTAGATGCATTCCTCGCTTTTCCTTGGGGGCGAGAATCTTTCTTGAAGACAATAGCGTTGATGAGGCCAGAGAGTAGGATGCAAATTACTCATGTGAACAAGAAATTGAGAGGTCATGATAAATGCAAGGACGTGCTTGCCACATTCACCGAGAAATTGCAACAAAAGACTATCTGTTTGGCCGGTTTTCCCTTGTAACTACAGTTACTTGCCTATAGCAACATATCCGGGCTGCTGGCAAAGATACCAGGGGATAATGACAGTATGACCATATTGGAATGGGATTCAGTGTTGTTTGCCAAAAACAACCTTAATTTGAGAGACATTCACGTCACGGAAAGAGTTGACAATGTAAGTGTTTTGATTTGGCTATTTTTTTAGGAACCGTTAGTTGTTAATTTCCAATAGGTGATCACGTGGATAGTATAATGACTAACATGTCGGTGTCCACAGTTGGTTGTTAATCCGTATCATGTTGTTGATCCACCAGAAGAAGGCTGGAGAGAGTGGGATGATGAAGTTAAAGACAGGAAGATAATGTATATGGTGGCGCAGATAGGAAGAGGACATGTTTTCTCAAAAAAAGAGTGGCCAGGAGGGGATATGCCATTGCCTTTAATCATCATCAAAGACAATAAAGATAATTCTCTACACAGAAAGCACATTGTCAGCCGCCAAGGATCAAAGTCGCAAAGACTAAGCGTTAGACAAGGGTGTTTTAAAAAAGGAAAGTTCCTACATTGAAGGTAATGAGTTATCTGAAATAAAGTGTTGGTTCGAGAAGCAGTTAGTTGATCTTAGATCTGAGTATGAAGTGAAGTTCAAAAAGTTAGAGGGGCATTATAAGAGAATGGAAGGTAGTTTAAACGGCTTAGAAAGAGAAGATTGTTGAGAAGGAAATTTCGACAAGTTTCCCGGATCAATAGGAAAAGTGTTTGTGACTGCAGACAAAAGCATAGTGTCAGTGTTTCTGCTAGCGAGGATATCTCATTGAAGGGGGTAGCACTTGATTGCGTTGGTGTTAACAATGTGGCTGATTCAACGTCGAACGCCAATGATGGGGCATAGGATGGTATCACATCTGAAGTCGACCCAAGTGGTGAGTATATTCTAGAGGGTGGTCACAATTGGCGTCAATATGTTGTTGATTATCCGGAAGGGGTTAGTAACAATTTCCCATAATATGGTTTAATTTGCTCATAAAATTACTGTTTATTTCATATTGCTAGAATGAATTTGTGGAAAAGGTGGAAAAAGAAGTTTATCCTGTACTGACGGTAAAGGGCATTGAGGTTTGTCTATAGTTAGGCCATTTGATTTTGGTTTGGCTAAGACGAATTGTATGTGTCATACAAAGTTGTTTTTGAAAGCAGACGGGAAATCATTTGCAAAAATGTTCGGCATCGAAGGTGGTTGTGAATGATGAGAGTGAATTGCGAGCAATTGAGAATGAGGTTAATTTTTGTTAGTTTTGTTATGCAAAAATCAACTATGGTTTTAGCTGACATTGTTAGAAGACTTTAAATTGCTAAAATTTGACATTGACTCTCATTGACTGAACAGGGAGACATTGTTCCTTTGATATGTTGTATGAATTAAGGACTCCTTCGCCAGGAATGGTAAGTGTTTTGTGGAAATTTCAAATAATGTATGTATATTGATCAATTTGGTTGAATTAGTTACATACAGATATAGTCCAGTAGCATGGAGAGGTTTTGTTCGCTTGATAATCCAATATATGACACTGAAAGCAAACCTATCATCACTGTAAGCAGAGAAACCATTACAGTAAAATTTAGCTCACTTTGTCAAACGCTAAAACGTGGTACTAACTATAGTATATGTTGCAGAATTCTGAAGGAGTCTCTTACTTAGCTGATGTAAAGCCTATCTATGATACAGAGATGAAAGACATCGCTGATGAAGATGACGTTAAAAAAGTATTAGAATGATATAATTTTGTAATTAAAAGCTGTTTTTAGGAAGCGAAATGTTAATAATTTAGAAGATGTTTATTGTAGAAGGAAGCAAAGGAGGATGAATCTGCTGCACAATCTACACTGGAACATGGGCGTAATCAAATGAAAACCATCCTTAGTTCATTATTTGATCTAAAGAATGACACACCACAACCTGAGAACATTCAACGTGACATGGTCATTGATTCATCACCTAGTGTGTATAGTGAGGTAAATTTATTGGTAAAGCAATACTTGTAGTAAGAGTTATATTTGTAGATTTGTTTCAATGTCAGTGAACACATGGATACGATTTGGTGGGCAGGGACAAAATAGAATAGTCCTTGATGGAGAAACTTGCGAAGAAAAGGTGATGAACAGTTTTTCATTAACTTTTATTTTTGTTGTAAAATCATGATATGGTCATACAATTATGGTGGTTTGACCATAGTGATTTCGCAAGTGCTAGCAATAGTTGTAGGTTAAATCTTTTGATATTGAACATATGAATATCGATTTGTGGACAGGGAAAAGTGTTACCAGTCAGTGATCAAGTTTTGTTGATGATAAAGTGGTATATATTTTATAAACAAGTTCTTTTTTTTAGTAATCCTTTTTGGGTCTGATTGGTGACCACGTTTAAACAAGGCGGTTAAGAAATTATGAGCGGTTGTAAAAGAGACGGTTAAAAAGAAAGCGGTTAAAAATAGCGGATAGAAAAGATGGTGTGGTAAAAGAGAGCGGTTGAGTATTTAGCTTGATTGGTAGCATTGTAGCGGTTGAATAGTACAAATTATATTAAATTATGAAAATTGAAATTATATAATTAAATAATAAAAATATAGAGGATAAATTTTTGTATAACATGAAAATCTAATAAACCAATAAATTATAATGAAACCTAAAAAATATAGTTACAATATGAAACTCATATATTTAACTTTTAAGTATAAATTATGAACATATCACGCTAAGATTTGTTACATTTTTGTTATATAGCATATCATTAAATTAAAATGTATTATTGTAAAATAAAAATACAACTATTCAAGTAACTATTGAAATAGCAATAACTACAAGTATTTATATCTATGTTAAAAAAATTAACAGTTAAATATATTGTAATGCACATTTAACTTTAAATATTATGGAAAATTGAATATTTAATGATATAGTAATCAAAATATAAAGAATAAAATTATACTAAATAAAAGTAGGAGCTATAAGCTCCTAAAGGCGTCCACATAGGATTTTAAACAACCTATCGGAATTTGACATGTCACTTATTAATATTTTCTAAATTTCTAGAACTTTCTATATTAATAATTATTTTAAACAACCTATAAGGATTTGATATATCATTCATTAACATTTTTTAAATTTCCAGAATTTTTTCTATTAAGAATTTTTAGGAAAAAAGGAAAATTTTAAATTTATTGAAATAAAATAACTATGTACAACGTCCCACATCGGGTAGAAATTTTTTAGACAATGGTTCAGAACCAGTATAAATAAAGATTAATATTCTTCCAACAGCGAATGAGAAGGAAAGCTTGATTTATCAGGCGTCCAAGTTAAAAAAAATTATTCGGTTTGATCCGATTTTTTATTTGATCAAATTAAAACTTTAAAAAGTTTCAAAAAAAAAATTATAATATTGAAAATTTTAAAAGTTTAAACATTTTAAATATTGAAACTTTTTAAAGTATTTAGCTTTTTAAAAGTTTTTAAATCTTATAATTTTTAAATTTAATAGTTTAAAATATTATGAGAAAAGAAATGATTTTGGTCTTGGAGTTTGATGGGATTACAAGTTGTATGATAGTCTAAAAAAAGATTTTTCAGTGGAAGAATGTGAAAAATTTGACAAGGAAGAAGAAGAAGAAGAAGAAGAAGAACCGGATAAAAGTAACGATGACAATTACCATAAAATTTGACAATGAAAATGACAAGAAAGAATATGAATAATAAGAAAACATTAAATAAAAAACACGAAAACATAAGTAGAGATCAATTAAATATGAAAAACGAGATAAATTCAAAATTATAAAATTATTTCTTTTTTCTGGTGGTCAAAGAAATGGTTTAGGATATGTGAGGTCACCAGTTTGATTCTCCTCGCATGGACGTCAAGTTAAAATTAATGATTCTTTTTATCTGATTTGATTTTATTACACAACTCATTTTTATATTTTAAAAAATTGTGTATCTGAAATTTAAATTATTACTTAATACTAATTTAAATATTTTTATAAGATAATATTTCATTACTGTCATCAATCACATACTCCCTCTATTTCATAATATAAAATGTTTTAGAAAAGATTTTTTGTTTCATAATATAAGATGTTTTCAAGTTTCTATGTTACTTTTAGATTAGTCTAATATTTTTTGTTATGCAGTTTTATTTATGATCGGTTGAACTTTTTTAAAGTGGTAATTTCTTCTATTTTGAAACAGAGTGAGTATATATAATTTTCATCAAATATATCAAATAAACACACGCGTAGCGTGGGTTCAAAACCTAGTAATACTAAAGAGGTTACTGTACAACCACCCAAAACAAATGTTCCATGTAGAGGGGAGTTTGCAATCACTCTTCCAACCACCTAAAATTTGTGTTAAACACTGATTCTAATCACTAAATCCAACCACTCTTATGAACCACTTGTTTCAATTGACATTTTGATTGGTAACAGCTGAAGTGGTTCGTTTGCAACCACACCGTTTGAATGTAACCAATCAAAGCCAAATGTAAACATGGATATGTGTAAAAGATGACATGTTGTAGCATTGATTTCATGTGACTGAACCTATGTATATTATTTTTTGGATAGGTACAAGGGGCAGTAGCAGTTGAAACAGTACATGAGAAGGTGAGAACTAGTTTTCTCAATAAATTTGTTTTGGTTTAGTTATCTTTTTATTTGTACACATGGATATGAGAAAAAGCTGCGAAGTTCTATAATTCGTTTAATGTAACTGAATATGTGGATACCAAATTGTGGATAGATAAAAGGGGCAGCAGCCGTTGAACACGAAAGTGGTCAAGAAAAGGTGATTGTTAGTCCAAAAAAATCCTTTTAATATGTTGAGTTTGCGTGTTGGGTTCACTTAATTGTAGGTTAGATCTTTTTATATTGAACACATGGATACCGATTTGTGGACAGGGGGAAGTGTTACCAGCCGGTGAACAAGATTTTGGTGATGATAAGGTGGTATGTAGTTTTAAAACAAATGTTGTATTTTTTTGAGTAATCCTTTTGTAAACATGTATATTAGTTAAAGATGACAGGGTTGTAGCATTGATTTCATGTGACTGAACCTATGTATATTATTTTTTTGATAGGTACAAGGGGCAGTAGTAGTTGAAACTAGGCATGAGAAGGTGAGAACTATTTTTCTCAATAAATTTGCATTAGTTTAGTTATCTTTTTTTCCTACACATGGATAAGAGAAAAAGTTGAGAAGTTCTATAATTCTTTTAATGTAACTGAACATATGGATACCAAATTGTGGACAGATAAAAGGGCCAGCAGCCGTTGAACACGAAAGTGGTCAAGAAAAGGTGATTGTTAGTCCTAAAAAAATCCTTTTAATATGTTGAGTCTGCGTGCTGGGTTCATTTAATTGTAGGTTAGATCTTTTTATATTGAACACATGGATACCAATTTGTGGACAGGGGAAGTGGTACCAACCGGTGAACAAGATTTCGGTGATGATAAGGTGGTATGTAGTTTTTAAGCAAGTGTTGTATTTTTATGAGTAATCCTTTTGTAAACATGTATATGAGTTAAAGATGACATGTTGTAGCATTGATTTCATGGGACTGAACATATGGATACAAATTTTTGGACAGGGACATGGGTCACCAGGCGGCGCAGAAGATATTTGTCAAGAGAAGGTGATAAACCGTCTTAAGGAATCTTATATTTTGGTTTATTTATCTTTAGGTTACCTTATAATTGTGTTTTTTATACGCCATTAAATTTATGTTTTTATATGTTCTCAATCATTTAGGTCATCGAAGCCTCAGAGACTATAATGAGCCTAGCCGCAGTGAATGTATGTGAAACGGTATAGCATTCAGCGTTGTATATAAAAGAACGTTGTGTCATAGCATTAAACTTTGAAAACGATTGTTTGGATATCTTACTAAAAACATTTTTACTGTACACATGGATATGGAATTGTGTACAAGTAAAACCTGAATCAGACGTTGAAGGGGAGTTTGTTGAAGATAAGGTGATTAATTTTTTTTTATAAACTTTTATTCGGTAGATTGATCTTAGTGTTGTGATATTATATTGTTTATTTTCTCACTATTATGGGTGTTAACGGCGAAAACATCAAAAGAATTAGGTGAGGGTAGCCTCGGAAACCATAATGAGGTACATCATGTATGTTTAGCGCTGTACATGTGGATGTGTGTGTGGATGAGCTAATGTTATTTGAGATTGTTTTTTAGGGAGGCAATAATGAGGAAGTTCCATTGACTAAGCTTGAGGGAGTTGAAGAATCGTCCAGCGATGAAGCGGAGGTAGAAATTGTGGGCATATATCTTTGAATGGTTAGCGGATGATGTATATTAACATATGATATATAATGTTACAGGAGGGATAAGTTGAACCTGAAAATATTTTAGATGTAAGTGATTCTTCTCCGCCACAGGAGCGAAAGCTTGCTATTTTGACCGAAACTGAACAAAACCTTGTTGCTGAGTTGTTGAAGAAGGCCCCTTACTCTCCTTCTAGTGGGCATGATTTATTATCTCATCTGGACACGACTCTGTTTAAAAGCTTTGAGAAAACGCTGAATGAAGCACCTAACACGTAATTAGACACCACTCTGATTGATTTTTTTTTTATGATGTTCTAATAGATACTAATTAGACAATTCCTTGCAGTGAACACCTAACATATTGCGGTCACCTCATTGACAACAAGTTTTTACTCAAACTTGCTGAACCACAGAAATGGGTCTCTACATTGGTAATTCCTGCTCTATTTATAAGGCTTTCACTGTAAAACAACTGGAGTGTATGATTTACATCTTTTTTTTGTCTTAAACAGCATATTGAGGTATTAGTGTCTTTCTTAAGACAACAACATAAATATGTCTTCGAGCAGGAGCGTTCGACGTTTGCCTCACCTTGGCTTGGGAATCACCTCTTGCAGAAGTACAAAAGTTTTTCAGTTGCGAAGAAGAAGACGAGAGTGCAGTGGAAAGGATTATTGGACCGGTATTTTCCCGGTAGTCCTTCAGACTGGTTTGTGAATATTGACACTATATATATGCCCATGTTTTGGAAGAACAAGCATTGGATAGGACTCGCCATAAGCCTACCAAATTGGTGCGTTTACGTCGTTGATTCAAATGTGGATTTGTATGATTTGAGAAAGGTGGAGCAGTTCGTCGCTCCTGTTGTAGAGATGTTACCGTTCATCATTCACAAATTTTGCAAGCCACCCATGTCACAAGGGAATGGAGTTGAAAAGTTCAAATGGGTTAGATATGAAGGCATTTATGTGAATAAGCGTTGCGGTGATTGTGGCCCGGTAGCAATGAAGTTTCTTGAGCTTCTTACGAATGACAATGGATCAGAACAAATGGCGGCCATCACATACGACATTGTTGATGAATTCAGGGCTCAATATGCAATGGACGTCTACACTGAATTAGTTGCCCCTCTATATACATCACACAACGAGTAAAGGACATTTGGGTTCGGTCTAGTCTGTGTAGTGTAAAGGACATTTGGGTTCGGTCTAGATTATGTGTATCGTGTAAACGTTAATTTATGTGCTTTTCTTTTCATATGTTTAACTCATAATGAAAACTGTAAGCTTTTAGTTTGAGATGTGTTACTTCTAACGTCTGATTATTTTACTATGTCTGTAAGAGTAATCCTTGTTTTGAGGCTTAACATGGACAGCAAAATTAAACCATGTGGATGTAGCCACGTGGATACACGCTAACAGTTTTGTTCATGTTTATGATAATGTGTGTGGATAGATATTATAGTATAAAGGAGAGATGTACCCGAGGGAGAAGTGAAAAAGGGCTGTATTAGTAGGTTTATGCAGCAACATGGGTAACATGGTTGAATAAGTGGATGGGTATCAATGTTGATCTAAGGGATTGGTATCGACGTGGATGGGTAGGAACTTGAACATGATAATCCACGTGGATGGGTAACAACATTGCGCCCTATTCAAAAACCTCTATCCACATGGATGCTTAGAAATCCTTAGAGAGGATTATATAGAATTGGCATTGTGGACCATATGGTAAGTTTTACATATGGTAATTTTTACAAATATGGGTTTTGTTTTTGTGGATATGACATTAGATATCCATGAGAGAGAATGAAATGAAAATTAAAAATATAAATAGGTATCCATTAGGCATAAAGACATGTGAAGTTAAATAGAAATATGTATCCATTAGATAAAGTTAAATGAAAAATAGTAATAGGAGTTTGTAATGTGGATATTACATTGGATAAAAATTAAAATAGGAATAAGAGTTTGGGTGGTGCTGTTAATCTTCGAAACGAACTTGAAGTTTAGACCAATCAATAGGAGGAGGAACACGACACTCTTTTGCATCGCCCTCCGCAACCTCTCTCATCTCCTTTAACCTCTTGTGCTCTGCCTCGAAGTCGACCAGTTGTTGACCCAAGATCTGATTCAGTTGGGAAACTTGAGCGTCGATTAGCTCCACTTGAGGTAGCCTCTTGCTGTGAAGCGTTCGGTGGTCTATGCCTGAATCGTGACTCTGTTCTTCTCAAACGTTTCTTTCATGGCCTCAAGCGCTTCCTCTTCCCATTCAAAATCAGAATTGCGTAAAGGACGCTTAACGGAACT
Organism: Camelina hispida; assembly: GCA_023657505.1. Classification (NCBI taxonomy): domain Eukaryota; kingdom Viridiplantae; phylum Streptophyta; class Magnoliopsida; order Brassicales; family Brassicaceae; genus Camelina; species Camelina hispida. The sequence continues at coordinate 21,215,779 of CP094637.1, read as the reverse complement.
CCCTCCGGCGATGATGATGGGCCCTATTGGTTCGTCTTCCCACTCGGACATGTGTTTTGCATGTTTTCTTGAACTCTCTCCACCCATAGCTGCAATGATCGAAGAAGAAGATGCAATGATCGAAGAATAAGAATAAAATGCAATTAACTGAGAGGAGATTTATTGGATATTTATAGGTGAAATGATGGAATAAGAAGATGAAGAGAAGGCAACGGTGCAATGAATGTAGAGATATCGAAAGGGTACAGTGATCGAAAGGGTACAATGAATTTAGAGATATCGAAAAGGTACAATTAATTTGGATATAGAATAATTTGTTACGATTCAATGAATATAGAGAAATCGTAACGATACCTTTTTAGGGCAGATGTGTTTCGTGGATATCTCAATGATTTGTTTTGTTGGACATGATTTGTTAAGGTATTATGGTCAGCACAATGTCGTGGATAGGAGTTTCTTATTGTGTGAGTGCGTAAAATGGACAGCACAGTTTGACCATGTGGATATAGGCTACGTGGATACGAGCTCAGAGTTTCTTGTATGGTTAGGAGAATATGTGTGTGAAGAAGTTATCAGCTCAGCCCACAAAGCGTACGGATTTTGTTTGGCAAGGCATTTCCGGAAAAAAATCATTGTAGCTTGACTGAGGCATGGTCCACCAGATGAAATGTTCTGATTTATCTAGACGCACTGTTGTAAGGGTTTCGTATGAGAGGACTGCATCCTTGCATTCAGGGCCAGCCTTTATCAAAATTTTCAAAGCGTCTACCCCATCTTGAGCAACACAGCTTACAATTTTTGCAAGTAAATGAGGAGGGATGTGAATGTCGGTGGTGGTCGTAACCTGAACAGATATTGAAATAGTTTAGCCAAATATAAATAGAAGACAATATGAAAAAGACGCAAGTTGATGTTACTTCCATATGAAACACAATTATGTACGGGTCAAGTGGAAGGTGAGATGATGTCTAAATAAGGGACTCCCTAAATAGGTGTAGGTTAAATAATTGATTGTACGGTAATGAATTGATGTAGAAGGGGAAGAGTAATGCCAAAAGTAATATATTAGTAAAAAAAAGCTACTTACTTGCGTTGAGCGCGGGATTTTTCCTGCTAGTTGTTTGAAAATGTTTGGAAAGTATAGTACATCATGAGTAGGGAAAGTAGGTGACAGCTTCTTTCAGTAGTAGGGGAAGGTAACATCTGTAGGGGAAGGTTAAATCTATTTTGTCCAGTAGTGTGGATTATTTTTGAGAAAACGTAGAAACAATGTTGGAGAGGCGGCGGCTTTTAGGGTATTGTAGAGAGGATAACCGTAATGGTTATTGCTAGGGTTAACACATAAAGACAATAACATGGACATGAAGTAAATCTTTCCAAGAATATTCCGTTGTCCATCCTGTCGAGGAATTTGTTGGTGGACACAAATTTGTGGACAGGGGATACCTAATGCTGTCCATGAGGAGATTTTTTTGGTATAATATGTAAAGAAAAGTCATAACCTAAGGACTGATTAATAGATCCCTAACAATGGACAGTAAGCCCTAAACTGGATTAACTAAAAACACTAAACTGCATAATCACTTTACCCTAAACCCTAAACCCTCAACACTAAACCCTAAACTCTAAAGCCTAAACCATAAACCCTAAACACTAAACACTAAACCCTAAACCCTAAACACTAAACCAAAAAACCTAAACCCTAACAGTTAACAATTAACCCCAAAACCTAAACCCTTAACCGCAGAATGTATGACCCACTAACTCTAAATTATAACCCTAATGGTTATTGCTAGGGTTAACACATAAAGACAATAACATGGACAGGCAGTAATTCTGTTGAAGTATATTTCCTTGTCCATCCTGTCCAGGAATATGATGTTGGACACAAATGTGTGGACAGGGATACCTAATGTTTTCCAATTTAGAGATTGTTTTGTAAATTTTGTGAAGAAAAGTAAAAACCTAAGTATTGATTAATAGATCCATAAAAATGGACACTAAGCCCTAAACTACAGTTACTAAAATCACTAAAATGCATTAACAGTTTACCCTAAACCGTAAACCCTAAACCCTAAACACTAAACCCTAAACCCTAAATCCTAAATCATAAACCATAAAGCCTATACCCTAAACCCTAACCCTAAACCCTAAACCCTAAAACCTAAACCCTAAATCCTAAATCCTAAACCGTGAACCCTAAATCGTAAACCATAAAAGCTGAACCCAAAACACTAAACCCTAAACCCTAAACCCTAAACCGTAAAGCCTAAATCATAAACCCTAAACCCTAAACCCTAAATCCTAAACCGTGAACCCTAAATCCTAAACCCTAAACCTTAAATCTTAAATCGTAAACCCTAAATCCTAAATCCTAAACCCCTTTGTAAATTTAGATTGTGCAAGAATTGGTTGTGTATTATACAATCTAATAAGAGCATCCTTTGTAAGATGATCAGTTGAACATCAGTTGTTATCCACATGGATTTGTATGAGTTATGCTTCGTGGATAAGTCCACGTGGTTATGTAATGATGAAGCCCATTACTCTTAGTGGGGGTATTTTGGGAGTTATCTTTTGTAGACTAATTCCCTTCTATATAAACATAGTTTGTATGTGATAGAAAATAGAAAAGAGTTGAAAATGGTTCCTACATACAAAATCGTTTGTGAAAACTGCTCTCATGGTAAATGTCGTCATGGTCGAATACTACCACAAAGACATTTCCCTCGTCCTCACAGTGCTAGGACACGTATGAGTGAGCGCAAACCAGCTGAAGAACCTATCACCGTACCTCTTGTTCGACTGAATCCTGAGGTTTGTTTCTGTTGTTTTTAGACTTTGTTTACTGTAGCTTTAATTTAAAAGATCTGGTAGATATGTTGAATCTACTTGTTAACGTTTTTACAGTTTCCTACACGTAAAGATCTTAACATCCCAACACCGATTCTGGCGAAAATTGTGAGTTTGGTAACTCAGGATGGCATCAAACATTTGAGGAACTGGCTTGTTGCAGGACATGCAGGTAGAGTAGCAGTTCACTCGTTGGAAACACTTTGCTCGGTTAGGCTAAATCGCAATTACAATTTTGTTAAATGGTCAAGACCCGATTTTGTGTATAATGACTTTTTTGGGATGTGTTTATACGCCAAGAATCCTTATGCTTTGTATGTGAAAAGTTTATTCTTAGCTTTTCAATGCTGTGATTTGAAAGAGACAATTGCAGTGGTGAGTAGCATTAAACATGTGTGCCCAGTTGCTGAGTTATTGTGGATAATGTTGAAGAACTGCGAACGACGTTGGATATGGATTTTTAATGGAACTACAAGAAGATGTCTCGGTTTGGTGATGTTGATAGGCTGGCTGACTCTCTAATGTACCACATCCACAAAATGCGGCCAAAGCGATGGGGGACGTATTCTAATACTTGGCACTTTGGAGATGTGCCAATGTGATGTTTTGAACACGAGGCGCTGCAGGAATTCAATGGGGAGAGATGTATCGAGTGTATCTTCTTCTTTCTATCTAGAGATATAATGCTTCTGTCGTAGGATTGTAAGCAATATTGGTTTTAGTTGTTTTTAGTATTTTGCATTATAATTCTCTGAAACTACTGTAGTGTAAGATCTTATTAAGATGTGCTCATTTTTTTCCCTCCTGAAAAATATGCTAATCTAGTATCAATTTGCTACTTATGGATAAAAACTATCTAATAGTGGGTAGAACCCTAATTTGAGGATTTAAAACTTGTAAAATAAGAAGACCAGGTAATGGTATCCATTATTAAAGGAGAAATCCAGTCTAAGCAAGCAACAAATGTGATATGAGAAATGTCTTTAAGTCGTTAATATTGTTGTCCATGTGGAATGATTTTTTGTTAGAATGTATAAGGGTGTGTCCACGATCGTATTTTTTTGGGTTGTTAGCTTGGGGTATCCTCATGGATGGACTTTGAGAGAAACCTAGTCCGCATATAGATGGTAATTCAAAGTTTAGAGTAACAGCGATTGGTGTCCATTGTTGAACGAGGAATCCACTATAAGCAGGGATGATAAAAGTTGACCACCGATTTTTTGGCCATGTCGCTATTGGTATCGAGAAGGGTGCGTCCACATGTTTAAATGAAACGTTGTTATCTTTGTTATAGGTGGGTATTTGGGAGTGGAAATAATCCTTTTTTTGGGTTGTTATAGTTGATGTTCATATATTTTATCTTGTTTTTCCTTAGTATATTCACATCTTTTGCATCTTTTGCTATCCATTTTGTCCATTATTGTGTAGCTTTAGGACTGTTCATGCATTAGAGTATAGTTGCATTGCATTTGCATCTTTTCTTGCATAAACAGGTGATTTTGGAGCCTAAGGATCATGGAAGCAATGCTGAAGAGGAGTGAAGCTATCAAGAGAAGAAAGCAAGGGAGTTAGAGCTGAAGAATCAAGGTCCGGAGTTCCACTCGACCGCCCACTCGACCAGACACTCGACCGTGTGCGGAGAAGGACTCGACCGAGTGGAAGAAGCAGAAGAAGAGCCAACTCGACCGAGCACCAGGTCGAGCTGACCGAGCCGCCTAGCTATTTTGTCTTTTAGCATTTTTAGGGCTTCCACTCCTTTTCCTATATAAGGCCTTGTACCCTGCAGCCACCAAGGAGTCCAGCTTTTTAGATATTGTCAAACCTAGTATTTACCCTTTTGGGAATTTATGCTTTTTGCACTTTTATTTTCTTAGTTCTCTATTCTACTTTTGAAGGAAAACAAGAGATTCCTTGATATTTGTTGGTTTCATAACTTTCAAAATATTAAGAATTCGAGTTTGATTCCTTCTTCAATATTGTAGATCTCTGTTTTATCTATCTAATCATGCAAGTTTCGTCATTTTATGGGTTTATGATTTCGTTGTTCATCATGTGTGATTGTGAGTAGTTTGCTTAGGATCTTGAGGATGGGTTAGGCTGGATTGTGGTTGTGGTTTGTTTAGCTAGGTCAAGCTTGCTTGTTATAGATCTCTTCTAGGCTAGATATACTCTATGCTGATCCTATAGACCGAGAGGGTAGGGTTTGATTTTAAGCTTCTTAGCATCACACCAATGTCTAGGTTGCTAAATAAGGCTAGATCTAGAGATTATCATTAGGCATGCTAAGAGATTAGATGTCTTGTTTGATTTATGACATAAATGATATGTTGCTTAATGCTTGCTTGTATAAGTTCTTTGCTATGTGAGAACTAGTCTAGAAATATATGAGCTTGATTGTTTTTGCCATGAGAGTGGATTAACATGTTATAGGAGATCATTGTCTAGAGATTAGCTCATGTTGTTTGAGTTTTGTTGACCAAGTTAGATGACCATAATCCATAGTCCAGCCCATGAATCCCACCTCACGACCTTCCTTGTCTATTGATTTCTTAGTCTAAATCATGTTGTTTGCTTGTTGATTGATTTACTTTTGTCTTGCTCTGTTTTGTTTATGCTCTGTTTCGTTTCTGGGATTTCAACCAACTCGACCTAGTACTCGATCCGTACTCGATCGAGTGCATGCTCGAGCTCCCTCCAGTATTAGTAGTTTATGTTTTGTGTTTCTCCTGTCTCGTTTCATATTTCATTTTAGTTGCATTCCTGTTGTATTCATTTAGTTTACTGTTCAATCATGTTCATTACTTGTCTTGCATTACTATACTTCCTGCTTCTGTTTCATTGCATTAATCATCTTCTTCTCTTTACATTCAGTACCTAGTCTTGGTAGCTTTTACTTTCTGCATTTTACATTCATCAATAGGTTGTTAGTGACAAACATCCTTTATATTTGGCTTAACTTAGACAAGTATTGCACACCTTGATTGCTTGCATTACACTCACTTAGGATTGATACCTCTTATACTACAATTGCATAAGGGGAATTGAAACACCCTGCTTTCACTCTGTTCATCATCATCATCACATCATACATTCACATATCATTTCACACTAGAGAAAAAGCTTGTTTCAATTTGGCGTCGTTGCCCACTTGAGTGTTTATTTGTGACAATTAGGGTTAATATTAGTCTAAGATTAAGTTCCTTCGATCACTTGTTCATTACTAAACTCGAATTCTTCCTCTGCTTGTCTGTGTTGCATTTCAGGTACCACACGACCATCAACTCGAGCTCACACTAGACCGAGTGCTGATTGAGTGACTGATCGAGCCACGGCCCGAGTATAAATAGACGTCTCCTTTCAGTCAGTTCGACCATCAACTCGAGCCTGTGCTCGACCGAGTACCTGTCCGAGTCGGCGATCGGGTTGTTGATGCAAACAAGGTCTAAGGGTAAATACAATCTCGAAAGGCTTCTTAACAACATCAACAGGCTACCAAGGGGTTTGAGACATCAGAGCAGAAGGGTAATACAAGAACAAGAGGATGCAGTCATCATGGAGCAACAAGATAACCATGATCAAAGACCTAGACACATTGGTACGGGGGATGCACTAAACACACATAACCAAAGAGCTGGTATTGTGCCTCCTGCTGTTGCTAATAATAATTATGAAATCAAGAGTGGATTGATCTCTATGAAACAAGCCAACAAGTTCCATGGGTTGCCAATGGAGGATCCCCTAGATCACCTTGATGAGTTTGACAGGATTTGTGGACTCACAAAAATCAATGGTGTGAGTGAAGATGGCTTCAAGTTACGGTTATTCCCATTTTTCCTTGGAGACAAAGCTCATCTTTGGGAGAAGACTCTTCCTACTGGAGCAATAACCACATGGGATGCTTGCAAGAAAGCTTTTCTAGCCAAGTTCTTCTCCAATGCAAGGACTGCTAGGTTGAGAAATGAAATTTCTAGGTTTGCACAAAGAAACAATGAAAGCTTTTGTGAAGCATGGGAGAGATTCAAAGGCTTCCAGACTCAGTGTCCTCACCATGGATTCAGCAATGAGTCTTTGCTCAGCACTTTGTACAGAGGAGTTCTACCCAAGATAAGGATGCTACTTTATACAGCCTCCAATGGTAACTTCCTCAACAAAAATGTGGAAGAAGGCTGGGAGTTGGTAGAGAATCTTGCTCAATCAGATGGTAATTATAATGAAGATTATGACAGAACAATAAGGATCACCTCCATTGATCAAGAGGACAAATACAAGAAGGATTTGAAGATGGTCAATGAGAAGCTTGACAAGATTCTCCTCAGCCAATCAAAGACCATTCACTTCATTGGTGAAGAAGAGGCTCCAGTCCAAGAAGGAGATAGGGAGTTTGCTGAGTTGTGCTACATGCAAAACCAGGGAGGATTCAAAGGTTACAACCAAGGAGGATTCAAGAACAACAATCTCTCCTTTAGGAGTAACAATGTGGCCAATCCTCAAGATCAAGTCTACCCACCTCAACAGCCTCAACAGCAACACAACTATGCACCCAAGCAACAACAAGTATTCCAGCCCCAATTGTGTCCCCCACCAGGGTTTCAGACTAAGCAAGGCCAGGAACAAGACTTAAGAGGTATGATGCAACAAATGTTGATTGGGCAAGCCAATGGAAAGATTGAAGAGGCCAAGCAGTTTGCTGAGTTGAACCAGCAGTTAACATCACAATATAATGATCTCAATATGAAGTTTGAAGGTCTGAACTCAAGAGTGAAGTATATGGAGAGCAATATAGCATCTACTTCATCTCCAAAACCCACCCAACTCCCTGGAAAAGCTGTTCAAAAACCCAAGGGAGTTCACAGCCAAAGCCATTCATGTTTATGAGGAGGCTGTCACTGAGGACAGTGAAGTCCAAGCTGGGGGGATTCATCATTTACTGAAGCCCAGAGTGAAGTATTTGCGAAGATAAATGAATCCGGCAGTGCACTCGACCTACCACTCGAACACACACACGATCGAGTGAGTGATCGAGTGGTTGATCGAGATGAAGTCTCTGAAGCTGCTAAACCTATAAAGTACATTCCTCCTGCTTACAAACCGCCTCTACCATTCCCATGACGTTTGAAGGCACAGAAGCTGAGGGAACTGAGGGAAATCATTAAGAAAAAAGAAATAATGGTTTTGCAACAAGAGGAATTGATTGAGAAGAAGGAAGTGATTGTCATAAAAGAGGTTATCATTGCTTACCAAGAAGAAGAGAGAGGTCCTGCTTTGGAATAGAATGATCCATATCCTCTCTATCAGGACTTTCTGCTTGAGATGTCAAAGAAGAAGGCTCATTATCAAGACATGAAGGATTTGAAAGAGATTGGGAAAGCTGTTGTCCCAACAAAGCTTAAAGATCCAGGCTCATTCAACCTACCTTGCTCCATCAGCTACATGCACTTCAACAAGTGCCTATGTGATTTAGGAGCTTGAGTGAGTTTGATGCCATACTTAGTGGCTGAGAAGTTGGGTTATGAAGATTTCAAGGTAAGCAACTTCTATATCACTCTAGCAGATGGATCCAAGAGGGATGTGGTTGGAGTGATTGATAACTTCGCAGTTAAGATAGGAGAAGCTAGAATCCCAACTGACTTTGTGATAATGAGCATGGAGCATGAGCCTGAAAATCCTCTTATCTTGGGAAGGCCATTTTCAGCCATAGCTGGGGCTGTAATTGATGTTAAGATGGGAACAATCAAGCTCCATCTCACTCAAGACTACATTATGAAGTTTGACATCAATAACCCAACAACCTTGCCCACCCTCAATGATCAACCTTTTACTATCAAGGACAAAGGTGGTCATGAAGTCTCAAGTGAAGTGGCAACTCCAAGGCTAAACTCTCTCTTCAAGTGGATTCAGTGGAAAAGCTTAAGGGTTCAGTTCAAGAGTTGACTGATCTGGTGAAGGATCTCCAAGTCAAGCTCAACAAGAGGTCTTTGAAGAAAGCAAGACCAAGGCTCAAAATTAAGAAGAAACAAGGGTTATGTGTGAAAGGTGAAGTGATCAAGGATCAGCTTCAGATTGATCAAGTGGTACCAGGGAGGATTTCATCACCTCCTTGGTCTCTAAACCAAGCCTGAAAAGGCATCAAAAGGTATCATTGTACATATGCTTTATTTTCCTTGTAGTTTTGATATTTTTGTTTTATATTTCTGTTGGGCAGGCTTTTTAATGAAAGTGTAGATGGGTATGGAGAGATTTGGACTTGAGGAAGTAGACTCGCAAGCCCACTTGACCGGCCCACGAGAGGTACACGACCGAGCTGAGAAGAAACTAAGGCCCACTTGATTCCCATTTCTCTTGAATGATCGAGTAGGGGGAAAAAGAAGAAAATTTTTTGAATTTCAAACTTTGGTCTAGGAGCTCGACCACGTGCAGTCGAGTGGTGGGGTCGAGTGACAGCAAAAAGCAGGTCAAAGATTCCCATTTCAAATTTGAATGGTATGGACGCTCCACCCTTGTCTCCTTGCCCCCTTAGCTTCTTTTTATAGATCTCAACTCGATTCTATGCTTCTCACACTCTCTCATTTGCTCAAAATCGTTAAAAACAAGTTTAAAATCTCTCTCAAAGTTCATCTTTTTGTTCAAGCTTAGCTCTTCTAGTTTTTGGGTCACTAACCTATTAACTTTAAGTTTTGAGTCTATTCCTTTCATTTCTATTCGAAAATGTCTTCAAAGATTACTAGGAAGTCTCAACAAGCGGCTGAAAGCCCCCTGGATCGTCTTGATGCTCGTCTTGAATCAAGAGGAGAAACTAGAGGAAGCACTCGACCACCTACTCGAGCAAGCAAACGACCGAGTGATGGTCTGAGTAAGCGGTCGAGTGGAGTGCCGAGTAAGAGACATCAACCAGTTGAAGAAGATCCTGAGCGAACTGAAAGTGAAGAAGAGATGGATCCCACTCTTCAAGAACACATGAGGAGAAACAAGGCAAAGGGAAAGAGGCCAGCAGTTGAAGAGCCACAAGAAGAGGTTGAAAGTGAGAGTGAATATGAAGAACAAGAAGAGGAGGAAGAAGAGAAGAAGACTCGGCAACAACCTCGACCACCCCACTCGACCGAGCACTCGACCGAGTTCCGATCGATGGCCATAGTCGAGTTGCCTCCTTCACCACCTCCAAGTCAACAACAAGACCCCCACTACACATATGAGAGCATGAATGAGGATGTGGATAGCTTCTTCCACAATCCATGAGGTACCACTATCACCTTACCTTTGTAAATACCATTGCATCTCTAGTTTTAGTTTGTCTAAGTTTCATATTGTTTTTAGTCTTGAATCCTCTTACAGATTTTTATTACACAGGGACTGTGTAATTTAAGTTTGGGGGATGGTTTGAGATGTCATTTGATGTTGTGTTTTGTATTCTTATTTCAAATTTTTAGCATCATCATGTTAGTATTTGCATTACATCTAAGGCATAGAAAAACCCAAAAAATTTGAAAATTTTTGCAAAAATCTTTATAAAAAAAGAGTGTTCATGTAGTTTGCATTGCATGTTAGGATCTTTTTTAGCTTGTTTCATGTAGGACTGTTAAATATTTGCATTAGGGATCTATGATGAGTTTTGCCTTGTTAGCTTGCTTAATTCACTAAACTAGGATCAATGCCCAAGTTAATAGTAGATGCTAGTTGAGTAGTTAGAAGCATAAGATTGAACCAAGCCTTGAATTCCTGCATTGCATATGGTCTAAATTGAAGCATGTTGTGATTTGATGCCATTTCCTATTTATAAGAACCTAATATTGACTTTCAAATATCAACTTGTGCATTGCTTTAAACTCATGGATACCATATACATATTTGGATCATCTTTTTCCTTTTACCACTCTTGTTGATCCAAGTAGCGGATTTCCCCATTAAGAATCAGTTTCCCTACCCTTAACCTATCCTTCTTTCAAGCCATATTTATTCTTGAGTGTGTAATGCCTTTTTTGGTATTGAGCTTGGTACAAAGTGTTAGGTTTGAACTGACAAGAATAATGCCTTGTGTAGTTCTAGTTTGCATTTTGCAAACTAGATAGAACTAGGTGATTTCATTGTTGGGTTTGGGACTTGGTTGTTTGAAAAAGAAAGAAAATAAAAGAGGAGAAGAGAAAGAAAATGGTTGAAGTCTTTAGGAGAGAAATGTGTTTAAGTTAAGCTCTGGTGAAAGAATTGGAAGTATAAGATTGTTTAAAGATGGTTCTAGTTTAAGAAAAGAAAGAAAGAAAAGAAGATATAGCAAAAAGCTTTTATGTCTTAAGAAATAAGAAGAAAAGGGAACTATAGCAATAAGAAAGAAAACTCCATTCCACTAGTTGATTCAAGTAAGAAACTTCTCCTAAGGCTTAAGAACAAAAGAGAAAAGGGTATTTGAGAAAAGTTGAAGTTAAAGGGTAGAACTAGGACATTTTGGGATTAGAATGATAGGATAAACACTTTGGGTACCTTTGGGTAGACAAGGTTTTGTTCTTGTATGTGTCTAAGTGATCTTATCTTTAGCCTTCTTCTAAAGCTCAATCCAGTTTTTATGACAGAACCTTGATATTGATAAGCCCCACTCTGAAGAGAGACCATCATTGTCTCTAAACCTTTATTACCAAGCCAAATGAGTTTAAGCATTGCATAAGATTGATTCATGTTCTTGATTAATGAATGTTAAAGGAAATGGTTGATTTGAATGCATGTGGACATCTAAGGCTCAAATCAGTAAAGGTTGTGATAGGCTTGTCTAAAATTTTTAAGTACAGCTCATTCAACTTGCATCATAGTACTAGTAACTTGGACAATGATTCTAGCTGGTTTATTGGCAAGCTTTAGGAGCTGAGATCCCACTTTCAAACCTCACCTACCATCTTATGTCTTGTTTATTTGCTTGAGGACAAGCAAAGACTAAGTTTGGGGGTGTTGATGTTCATATATTTTACCCGGTTTTCTCTTAGTATATTCACATCTTTTGCATCTTTTGCTATCCATTTTGGCTATTATTATGTAGCTTTAGGACTGTTCATGCATTGGAGTATAGTTGCTTTGCATTTGCATCTTTTCTTGCATAAACAGGTGATTTTGGGGCCTAAGGATCATGGAAGCAATGCTGAAGAGGAGTGAAGCTATCAAGAGAAGAAAGCAAGGGAGTTAGAGCTGAAAAGTCAAGGTCCGGAGTTCCACTCGACCGCCCACTCGACCAGACACTCGACCGTGTGCGGAGAAGGACTCGACCGAGTGGAAGAAGCAGAAGAAGATCCAACTCGACCGGTCACTCGACCGAGCACCAGGTCGAGCTGACCGAGCCGCCTAGCTATTTTGTCTTTTAGCATTTTTAGGGCTACCACTCTTTTTCCTATATAAGGCCTTGTACCCTGCAGCCACCAAGGAGTCCAGCTTTTTAGATATTCTCAAACCTAGTATTTACCCTTTTGGGAATTTATGCTTTTTGCACTTTTATTTTCTTAGATCTATCTTCTACTTTTGAAGGAAAACAAGAGATTCCTTGATATTTTTTGGTTTCATAACTTTCAAAATATTAAGAATTCGAGTTTGATTCCTTCTTCAATATTGTAGATCTCTGTTTTATCTATCTAATAATGCAAGTTTCGTCATTTTCTGGATTTATGATTTCGTTGTTCATCATGTGTGATTGTGAGTAGTTTACTTAGGATCTTGAGGATGGGTTAGGCTGGATTGTGGTTGTGGTTTGTTTAGCTAGGTCAAGCTTGCTTGTTATAGATCTCTTCTAGGCTAGATATACTCTATGCTGATCCTATAGACCGAGAGGGTAGGGTTTGATTTTAAGCTTCTTAGCATCACACCAATGTCTAGGTTGCTAGATAAGGCTAGATCTAGAGATTATCATTAGGCATGCTAAGAGATTAGATGTCTTGTTTGATTTTTGACATAAATCATATGTTGCTTAATGCTTGATTGTATAAGTTCTTTGCTATGTGAGAACTAGTCTAGAAATATATGAGCTTAATATTTTTTGCCATGAGAGTGCATTAACATGTTATAGGAGATCATTGTCTAGAGATTAGCTCATGTTGTTTGAGTTTTGTTGACCAAGTTAGATGACCATAATCCATAGTCCAGCCCATGAATCCCACCTCAAGACCTTCCTTGTCTATTGATTTCTTATTTTAAATCTTGTTGTTTGCTTGTTGATTGATTTACTTTTGTCTTGCTCTGTTTTGTTTATGCTCTGTTTCGTTTCTGGGATTTCAACCAACTCGACCTAATACTCGATCGGTACTCGATCGAGTGCATGCTCGAGCTCCCTCCAGTATTTGTAGTTTATGTTTTGTGTTTGTCCTGTCTCGTTTCCTATCTCATTTTAGTTGCATTCCTGTTGCATTCATTTAGTTTTCTGTTCAATCCTGTTCATTATTTGCCTTGCATTAGTTCTTTACTTGTCTTGCATTACTATAGTTCCTGCTTCTGTTTCATTGCATTAATCATCATGTTCTCTTTACATTCAGTATCTAGTCTTGGTAGCTTTTACTGTCTGCATTTTACATTCATCAATAGGTTGTTAGTGACAAACATCCTTTATATTTGGCTTAACTTAGACAAGTATTGCACACCTTGATTGCTTGCATTACACTCACTTAGGATTGATACCTCTTATACTACAATTGCATAAGGGGAATTGAAACACCCTGCTTTCACTCTGTTCATCATCATCAGCACATCATTCATTCACATATCATTTCACACTAGAGAAAAAGCTTGTTTCAAAAGTGTAGTTGGAGGTTGTGTGTGCGATTATAATGTGTAATGTTCTCATAATCTAGGGCTGTCCACAAGTAGGTATCCATATGGATGGTACTATGCAAGATATGTAAGATATTGACAGTTATGAAACTAGGGCTGTCCACAAATAGGTAACCATATGGATGGTACTATGCAAGATATGGATGGTACTATGCAAGATATTCAATTTAGGGCTGTCCACAAGTAGGTATCCATATGGATGTTACTATGCAAGATATTAAAACTAAAAGAGATATATAGTGAAAAATTTCATAACTCATAGCGTTTACAATAACCGCAGGAAGTAAGCCATATGGATATGACAAACAAATATCAAAAGAGATCCTAATATTTCCGACGTCACTCAGCCAGCACTTACCTGGAAGGGACCAAAAAATTGCTACTCAGCACATACCTAACTCATAGCGTTTACCGCAGCCTTGAAGGCAAAATACATGTCAACTAAAAGTGATCAAAAGTAAGAGTCTGGTTAAGAAGGACCAAAAAAATTACTCATAGCCCTCAAAACCTAACTTTCTTCACAAAAAATGCAACACCATCAAATAGGATTGCTTCATGTACTCCTGTTGTGTCCTGTCTGCTTGCATCTTGAACACCTATTAACTTTCACAGTACCAGTTGAAGGTTTCTGCGAAAAAAAATAAACAAATTAATACAAGATCACTCACATGAGAAACAGGTGAATAAATAGATGAAGCTTAGCCCATTCTTAACGGCTATTCACCAACAGATGGAATTCTAGTCTTGGTTGGCCTACCCGATGGCCGGCAGGAATTTGGTGGGATTATGTCCCTCCTAACAACTTCATCGGCCATGCCCAGATCATTGGGGTTAACTTCAGGGTTGATTAGTCCTGCGTAAGTAGCTGCCCATGTAGAAGTCTTATAGTACTCGTCTACTAGTGTTGTTGGTGGAATACATTGGTAGTTGGCAGCCAACATTGCGTGTTCACAAGGGATCTTTACTCGATCGTAATGTTTGCAAGTGCATTTTTTCAAATCCAAAAGTACATGGTGCTTCCCGTTGAACACCCTCACAATTTCATAACTCCAACTTGAAACAGTTGCAACCTTACTTCCGTTAACTAGTGACATGTTCTTTGTCATCTGTTTATCAACCTCCGGAGTTACCAACCCGTTGTGTCTGGCAGACTTTTTCCTCCTTGCACTGAACCAGCGTGTTAACATAGCCCTAATAAACTTAAGCAACTCCACTACTGGTGACGCCCTACCCTTCCATAATGCTTTTTCAACGTTTTAGCTATGTTGCTAGTCATCAGATTGTAACGGTCTGCATGGAAATATGCGTGTGACCATTGAGCAGCGCCGATTTCGTCAAGCCATTTAGCACATTCGATGTTTTTTCCTCTAATTTGTCCATACATTGTCCGGAAAGAGCCAACTGTGAAGGCATATGCAGCATTAGTGACCAGTTTTGCAAGACCTTTGTTGTGAAATTTGGCATTAACATTCCTCGCCAAGTGGACAATACAAGCTCCATGATGAGAAAGTGGAAAAACCCTCTTCTTAGCAACGTAAATGGACTGACACCTGTCAGAAATGATGGTCAGGGTATTGCTGTCTGCGATTATCCGTTCAAGCTTTTCAAAGAAACAAGTCCACGCATCATCATTCTCGCTATCTACAACAGCAAACGCAAGAGGGAATACTTGAAAGTTACCATCTTGGCCACTTGATGTCAACAACACTCCTTTGTACTTACCAGTTAAGTGCGTCTTGTCCACAACAAGAACACGTCTCAGCTTACTGAAGCCTTGTATTGATGCCCCAAACGCCAAAAACGTGTACAAGCACCTTTCGCTACCATCTTCCTCGATTTCTGTTTTGATATCTGTTACAGTACCAGGATTTGCGCGCTTCAAAAGATGCAAATATTCAGCCAGTTGATCATATGAATCTTCATCAGAGCCAAACAAATCCTCTGTAGCTTTTTCCCTAGCCCTACGACACTTACTATATAATGCATTTACCTTTAGGTCCTCAAGGACCAATTGCTGCAGGTCCATTGGTACTAGGGCTTTAGATGGATCGCTAAATTGTGCTTTAAAGACAGCAGCAATAACTCGAGATGTCGCCTTCTTCATGTTATTGCACCTTGTTTCAACTGGGCATGTGTGTTCCAAACATGCTTTACGTATCTCATAGTATCCATTGCTCATAATCCTCGAGTCGCAATGCGCACAAGAACAATTAAGAATAAAGTAGTCTCGCTTCGTCCGGGTTTGTTTAAAATGGAACTGATTCTTAATTGCATATATGGCTAAACCTATATGGCAATCTTCTTTGTTGGTGAATACCTTGCCCTTGTATATGTTTTTATCATCGTCATCAATGTAAAGATCAGGAATCTCATCCCTCTCATATTTTATGTCATCAAACAGAGGAGGAATATCAAACTCCTCATCATCAACATCCTCTAACCTCCTTTTCGGTTTAACTGGAATCCCTTCCTTTCCACCATTACGTGTCCACGAGGTCAGGGTACTTTGGACAGGTTGATTAACTGCTGGGTCACCACTCAGACCGAAAACCACACCATAATCCATACCAAATTTCTCATCTTTTGGTAAGGATGTGCCACCGTTGACGACAACCCTATGGTCAAAGCAGTCATTCGTGGTACACATAATTTCTACAGGATTTGCAAGACCAAAATGATCTCCCACAAAGTTTCCCCAAAATTCTTGATCATAACCTATAGGAGCAAGAATCTCCTGAGTTGGTCCTTCTTCTTCTTCTTCTGCGTCTTCTTCTTCTTCAGAACTATGACCCCAGTCTTCAACATACCCTCCTGGCAAACAACATTACAACCTCTTTCCCAATAATTTGACTCGATTTCATCAACAACAGCCAATATCGATGGATCAACCTGGGTGGTAGGTATTATGGGGATTGTTGATTTGGAACCAACAGTTCCTTCCTATTCAACATCAACATCAATTAAAGTGTTATTGTTATCAAAACTACACTTCCCACGCTTCCCACTCTCACCGAAACTTCCGGCAGACACACGTTTCCCACTCTTACCATTAGTAACTCCAATCTTAAATTTCTCCTCCATTTCAGAAAGACCAGCGACGACGACATCATCCAGTTGGCTTCCAATTTTGCTCTCAAGTAATGGTGCCAACTCATCATCGCTTGTTCCAAAACTACATTCAAGCGAATTAGCGGACAGAGGAATGCCATGACCAGAAACAACAGAATCTCTATCCCCTGTTTTTAACTCATTTGTGTTTGTACCTCTGTTTCTAGACTCTTAGAAGTTGACAAAAATATTTAAATGACGGTTCTCACGAAACAACTGCTTGAAGTAGTCTAAGCCAACATCGGTAGTAACCAGTATAGGAGGAGTTCTCTCACCGTGGTGAAAAGCATGCTGTTAGGAGGAGAAAAGCTGAAACAAGCCTTCTTCTTCAGAACGCCGAATTCGAGTATTATAGCATCCTCAATTTCAGCTAATGTAACCGTCTCGGAGAGGGGCACGACTCTCGAAACGAGAATCTTATCCACCTCAAACCTCCAAACACCATCCACAGAAGAAGCCCACTCACCGCATAGGAAAATACAATGTCCAACCTGCAACCAAGAACAGTTGTTGGTATATCAATCACATAATTGCAATCAAGAGAAAAGACCCTAAACCAATAATGCCATCCACAGAAAACAACCAAAAAATGTAAAAGACAATTATTACCAGGGCTGCCATGTTCGGCTCACCAAAACCCTATTCCTTCCTGTCTCCCTTATCCACACAAAAGAAACCTTTATATATGGCTGCCAAAATCAACTTGGAGGAACAAGACACGTGTAAGTCATACAGCCGCAGGATCAATTATTTTTAGTTACAAATGGAAGGAGTAGATTCTTTTGCTCTAACAATTGTAGTTAGAAAGAATAATTTGGTTAGAAGGAGTTGAGGGGTAAAATTGTATAGAAATGAAGTGAACAGTGTAAAAGGAAGGCAAAAAGTGCCTTGTGGACAAAAAGTGTGTTAGAATGCAATAAATTGTGAAAAAAGTGTGCAAGGATGCAAATAATCTTTTTTTTTTTCACTGTGACATCATTGATTGATATTGAATAAAATTTCTATGCTCTTTATGTAATGGCTACATGATGGTTGTTTCTATTTTCCACGCCATTGTTTCACCTTGTGCATTGAAAACCTCATAGGAAAGAATTTTGAGTTTTTTTGCGTTTAGGTCAGCTATATTTTGACACTTTAATCTAGTAAATGCATTTGAAACATGAAAGTATACTATAGGATATGGTAAAACCAATGAAGCATCTAATTAATGTTTACGTTGGTTCAACTCAAAAACTTGAGGTTTCAAACAATTTTCCTTGTTCACTGTAATTATACATATAATAATAAATATTTTTACGGTTTGATTCATTTTACAGCCGGTCTGTTATACTGAAGTAAAAGATGGAAAAATCCAAAGGAGAGCAACCATCATCTCAACAGGTTAGTTACTATTACTGTAATCGAATATTATTAGATTCATGTGGTTCATATTAGCTATATAGGCATAAGTAGGATGAAAAACTGATGGTGAAACTTTATTGAAAAACAAAGAAAGAGAGTAGGCAAATTATTCATCTGTTTATTTATGACATTGCATTACAAAATAAAACTCAACAAAGAAACCAAAGAATATTCTTAGAAATAAATTTAACGCAAGAAATCAAATAAAATAACCAAACTTCACCATCAAAACCTAAAACCAGATCACTCCTTCTCAACCTAACTCCCATCAGCGTTTTTAATTCGCCCTTGTTTTTTTGTGATAATCACGTCATCTTTAGATGACGAAGTAGTTGACACATTAGCCTCTTGTAAATAAGTCAAGGCGAGTGAAACATGATATTAGGCAAAATTCAATTGTTTAGCTTATAGAAAATGACCAGATCACCAGAGAATATAAGATAGTATTAGAACCTGATCACCAGAGAAAATGGTAGTTGGTTTCACCATGTCAACTGAATCATCGATGACTTCTTCTGCTAGAAGGTCATCCTTTAAAATACCTTGGAAACCATGTAGGAGTCCTTACCATCCCACAAATTTTCTTTTCCAACACACACCAAGAAAAGATAGGAAATTATTGTAAATTTTTGATTAGGAATTTATTAAGAATAGAAGATCTGTTAGGAAATTATTTCGATTATTTAAAAACATAAAGCTTTAAATATAATAGGACCTGATTCGGCCTTGGTCTTTGAGATCATCACAGGGAAAAGGGCCATTTCCGACCTGTACATTGTCAGAAGTGCCAATTTATACCTATACAAACGCTCGGTGTCAATATCTACCTATACTCTATAAAATTCAAATTTCATATCCAATTTTTAAAAATAGTGCCAATTTCAAAGTCAACATCAACACATATTAGTCAAGAGCTGACTCAGATTACATGTGTATGAGGAGGTGGCATCGAGCATCCAAAACGACGTCGTTTTGATGGTTTAGTTTCGTTTAAAAGGAAAAGGTAACTGCTAAGAGTCAAACCCTGGTCTATTTATCTTTTCATCAATGCATTGACCAACTGAGCCGACAATGTAATTCGAAATATTGTGGAACTTTCATGTTTATAACTATATCCACCGATCTCCCTCTTTCTTTCTCCTCTTACTTTCTTTGTTGGCATTGTCGACGGCTGCTCCGCCATGGTTCTTTGACTTCCTCCTCCATCCAGATCCACTTCTGTTGGATGATAAGGAGAATGTAGAGTAACTCAACCCTAGAAGTGAATCCGATGTAGATCTAGTTATAAACATAAAAGTTCCTGAATATTTTGAATAACATTGTCGGCTCAGTTGGTTAATGCATATATAAAAAGATAAATAGACCAGGGTTCGATTCTAGGCAGTTACCTTTTATTTTAAAACGAAATTAAAGCATCAAAATGACGTCGTTTTGGATGCTCGATGCCACCTCCTCATACACGTGTAATCTGAGTCAGCTTTTGACTAATATGTATTGATGTTGACTTTGAAATTGGCACTATTTTTAAAAATTGGGTATGAAATTTGAATTTTATAGAGTATAGGTAGAAATTGACACTGAGTGTTTGTATAGGTATAAATTGACACTTATGACATTGTAGAGGTCGGAAATGGCCCTTTTCCCGATCATCACATCATCTTTCTCATCACTCTCATCCTGATTGATTTTATCATTAAGTTGCTTATTCTCCACTGTCCAGGAACAATAACTCTCTAAACTTGCTGAGTTGTTGTTTTAACAGTGGCATGAATCAGGGTTCTCTGCAAAGTACATATAAACAAACATATAAACTAATAACTAATGAAAAACAAATATGATAAATAAAACAAACTACTAATATAAGCTTACTGAAGCATCACACCAAATGATTTATATGGTTTATTTGGAGTAAGTGGTGTACTGCTTCCAAGTATGAATGATTTTAACTTGAATTCTCCAGCTACTTTTGAATGGTTTGATGGATTTAAAATCTGTTATTGCAGGAAGTTCAGCCATTTTCAATGGAAGCCGTAAACAAAGTGAATAAAGTACAAAGGTATTATATAATCCAGCCTTCATGAATAGCATGTATTTATAGCATTTCATGATTAAGCAGGTAATTAAATCTTTGCCATATACTCCCTCTGTATCATAAAGCATGATGTTTTAGCATTTTTTCTTGTATCACAAAGGATGATTTTCTTTCATATATTTAATACACTTTTATTTTTAAGTAATTAATATTTTTACTTTTACAATAAATAATTAAATATGTTTATGTAGTTGATTGACAAGTGTTAAAAAGCACAACTAAATGAGTACTAAAAACAAAAGTAATTACCAATAATTCATCATTTATTATTTTCTTAATCTTTGTAAAAATTCTAAAACATCATCCTTTCTGATACAGAGGGAGTATATTTTTTTTATTTGAATCAGTTAAGGATAATATTTTCTTAATTTTCCAAATCGTTCGCAATGAATTGAGGAATAATACGTTTTGGTATGATATTAAAAATAGTTTCAAATGATTGATATCTTTGTTATTTGCGAAATTAATCTCTATACTTGTAAAAGAGAAGTACAAAATTATTTTCGGATCGGTTCAAATTAAAAAAATTACCAAAAGTACCTTTAATTCAATATCTAACTAATTTGATTAACAAAAGAAGAATGCATTAATCTATCATCCATATAAGATTGTAGAATAATATCAAAGTATTGAAACGCTCCCGACGGCGATTCCCATGGCGATGAGTTCGGCTTTTTGAATGTTTGGTTCTGATGGTGTTGGGAGACGGAAAGAGGGTCTTTCTCGTTCTCCGGGCAGTGAGGGTCTTTGGAGTCAGACCGGAAGTCTGATTCCGGCTCCTAATTCAAATTATTTTCCGTTATCGAATCTTACTTTAATCAAAAGGGATTCGATGCGATCGGGATTTGGAGATTTGGCTTTATTGGATATCTCGACTCGATTTGGGCTTATTGGAAAACACGGGTCTGAAGATTTGTTTTGGGTTTTGATTTTTGATTCCGTTTTGATTGTAGCGGTATTAACATCGGAGATACGATCTTTGGGCATTATGGAAAAGGTTCTCTGGTTATCGTGGTCCTATGTTCTGAGGATTAGGGGATCGACAATTGATGGTGATCGGATATTTGATGGTAGCTATGGAATCTGGATGTTTGGAGTATCTCCAGATTTGTCTCAATTTTTGAATAAATGTATCAGGATCGATTTTACGGTATTTATTGGGCGAGGGGTTTTCTTTCGATCAAGGAGCAACTCATTATTTCATCTTCCTCTCCTTTTGTTCAGTTGTTCTGTTTGGTGTCTGCTGCTAGTCCGTGTTTGGCTTTTGCGGTTTCTGTTTCTTTTTTGTTCAATGGCTCAGTCGACGTTTATCAAGGGAAAGGGTTCTCTTATGCGTACAGAGGTGGTCAAGATTCCCAGTTCGGTTTTGGCTGAGAGGATCCAACAGTTTGATCTCACTCTCATAGGGAGACTGATGAATGCAGCGGTTCAGCGAACTGAGTCTTTGGTGTCCACTTTGCCTAAGATTTGGAGGCTTGAAGACAAAGTGGTGGGAGCTGATCTGGGTCAAGGCACTTTTCAGTTTAATTTTTCGGATGAAGCTGATCTTCAAGGGGTATTACAGAATGGTCCTTATCACTTTGATGGCTGGATGATCTCTTTGGTCAAGTGGGAACCCATTGTTTCATCTACTTACCCTTCAGCCATCAACTTCTGGGTGAGAGTTTCTGGTATCCCAATGCATCTTTGGGAGGTTGCTACTTTGGAGGCTATTGGCAAGAAGATTGGTATCATCAGGGATATTGATGAAGAATCCGGCAGTGTTTGTGTATCCGGCAGTGTTTGTGTTACTGTCAATGGCTTTAATCCCATTGTTTTCAAGCTGTTGGTGCCGTTTGAATCTGGAGATGAAGTGGTGGTGACTCTTGAGTATGAAAAGCTTTCTGGCTTTTGTGAAATTTGCTCTCTTCTTACACATGATGAGAAAGCTTGCCCAGAGATGATTAAGGATGTTGGGAAGCAGGTCTTCGAACAGCAAGCTGATAAGAGAGGGGTTCAGCGACAACAAGGCAGTGGGAATCCAGGGGGTTTTCATACTGATGGTGGTTGGGAGAAGCCGAGGAAGGTTGTCAAGCGAGCTTTGGATTTCCAAGCCTTTAAGTTTACTGCAGGAGCGGGTGGTGCGGGTCCTTATCAGCAGGCTCGCTACCATGGATCAGTACGGGATCAGAAAAGGACGTATAGTGCGGTTGCAAGGGATTCAGGAGACAAGCGAGAGGCTCAAAGGGGTCAGGGAGGCTATTTGGGACAGGCTAATTCTTTCCCTCTTAACCGTAAGGTGAAAGGGAAAGTTTGGCCAAAACCACTATACAAGGTTAAAAGTGGTCTCATTGAGAAGCAATCTCAAGTGTTGATGGGTGATGGGTCTGAAGCGATTGATCAGGGTACTGCTCAATGAGAAACACCCATGGAGAGCTCTCCTCCTCACGGGATTAACCAGGTTTTGGTTGGATCAGAGTTTGATGAGGCTAATGATGATCTTCTTGAGGAAGGAGACAATTCGCATGCTATTCCTCCAGAAGAGGGGGAGATTGCGGTTGCACAAAGGAACGTGGGTTTGGGAGATTTGGGTGCGGGTGAGTTTGTCCCCAATATGGAGGTTCTGAAAGGTACTTCCTCTTCCTCCTTATTGCTTGACCTGGATGTGAATGTAGTACAATCTGCTTTGCAAGAGGTCACCATAAGTACTAAAAGGGTTGAGGGGTTAAGGAGGCCTACTACTATATCTAAGAAAGTAGTTAGGAACCCTGGTTTGATTTTAGCATCCCCTGGTAAACGTTTGCTAGCTAAAGCTTTATCTAAACCTGCAGGTGAAGGTAACAAACAGAATGGGAGGGGGAAAGAAGGGATCAAGGCTGTGGATGGCAAACCTGCTGGCATTGGAATAAGACCAGCGAAGACGGGGATGGGGGCTCTCCCGAAACCGCCGGCTAAAACGTGAAGGTCCTAAGTTGGAACTGTCAGGGCATTGGGGTTGATCTGACAGAGAATTAGTTGGGTGATTTGTGGAGGAAGCATCGACCAGATATTCTGTTTTTATCAGAGACAAAAAAATGTTTTTCTTATTTACAAAAATTTCAATCTAAATTTGGTTATAATAAATTGTTTACTGTTGAACCTCAAGGGGCTAGAGGTGGTTTGGTTTTATTTTATAAGGATGAAATAAATCTTTCTGTTCTATTTCATAATGACCGTATAATTGATCCAAAAGCTGTTTTTGGTCATCAATCGGTATATTTATCTTTTGTTTATGGTGACCCGGTTCCCCAACATCGCGGAAAAGTGTGGGATAAATTAATGGACATTGGATCTTTTCGTATTGATCCTTGGTTTATTATTGGAGACTTTAATGAATTAATTGGTAACCATGAGAAGCAGGGTGGTGCCTTGCGGTCAGCTTCTTCCTTCAAACCTTTTATCTCAATGATTAAGGATTGTGGGATGCTTGAGTTTCCATGTTATGGGGATCAATTATCCTGGCGTGGGAATCGGTGTAATAATCAAGTGATTCGTTGCCGACTTGACCGGGCTTTAGGTAATGAAGACTAGCATGCCCTCTATCCCAATTCGAAAGTAGAGTATTTGGAGATGATTGGTTCTGATCATAGACCAATTTTAGCAACTTGTTTGACGGCGGTCCGGAGGAGACAGAGACACTTTCGGTTTGATAAGCGGTGGTTGGGTAAAGAGGGCTTAGCGGGAGCGGTTGAGTTTGGATGGAATCGTACACAGAATTTTAGGACTCTGGGTTTTGTTGATAAAATAAGGAATTACAGGAATTCGATTTCCTGGTGGAGAAAAAATAATGTTAGTACTGGTCCATCAATTATTTCTTCTTTGAAGACTGCTCTACATGATGCTAAGATGGATGTGGAAGATATTCGGGGAATTGAGAGGAAATTGAAAGAGGCATACCGGGATGAGGTGATTTATTGGCAACAGAAGAGCAGAAAATTTTGGCTAAGGGTTGGTGATAAAAACACTTCATATTTTCATGCTTCCACTAAACAAAGGCGGGTTCGGAATAGGATAATTGGTTTATTTGATGCAAATAACGTTTGGGATGAATCAGCGTCGGGTATGGAGTATATAGCTACAACATATTTTGAGGATCTGTTCAAGAAATCCGACGGTGGAGGTATTTCTGAGATGCTCCAAGCAATTGATCCGATTGTTACGGCAGGTATGAACAGAGATCTTATCCGGGATATTTTGGAAAGGGAAGTCAGACAAGCTTTGTTTGCTATGCACCTGGAGAAAACTCCAAGTCCGGATGGGATGACAGATTTGTTTTTTCAAAGATTCTGATCTTCTCTTAAAGGGGATTTAGTGGCTTTAATTAAAGAGTTTTTTCGCACTGGCAGTTTTGATCCGCTTTTAAATGAGACCAATATTTGTCTTATTCCTGAACAATTCTTGGGTTCACCAATCAAATAAACTATCATATTCCTGAACCCATCATATTCACCCCCTTCTTAATAACCAATCAAATAGCCATGTCATCAAAATAAACTAATGCTATTGTTTAAACAAAATAATTAATTAAAGTTAATTATGGATATCGCTTGGTATATTATCTCACATAAAAATAAGGAAAACATACATAAATCAATAACTTTAAATAAAGTCAATTAACCTAATTTTTACAAAAAGAAAAAGATTTGCTTCTCTACTACGAACCAAACATATAAAGTCTTCAAAGTCATACCATTAAAGACTATTAAGAACAGAAAAATAAGTGGTGCCTCTTTCCCATCTTCACGTGTCACGTCACCTGGTATGTGTGTCTTCCTCTTTTCTTTCGAATTTTTTAATTTATCTGTATGTATAATTACAGTAGATTTGGATTGTTATACATAATTAGAGTAGATTTCGATCGATTGTTATACATTATGCTGCTAAATCTTTTCTTTCTCATCATTAGTTTTTGAAGTGTCGGTTCTTTTGTTAATTGTACCCAAAAAAAAAATTATGTTTCTTCCTCGTCATTATTTTTATTTTCTTGTCGTTTGATAATCTATTTTTTGTTTTATTGACAAAATTTATATGATATAACAAAAATAAAATCATCTTATTTGTGTAGGTTATGATGGAGAGTAATCATGAAATTGTTCCGGTTGATAAATATGAATATAGTCTACAAGGCTTAGGTGAACCCGATTTTGTTAGTCAAAAAGAGTATGAATTTCAGGCTGAAAAATATAATTCAGTAAGTGGAGACGAAGATTCAGTCAGTGAATTTGAGGAAGAAGAAGAAGATGATATAGCCAACAAAGAGGATCATGTTAAAACTGAAGAGATTTCTACTTTAGAACCAGACACAGAAACTGAGAAGAAAGATGAACTGTGTATTGGAATGGAGTTTAGTTCTGATGAAACTGCGTATAAAGCTTATAAAAAATTTGGAGGAGAACACGGTTTCAATGTAAGAAAACAACGAAGGAAGAAAATAAATAATAAGGTGGTGAGGCTTCTTTATGTTTGCTCAAAAGAGGGGTTTAGGAAGGAAACTAAGCTCAAAACATGTTATTCACAACGAATTACACGGTGTGGTTGTAAAGCTCACATGACTTGTTACCTTCAAAAGACAGGAAAATTTAAGATTGTGTCTTTCAGCCAGAATCACAACCATGATTTAGTGAAGACGCCTATGAAGCATTTGTTGAAGGGAAACCGGATGTTCTCTGTCGCTCAAACACAACATGCTGATGATGCCGAGATGTCAGGAATTTCAGCGAAAGCAACCGTTGAAATGATGAGTAGAGAAGTCGGAGGACGAGAAAATCTGAGTTTTTTGGAGAAAGATTATCGAAATTACATTTACCGGAAGCGAATGGAAAAAATGGTAAAGGGAGATGCTGGAGCAGTTTTAGAATACTTTCAAAAGAAGAAGGAGGCTAATTCATCTTTTTTTTTATTCAATGCAACTTGATGAAGACGATATGATCACAAATATCTTCTGGGCAGATGATCGGTCTATAAATGATTACAATCTTTTTGGAGATGTTGTTTGCTTCGACACAACTTATAAGACCAATGAATGTGATAGACCATTTGCTCTGTTTGTAGGGGTCAATCATCATAAGCAAACTGTTGTGTTTGGTGCTGCTTTACTATATGATGAAACCACAGAGTCATATAAGTGGCTTTTCGAGACTTTTCTTGGAGCAATGTCTGGAAAACAACCAAAAACAATTCTTACTGACCAGTCTGCAGCAATGGCGAATGCAATAGCAAAGGTGTTCCCTGAAACAAAGCATAGGTTATGTGTTTGGCATATTTACCAAAATGCTGCAAAGAAGTTGAGTCATGTATTTCATGGGCCAGGACAATTTGTCACGGACTTTGGAAACTGTGTATATGAGCACGAGGAGGAAGAATATTGGTTATTGGCATGGAGTAATATGCTTGAGAAGCATAATTTGACAGAAAATAAATGATTGAAGAATGTGTTTGATGTGAGAGAAAAATGGGCAATGGTATATGGATGTCATACTTTTACAGCAGATATGGTGAGCACACAACGTAGTGAAAGTATGAATAATATTTTGAAAAGATACTTGAAGAGCAGCTATGACTTATTGTCTTTCTTTGAACACTATGAGAGAGTGTTGGATGATCGATGGTATAACGAATTAGCTGCAGACTTCAAAATGATGCACAACTCATCGGTATTATCTGCTTCTGTAGAGATGTTGCAACATGCTGAAGAAGTGTATACACCCACAGTTTTTAGCTTGTTTCAGAAGCAATACACAGTTATTGGTGATTATGTTGCCAAAAAGGTCAGTAAGTCTGAGATGGTATATGAATACAAAGTATCTTATCGTGGTGGACCGCGAGAGCATTTGGTTAATTATGATGCTATAAACCAAGCAATACACTGTAGTTGCATGAAGTATTCTTTTGCTGGGATCTTATGTCGTCATGCATTGAAAGTGTTGGATAAGAAGGATGTTAGAAGAATTCCATCTAACTACATCTTGACTCGATGGAGTAAAGAGGCAAAATCTCGAAGCATATGTTCTTATCGTTCAGAGACACTTAATGGATCTCTAATACAGTCGATTGGAAAGCGTTACAGCCATTTATGTCACAATTTCCGTGAGATTGCATTTGTTGCTGCTGAACATGTAGAATTGACGATGTGTGCAAATGAAGCTGCATGTCAGTTACTTAAAGAATTAGAAGAAAAGAAAAAGGAACTTGTGAAAGCTAATGCATGGATGCTATCAACTTCAAATATTGAACCTGTGGAAGGAGAAGAAGACGAAATAGTTCCAAATGCACGTGGAATTAAAAGAAAAGCTACTGTTGGACGACCAAAGAACAAAGCAGTCGGACCTCATGGTCGATATTTGAATGTTCTTGAAATGAAAAAACGTGGTACATCAAAGAGAAAATTATCATTTCAGGTTTTTGATAAATAATTTTTTTTATTCATGTCAGTTTTTGTTCATTTCAGGTATTTGACTTATTCAGTTTGTTTACTAATTACAAGATAAAATTGATAAATGTTTCAGGACTCAACTCCTATTCCTGATATTCAGCTATATGTTGCTGCCACTGACCCAAACTTACAGACCAAACTATTTTCCTCGCAAGTGCTACAGGTAAATACTTCATTTTTAGTGTTTAAATTAAGTTATCTGTTATCTTTTTATAATTTGAAATTTTATATTTTGTAGGAATTTGACAAGAGCTATGGTGATTTATCATAAAGCTCTATTATTTTGAAGTGGAAAACATATAGAAGTGCTGAAACTCTATTATTATCTCTATTGGTTAAATTTGTTTTTGTTGCTCTTTTTGTTTAGAGGCCAAGTCGTCAAATTTATGAACAATTCTGAAACTATTTTAATATCTTTCGTTAGACTCCTAATTGATACAAACTGATCAGTCTCTGTTCCTTTTTTTTGGTTGTTGGATACATATGAATTTGACATTTACTCAGACTTATCTGATTTTCTTCTTCCTAAGACTAGTTTATCAAGAAAGATGCATATGTTTTTTACAAACGGAGCGAGCATATGTTTTTTTTTGTCCATTTAAAAAAAACAACACAAATAATTAGTAGTCCCTACAGTTATGTATGTTTTCCTTTTTTTTTACGTGAGACATAGAGCAATTGAATTTAATTTAATTATTTTGTTTAAACAATACCATTAGTTTATTTTGATGACATGGCTATTTGATTGGTTATTAAGAAGGGGGTGAATACGATGGGTTCACCCCTAGGGGTGAACCCAAGAATTGTCCCTTATTCCTAAAGTGGATCGGCCTCAGCGGATGGCGGAATTTAGGCCTATAAGCCTATGTAATGTGAGCTATAAGATTATTTCAAAAGTGCTGTGTTTCCGTCTGAAGCGCCTATTGCCTCGTTTGGTTTCAGAAACACAATCAGCATTTGTTTCTGGACGGTTAATTACTGATAATATCCTGGTAGCTCAGGAGATGTTCCACGGATTAAATACTAATAGTAGGTGTAACTCAGAATTTTGGCATTTAAAACGGACATGAGTAAGGCATATAATCGGGTAGAGTGGGATTTTCTGGAGGCGGTCTTGGTTAAGTTGGGATTAGATAGGAAATGGATTTCATGGATTATGACATAATCATTATGTGGTGTGTATCGTCAGTGTCATACCAAGTTCTTCTGAATGGTCAGCCCAGAGGTTTTATTAGACCTCAGAGGGGGTTACGACAAGGGGACCCTCTATCACCATATTTATTTATTCTTTGCACAGAGGTCTTGATAGCTAATATTAAGAAGGCTGAAAGGGAGAAAAAATTGACGGGTATTACCATCGCCCGTGGTAGTCCTACTGTTTCGCATTTGCTGTTTGCGGATGATAGCCTGTTTTTTTGCAAAGCAACTGCCCAGGAATGTAGGACGGTATGGATATAATCGGTACCTATGGCAAAGCTTCAGGTCAAGAGGTTAATCTGGCTAAATCATCTATTATGTTTGGCAAAAAGGTTACTCCGGATATTCGATCCCAGTTAAAATCAGTTATTGGGATTTCTAAGGAGGGTGGCATGGGTTCTTACTTGGGTATCCCTGAGAATCTTCAAGGTTCGAAAACTAAGGTTTTTAGCTATGTTAAGGATCGGCTTGATGATCGTGTCAATGGCTGGTCAGCAAAATGTTTGTCGAAGGGCGGCAAGGAAATTATGATCAAATCAGTGGCTTTGGCATTACCGACCCATGTTATGTCGTGTTATAGACTACCTCAGGAACTAACTTCTAAATTGACAAGTGCAATTTCCACTTTCTGGTGGAAATCCAATGATAAAGCTCGTGGTATGCATTGGGTAGCGTGGGACAAATTATGTAAAGATAAAGCTGAAGGGGGACTTGGCTTCCGAGCTCTGGAACAATTTAACGAGGCTATGTTAGCCAAACAGTTTTGGCGTCTAATTCACTATCCAACGTCTTTGATGGCTAAGGTGATGAAAAGTCGATATTTTAGGAACAAACATCCTTTTATGGCAAAAAAACCATATAATCCGTCTTTTGCTTGGAGAAGTATTTATTCCATTAAGGGATTGGTGGAGCAGGGGGCGCGATGGGCGGTAGGCTCTGGTAATTCCATTTCGGTTTGGCGTGATCCATGGATACCGGATATTCGCCATAGACCGGCGAATGGTCGAGGGAGGTTGTGGCTCCCGAGTTTAATGGTTAATCATTTAATTAACCCGGAGACTAAGGATTGGCATCTACCTACTTTGGAGGAGTTTTTTGATCCGGGGGATATACAAATAATTCGGAGTATGCCGGTTAGTAGAACTCATCAACCGGATAGATTAATATGGCATTATACTAAATCTTGGAAATATTCCGTCAAATCAGGTTACCGGTTAGCCCGGGAATTGGATGTAGAGTATGGGCCGACGTGTACGGCTTTGCGGGCCCAATCGTGGAAACTTGATGTACCCTCCAAGATCCAACACTTTTTTTGGCAGATTGGTTCGGGTACTCTTCCTGTGTTAGAGCGTCTCGCACATCGGGGTGTTCGTTGTGACATCGTGTGTAAGAGATGCAGTTCTGCAGTGGAAACTATAAACCACATGCTCTTTGAGTGCCCTAGGTCTCGGCGTATTTGGGAGATGTCCCCTATCCGGTTGTCCCGGGGGGTTTCCCATACACATCGATTTATGCAAATTTAGACATTATTTTTTGGCGGGCGTCTTCGCAATCCGGGGTCTCGGATATAGGCATTCAACTACCTTGGATTATTTGGTCAATTTGGAAAGATAGGAATAAAAATGTTTTTCAGGGTATTGAGGTAGAACCTCTTGAGATTTTGAATCAAGCGGCTACGGATAAATTATTGCGGGAGGAGGCCAAGTCTTACTCAGCGAATTATCTGGATCCTCCGTCTTTTTCAGAGGATAGGGGTTCCTCTCCCCGATGCTAATTTGATGGTTCTTGGAAAGGTACAGATCCCTACCAGGGTTTGGGCTGGTAGTGCTGCAATGGAGAGCTTAAAACAATCATGTTGGGAGCACGGAGTCACCGTCGGAATATATCCCCTCTACATGCAGAATTACAAGCGCTGATCTGGGCTATGGAGTCTTTACTGGGGGCTGGAGTCGATTGTCAGGCTTTTGAGACAGATAGTGTAGAGCTATTGGCGATGGTGCAGACGCCGGAAGACTGGCTGGCTTTTTCTAATCTGTTGGAAGATTTCTCTCTGCTTTGTAGTTTCTATACCTCCTTCACCCTCTCCAGGATTCCACGAGACGCCAATGTCAGAGCCGACTGTCTAGCTCGATTTTCACGATCTCTACCTTCAGAATCTACCTTTGTAAACTCTTATCCTCATGTTTGGGCAACCAATCGTGGAGTTCTATTTTAATTATTATAGTTTGGTTGAAAAAAAAAAAATACCCGAAATCAACAAAATTGGATCCGGGCAAGAAATATCCACGGCATAAATATTGGGTTATCGGGTTATAATGTTACAGTAAAACCTCTATAAATTAATAAAGTCGGGACCATGAAATTTTATTAATTTATAGAGGTTTTAATTTATCGTTAAATTAATAATTATTAATTTGTAGAGAGACTTTCCTAATTTGGTATAAAAATATTTAAAATAAGATTTAATTTTTATAACTAATATTTTTATAAAATAAATTATAATAAAAATAACAATTATCATGTTTTGAAGATAGCACTCAAAGATTTTTATATAGTAAAAATATTAAAAATAAACTCTAATAAAAATTAATGTGTAGATATATACATATATTTAGATAATTTTCTATAATTATTAATTTATATTATTGATGGGACCATATATTTACAAAGGAGTTTCAAAAAAAATATTATTTTATTATATTATTGAATAGTGTCCAAAATTACACTAGTCCCAACTTGGGACCGGAGAAATTTATTAATTTATAGAGATTATTAATTTACCGAGTATTAATTTATAGAGGTTCTACTGTATATTGTCAGTTTATATCTAGAATCGAAAAACTGTTTCCAAAAGAACTTTAGTTTCGGAACACTCCCCCTACACGTTTTTGTGTTTTAGGAAATCAATTATGAAGATTTGATTACCCCTACACGTTTTTGTGTTTTAGGAAAATCAATCTTCAACAAATATCAACATTACCAAACTGATCCTAAATTTGAGTCAGCTAATTGATTTCCAAATCAAAAATCTCATTAAATACTATCCTAAACTAACAAACTCCAAAAATAATTAATTCGAAGATTTGATTACCGATCAATTATGTTATTACTCCTGAAATTTAAAGAGAATATTTTAAATTTAAAGAGAATATACCCTAAAACTACTCTAATCGAGTAACTGATCTACATCTACCTATAAATACAAGTTAGTCATCTAGCTTGAATTCATTATACCTTCTCCAATTTATTTGCTTCGTTTTCCCATTATTCTTTACAAATGGCGGTCATTTTTCCAATCACAGAATTAACATAAATCTCCCGAGTACCTTTAGTTGTGTCGAGGGTAATAACAAGCCGCTGAAAAGTAGAAACCGCGGTATTGATTTGAAAGATACCGGAAACCACCGCATATGATCCATTTCTCTTCCTTTATTGCGGCAGTTTCAAGGCTTCTCCGATTCCAAATCCTGGAAGCTCATATTTTGATAGAGAGTGAAGCTAAAAATTCAAGAGTTAAAGAAAGAAATTCAAAATTAATTGATGAGAATCTGCCAAACGTTCTTGATTGTAGAGCAATTTCTTGATTATGTTTGAAGAAAAAAGCAAAAAAAAATAACTAGATTCTCTTGCGTAAAAGACACATGGGGGCGAAGGTAAGAAGTAAACGAAAGACATGTGTTTATCTGAGAATTAATTGCCTTCTGGCACACTTTATTTTAAATGTATATTTCAAATGATAAAATATTAGATTTATTGTATGTACATTGCAGATTTTAAGGAAATAATACGAAGTCAACAAAATTTTGAACGCCTTAAATCATGATGATTATGATGATATAGTATATGTATAGTGAAAAGAAAATTACATGATTTAAGGAGTTCAAAATTTTCAAATTTTTAGTGATGATTGCATCTATACGGTTAATAATGATTACATGAGTACAAAATTTTCATTTACGAAACACATAATAATTAGAGATTTTGATTATTTTCTGTTTTTTTTTATTAAACCTTTCTACGATCAAATCACATCCTAACTATTCTTACTAATAAAACTGATAATTAAATCTCTATGAGAGATTATAAGAAAATATATTTTTGAAATTTATGCTATATCTAAATATATAACTAACTTATCTAAAATGGATTGTAGGTAATGGTCGAGACATCCTCTTCTGGGAGGATAGATGGTTGCTAGAAGAACCTCTGTTGGAATGTGTGAACGCAGATGTACCAAGTGAACTGAGGGAGCGACATGTACAGGATTTTTGGAGTGATGCAGACGGTTGGTCATTGGAAAGTCTGTCACCTTTCCTATCTCAGCATATTCAATTGGTATTAGCTGCGATGGTAGTTGATAATGGGTCGGGAGTACGGGATAGACTGACTTGGGGCGAGACAGCGGATGGGAAGTTCACAGTGTCTTCTGCATACTCGATGCTAGTGAAGAACCCCTGTCCACGACTGAATCTATCTGCCTTCTATTCTCGACTTTGGAGAGTTATTGCTCCGGAGAGAGTTAAAGTGTTCCTTTGGTTGGTATCACGTCAAGCTATCATGACAAATGTGGAACGACACCGCCGGCATTTGAGTACTACTCCTGTGTGTCAGGTTTGTCGAGGAGGGGATGAGACAATTTTACACATCCTACGGGATTTTCCTTCTATTGCGGGTTTGTGGAGGCGTGTGATACCGCCAAGTATGCGACAGAGTTTCTTTAGTCGTCCGTTGCTAGGGTGGTTATATGATAACTTGCGGATGGGTGTTCAAGTATCAGGGTGTGATTGGTCAACGTTATTTGCCATGGGGTTGTGGTGGAGCTGAAAATGGCGTTGTGGTAGTGTGTTTGGTGAGTATAGCAGGTGCCGAGACAAAATTCGATTTGTCAAGGATCTGTCCCGTGAGGTCAGCAAGGCTTATGGAACCTCTAGGGAGAGACAGAACAGAGCTGAACGGATTGAGAGATTGGTAGCTTGGAAACGTCCGGTGCAAGGGTGGATGAAACTCAATACTGATGGGGCGTCACATGGCAATCCGGGTTTAGCCACTGCAGGTGGTGTACTACGTGATGAGATCGGAGCGTGGGGTGGAGGTTTTTCGCTAAATATTGGTATTTGCTCAGCACCATTGGCGGAGCTTTGGGGCGTTTATCACGGGCTGTATTTGGCATGGGGGAAAAATGTTCGACGATTAGAATTAGAGGTGGATTCAGAGATTGTGGTTGGTTTCTTAACAGCAGGGATTAGTGACTCACATCCCTTGTCTTTCCTGGTGCGGTTGTGCCATGGCTTTTTATCGAGGGACTGGATAGTCCGTGTTTCGCATGTGTATAGGGAAGCTAACCGTCTAGCAGATGGGTTGGCTAACTATGCTTTTACTTTACCTTTTGGTTTGCATGTTTTTGATTCTATCCCAATTGCTGTAGCATCGATTGTAGGAGATGATGATCGAGGATCTGCGGTTCCGAGACAGACTCGATTGTAGTTTAATTTTCAGTTTTTAATAATAATAGGGAGGCTTACCTCCCGCTCCATTACCAAAAAAAAGAAGAGAGGGTTTAAAGAAAGGAGAGACCATAGTGATCACATGACAAAAAAAAAATTAATGTAATAATTTTATACTGTTTTTTAAACATAATTTTGAAATATTAAACATATTTTGTTGAGCATGTCATACTGCCAATTGTAGTGTATATTTTATTCAATTTTTTTATATTCAAGCTGTAATGTATTCTCTTTCACAAATAATTTTCCTAATTAAATCGATTTCTCCAACACTGCTTATAACAAATATTGGAGTAATTAATCAAATTAAACAAATATATCTATAACTTTGCTACGGGTCAGAACATGTAAAATAAATTAGCACAATAATATATTACTTTGTTTTATTACATATTTAAAATTTGTCCAGTAATATAACCTACTTTGGTCAAAATAGACATTGTGATAGTGTAATTTTTAATATTGAAATCATAATAACTTTTAAATGCTTTTACTACTTCTATGTAATCAAATTACTCCAGCTCTTTACTCATTATTTATATTATTTTTTTATTTTTACCAAACTCATGAAGATATTAAAATTTCAAATATTTCTATGTTATTTATTCTATCAATACTCATTTTAACGCCATTTAGTTGATTTTTTTTAATCAACCATAGAGCCATAACAGGCCGGCCCAATAGCCTAATCCCCACATTCGTAGGGAGCGGGACTCGATCCCTGGTGTGATGGTGCCTTGTGCATTAAGGACTTACCTTTGGCCACTGCACTAAAGTCACTTCACAGTCGATTTTTTTTTTTGTCATGTTTTATCTTATCAAAACTTATTACAAAAATATGAGACTATTTGCGATCAATCAAATTATAATAAAATGAAAATTAGCAGTGTATACAATTGTTATGGATCATAATATCCGCAAATATTTCTTATGATGTAAAAAATTCAGTTTTATTTATTTTTTATTTAAAACTCATTATATTACCATTTAATGTACTCACTTTTTTATAATACTATTTTATCCAAATTCATTACACAAATATATGATTCATCTACAATATTATAATAAATAAAAATGTAACATATTTCAATTCGTTAAGAGTTATATGTATCCGTAATATTCCTCCGCGCTGTAGTGCGGGTCCGATCCTAGTTATTTGTATATTTCGCATGATAATTTTTGGATGTTAGAGTAGGATTTAAATACAGAGGTGATGGAACAAATATAAAATTATGTTCACACCCAAAATAAGTTTAATCACTCATATGAAAGAGCAAATCTTGAGGATTTGAAAAGTAATCATTTCGAGACAATAAGCGAAGATAATACTTTAAAATCATAAGTATTATTACCCAAGGCAAGAAAAATATTTTAGAGATTACATGCATTATCTAGAAGATAAAATGTTTTTGTGAAAATCTCACTGTTTGGCATGACCGGTTAAGCCATTCTGGTTCAATAGTGATGCGACTCAAAAATTTCTGAAAAGATTCATTAGAGAACCTAGAGAGTTTTGCTAGTGATTTCTTATGTGTGCTGCTTTATAAAGCAAGCCGATTATACGCTTTCACCGATCCCATGAATTTGGAAAGTGTCAATTTCTGGTATGTATACAAAGAGATATTGTGGACTGATCATCTACCGTATATTCGAGTTTGCAAGAGCATTTGTTTAATTAACAATGGTGGTGAAACCAGCCTATGTGATTAACAAAAATGACTCTATATGTCAATAAGTTCGCATCGGGCCAAATAAACTATCATGAGTACTCCCATTACAATTGGTTTGGGTCAGAAACCAGATATATTACATCTAAATGTGTTATATATGTTAGTTGCTCCACCACAGTGATATAAGATGGGATTTCAAAGAATATTGGAAATATGTTGGATATGAATCTCTTTGAAGATTGAATATCTCAAGAATTTGAGGCTCGAGATGCAGAGATTGTTATTTCGGTGAGTCAGTCTTTCCAACATGAGGGTAAAAAAATAAACAGCTGGAAAAGAAATATATTGGAAAATTTATCTTGATCTTCGTACTAAGAAATGTGCGCTAGAAGTTGAAAAGATAATTTATTGGCAAAGTTTGCAGAGCCAATTTTCTGACCTTGAGAGTGACAAAGTCACATATACCAGTTGTGCTTAATATCCTAGAAGGATAAGATCAACTGCTATTAAGTCTAAAGATCGCATGAAGTGTGATAGACTTATGGTTCCA
Source organism: Camelina hispida (assembly GCA_023657505.1). NCBI lineage: Eukaryota > Viridiplantae > Streptophyta > Magnoliopsida > Brassicales > Brassicaceae > Camelina > Camelina hispida. The sequence goes on along the minus strand of CP094637.1, from coordinate 21,179,166 downwards.
AATATAAGCATCCTCGGTAAAGAAAAGGAGCATAAATTATTATGGCACCGAGGAAGCAAAGAGTTATGAAAATCTCTAGAAGAGATGTAGACATGAGTAAGAAAGAGATTCAGGTACCTGAGAATCATAATGAAATGAAATCTCAACAAGTTGAGTCATTTCTAGAATGAAAAAGGAACCAAAAAGCAAATCGACGTCGTAAATATGTTTGCATGCAGTATTGCAGTTGATGATGCTATGGATAAAAATCGAGGATCATAAACCGCGGTTAATAGAAAAGTTTTATTGAAAAGTGTACACAAAGAATGATTGGTTAATCATCGAAAGAAGTAACTATGAAATAATTCATGTCTCTTAAAGAGATAATATTTGGACATGTAGTCCTTACACTTGAATGTGTAAAATGAGTGGTACATAAGGGGATCTTTATGAAAAATAAAGTACATGTAGTAGTACAATGATTCTCATAAATACTTGATATTTATTATGAGAAATGTACTCTCATATGGTGGAAGCAACTATGTAGATCCCTTATGATTTTGAAAATAAGGCAAGACTTGATTTAGTCTATTTTATTGAAATAGCTATGGTAGTGATTACAGGTAATGATCTTTGTATTTATGTCCTTAAAATATTGATATTTATATTATTATAATTATTATTTTTGCTTACAGGTTTCTAAGAAGTCATTGTTTGGAAACTCTCTTAATCCATCCACGATCCGAATAAGTTTAGCCCAGGCCATGTAAGATCCGCGATTTTTTACTCATTAGAATTACCATTTTGCCCTCAATTTAGTTTTTTCTTTGTTCTTCCTTTTTTTGGACGTGGGAGCATTGTATGGCATACTTGTTTTATTGTTTTTTTTTATCCCTAAGTGTGCTCCCAATTAATAGTATAGATTAAAAGTTATATCTAAGATCATATATATATATATATATATATAAAAAAGGTAAGATCTAAGATTATATAAATCAAAAGTGAGCTCAACAACTACACCCTGTAACACCCACATACATACTTTCAGGGTAGGCTTTACTGCATCGGCTTATCAGCCCATACTGAGCGTGTTCGTTTCGTCGACGCAGGCGGCTGCGGCAACGGCAGCGACTGCGGCAGCCGCATGTATCGTTGTTCGTTTGGTTGACATTTCACTAGTCATACAAAGTCTACAGTTAAATAAGGAATCTGGTGCATTTGGAACATATCACCTGGTAACTCCTTGTACCGTTCGTGCAGTACACGAGAGTGTGATGTTGATAGCGTAAGATCTAAGATTATATAAATCAAAAGTGAGCTCAACAACTACACCTTGTAACACCCACATACATACTTTCAGGGTAGGCTTTACTACATCGGCTTATCAGCCCATATTGAGCGTGTTCGTTTCGTCGACGCAGGCGGCTGCGGCAACGGCAGCGACTACAGCAGCCGCATGTATCGTTGTTCGTTTGGTTGACATTTCACTAGTCATGCAAAGTCTACAGTTAAATAAGGGATCTGGTGCATTTGGAACATATCACCTGGTAACTCCCAGTACCGTTCGTGCAATACACGAGAGTGTGATGTTGATAGCGTGGGTACCCGTGACTGGTGGCGTATTGAACAGAGTTTCAGTGGAAGATAGGTTCATCTGAATCATACCTACGGGCCATGATATTCATCAACTAAAACTTGATGATCAACTAAATAAGTAAATTGTTTTATTACAACGCATATATATATATATACTAGATAAGGGTCCGCATGATGTGCGGTTTTAAAAATTGTTTGAAAAACTAAATACTAAATCTAAAACAATTTTTCAAAAATATATAATGAAATTTTTATTTTTCTAAAGTAAATATATAAATAATTTAAGTTAGAGAATATTTTTATTTACCTTCATACATTTATTTATATTTCTATATTTTTAATATATTATAACAATTATTATAATAATTTAAAGCTAAATTATATCTCACTAAAACTTTTGCCAAATATTCATCATTACAAATATTATTATTGTCAAATTTCAAAAACGTTTCACAACTTATTCACAAAATATTTTACATGCAACAAATTCATCAAAGCAACATCTAATAAGTAACCACATACAATTTTACTCTATGTTTTACCATTAAAAATATGTTCTTTCACCCAAAATTATTTTATTGTTAAAGTATGCTTTTTATCACCACCTATAAAATGTCTTCTAAACAAATTAAACAAATTTTTTGTTGCTTTACTTTCATTTTGGCATAATTATAGTTCTTATAATTACTAAAATTGTTTTGTGACATAATTTCTTTAACCATGAAGTTTTTTTTACTCCAAATATATTGGATGAACAACTGGTGAAAAATATCTACTCAATGACAATGATTTTATGACTAACCCAATAAAAATTGATAAATTGAAAAAAAATTAATATAATATAATAAAAATGAAATTTTGAAAATTATAATCAATATGGTATATATAAGTCTTAGATAATTCAGATATACAAAATAGAAACTTTATATACAATCTAAAACATGACATATGTCATAATCACGTTAAGGATCAACGACCTATTTACTCTTCAGAAATATCCAATTGTACCAAAACAACTTAAAGTTATCAAAAATAATAATTTTTGACACGTGTCAACATTTCATCAGTATATTTGACATCTGGCTAATTTGAAAACCCAACTTTATATAATAAGATTTTTAATATAATAAAAAGATTAGTTCAAGCTTTTTTTCTTAAGAATGCCAATCGGTTCTCCATGATCTTCGTTTTTTCGCATTTCACAAATCTTGTTGCAGTACTCAGTGTCCGAAAGTGGCTAACCATAGAGACATAACCCTTTTTTTTTGTGCAAACAAAGACATAAAATTTAATATGCTAGGTTATATAGTATAATTATACGACCAAATATGGATGACACATAGTGATGCGACCCTCGGTCGCGGAATCAGTACGGACGCGTCTTGAACTCTCGGTCAAGTTACGAACGGTGCGACTTCACTCAACCAAGGCTTGTGGCTTCGGATCTATGGGGAAAACAAACGAGGGAAACGGCGTTTGAAGTGATTCAAATGAACCGTTAGGAAGAACACTCATGAGGCCGCGAGCAGGACGGTCGGATGGAACGGATGGGCTAACGATCAGTTGGAATGGAAACAGTGGTGGAAGAGAATAGAGATGACTCGGTGGAGATCTCGAGAACTTGCGAAAGAGAAATCGAGGTTGCGAAGGGGAAACGATGGAAATGACGCGAGGTGGAGATGAGTGGATCGAATGACGACACAAGAGAGTTGATTCTTCTCTTGATACGGCCGCTAACAAGATCAAACCCGGTTTGAGTCTTGCTAGGGTTCTCTCACTTAGGCAATCCCGGATTGGACTAATGAGAGGATGGAGACAAGTCAAGAATCACTCTTGAGAAAAGGTTTAATTTTCATTCAAGTCTAAGGAGGCACAAAAAGCTAAGAGAGAGTTTAAATACAATAGGTCAAGTGAGGGTTTAGGGACACGCGGATTCACTATGATCCGCACAATCGTCCTTAGACGTGTTTCCCTTGTAAATGGAACACGTCACCTCAATTAACTTTCAAAGCAAAGCTCTCAACGTTCATAATCATAAGGATAAAGAAGGGAATATTCCCATTGTTCAAATTTAAACCAAAAGTAAGAGGGAAGAGAGATAACCGCCTTGGCCTTGCGCGTGAAGCAACTTAGCCTTTAGGCGTTTTGCACCAAGCTCCATGCCTCGTTAAAACCTCTCCGGTAAACCCATTGGGAAAAAACCCGGAGTAGGGAAAAGAGTACACTTCCTTGCTTTGGCGACTTTGGTGTCTTCACTCTTGGGTAAGAGTGAAGACCAATCGGACCGAATCCACGAAGTCTCCTTGGGGCAGCTGGTGTTGCGCGAATGACTGGACAAATGTGTTGAGTCGTTGTTTGGCCGCCTTTGCTGAGCTCTTGGAACGCGTCGTGGCTCCAGGAACGATCGCCGGTGCCTTGGCCGCTTCGGTTACTTGTGTCTCGGCCGCCTCGGTTGCTCCTTGATCGCACGTCTCGGGCAGGTTTGGTGTCTCTCGGTCGCCTCGATCGGGTTCGCGTCTCTCGATCACATCATTTCCTCCCTCTTCAAAAATTTTTGTCCCCAAAACGTCCTCGTCTTCACCTACATCAAATAGGACAAGATCAGTAACATTGAAGGAGGTTGATGTACCAAACTCACCTGGTAGCTCGAGTCGGTAGGCGTTGTCGTTGATCTTCTCAATGACTCGGAACGGGCCGTCTCCTCGCGGGCTTAGCTTGTCCTTGCGTTTCTGCTCGAACCTCTCTGGCCTCAATTGTAACCACACCCAGTCGCCAGGCTTGAACAGCATCGGTTTGCGACCCCGGTTGAGAAAACGTGCATATTGTTAGTTCCTCCGTTCGATGTTTGCTCGAACCTCTTCATGTAACGCTTTGACCATCTCTGCTCTCGCGACTCCATCTTGATTTCGAGCTCGTTTGGCGGTATAAGGAGGAGATCCAGTGGCGTCAGCGGCTTGAATCCGTAGGCTACCTCGAACGGAGACTTCTTTGTGGCTGAATGCACCGCCTGGTTGTATGCGAACTCAATGATAGGCACACACTCGAGCCAGGAGCCTTTGTTGCTAGCGATTTCTGTGCGGAGTAGAGCACCTATTGAGCGGTTGACGACCTCCGTTTGACCGTCGGTTTGAGGATGTGCCGCGGTAGAGTATAGGAGCTTTGTTCCCAGCTTTCTCCAAATGGTGCGCCAAAAGTGGCCGAGGAACTTGGGATCTCGGTCGGATATGATGGTGCGAGGCACGCCATGAAGCCGTATGACTTGGCTAAAGAACAGGTTCGCCAGTTGAACAGCATCGTTGTTCTTGTTGCAAGGTATGAAATGAGCCATCTTCGAGAACCTATCAACAACCACCATAAGACTGTCTTTATACGCTAAGAGGGGTAGGCCGAGGATGAAATCCATCGAGAGATCGATCCATGGTGCGGTTGACACTGGTAAGGGCATATAGAGACCGTGCAGATGAGTTGTCGACTTGGAGGTGCGACAAACGATGCAATGTCCGATGTGCTTCTCCACCATATTCTGCAGTTTTGGCCAGTAGAAATGCTCCTTGAGCACGGCCAAAGTCTTGGTGACGTCAAAGTGACCCGATAGGCCTCCGCTGTGAGCTTCACGAATAAGCAGCTCCCGGATAGATCCTTTTGGTATACATAGCCGTCGTCCTCTGAACAGGAAGCCTTCATGGAAATAGAACTCGGTGTAAATTCCTTTCCCATGGTTTTGAAAACAGTCCCCAAATTTGGCATCTCCCGCATAAGCATCCTTGATGCTTTCAAAGCCTAGCACTCGCGCGTCCATCGTAGTGATCAACGCGTACCGTCTTGATAGGGCGTCGGCGACGATGTTCTCCTTGCCTTTCTTGTATTTGATGACGTAAGGAAATGACTCTATGAACTCCAACCACTTCGCGTGGCGCCTCTTGAGATTAGTTTGGCCGCGGAGGTGCTTGAGAGTTTCGTGATCAGTGTGTATCACAAACTCTCTTGCCAGGAGATAATGTTGCCAAACCTCCATCGCTCGAATAAGTGCGTACAACTCCTTGTTGTAGGTTGGGTAGTTGAGCGCTGCACCACTCAGCTTCTCGCTGAAATACGCTACTGGTCGGCCTCCTTGAGTCAACACAGTTCCGACTCGATTCCCGAGGCATTGCACTCCACTTCAAAGGTTTTGTTGAAGTCTGGTAGTGTGAGCAAAGGGGCTTGCGTGAGATGCCTCTTGAGCTCGGTGAACGCCTTGTCTTGTTCTTCTCCCCAATGAAACTCGCTGTTCTTCTTGATTACGGAGGTGAGAGGCGCGACTATGGTGCTGAAGTCTCTCACGAACTGCCGGTAGAAGCTTGCTAGGCCGTGGAACGATCTTACTTGTGTGATGCTTGTTGGCGTGGGCCACTCCTCTATGGCGCGAACCTTCTCCTCGTCCACCTTGAGTCCCTGCGAAGACACAACAAAGCCTAGGAAGACCAACTGATCAGCAGCGAACACACACTTTTTCAAGTTTGCGTAGAGTCGCTCTTCGCGGAGAGTAAACAAGACTGAGTTCAAGTGTTCAACATGTTCGGCCAGGCTAGAACTATAGACAAGAATATCATCGAAATAAACAACCATGAACTTATTAATAAACGGTCTTAAAACATGGTTAATTAAACACATGAAAGTAGAAGGGGCATTTGAGAGACCGAATGGCATAACCAACAATTCGTACAAACCCTGTTTGGTCTTGAATGCGGTCTTCCACTCATCGCCTTCCTTCATACGAACTTGGTGATAGCCGATCTTCAAGTCGATCTTTGAGAAGATGCTGGTGCCACTAAGTTCGTCTAGCATGTCATCGAGGCGTGGAATGGGGTGGCGGTATTTGACGGTGATGTTGTTAACGGCTCTACAGTCGACGCACATCCTCCATGACCCGTCTTTCTTCGGAACTAGGAGCACTGGCACGGCGCACGGACTCAGGCTCTCGCGAACATATCCTTGCGCCATAAGCTCCCTGACTTGTCGCTCAAGCTCCTTCGCCGCCTCGGGATTGACTCGGTAGGCTGGCCGGTTGGGAAGCTGCGCGCCTGGTACGAGATTGATCTGGTGCTCGATGCCTCCAATCGGTGGTAAACCTTCAGGTAGCTCCTCGGGGAACACGTCGGCGTATCGTCTAAGAACGTCGCAGATCACCTCCGGTAGCGTGTCGATTGAGTCTTCAAGTCCTGTAAACAATGTTTCTCGAAAAACCATCAGTAAAACTTGGGCAGAGTCCCTAATGGACTATCTAACGTCACCATATTGAACTAAGAAGTTCTTTTTATCGTTCGAATCCTTAGACAATTTGTTTTGCATTTCATGTACTTGCGCGAGGCTCAATGGTTTCATGCAAATACGTTTATTGTCATGATCGAAAAAGTATTGGTTAGTGTGGCTGCAATGCGTGGTGCGCTTATCAAACTGCCATGGACGCCCCAATAGGAGGTGGCTAGCTTGCATAGGCACTAAATCGCATAGGACTTGGTCCTTATACGGACCAACATTGAATGATACCATGACCTGTTCTTTAACTTGGATCATAGTACTATTGTCTAACCATTTCAAACGATAAGGTTGAGGGTGTTTTGTGGTTTCAAGAGAGAGTTTCTTGACAAGAGTGGAGCTTGCCACGTTAGTGCAAGATCCTCCGTCTATAATCCACAAACACGGTTACTTACAGTGCACCTTGTGTGGAAGATGTTATCGCGTTGGTTGGTGTCATCGGCGGCTACACCGGTGATCAGCATATGGCGTAACATCATCAACTCTCCGTCCTCGGGCTCGGCCTCTCCTTTGGTGTTCTCGTTGGTCATTGTACGGACTGGTTAATAGTGACATGGCGAGATTTCGCGGTGATAAGTCTCGACCCAACTCGTGTAAGAAGAGATAAGAAAGAGATGAAATAGGGAAAGAAAGAGGATAAGATAGAGAAGAAAGAGGCAAGAGAAGATATTAATGTTTTGATATCATAAGATAAGGAAACCCTAAGGTTTCAGGTTTCATTTAAATACACATTAGAATTATTAAAACGACAGTGCATTATAAAGTAACACTCTTTCTCTTGCAGAGTCTTCCTTTAGCCACTTTTACTCTGTTCCTTCTTCTCCCATTGTCGAGCCCTTCTACCACTGGTTCTCATCTTCTTCTTCATACAAGCCAAAGGGATCCTCAACCTATCAATACTCTCCGAAGAGAACTAACCTTCAAGGTTAAATTCTGGGAACTGATTCACCATGTAGCAGTGACTCCCACGACGACTCTGTTGCTGATAGCCCCTTCCACTTCACCAAAACCTCAGTCCCATTCTGATCTGTCAAACTCCTGCGGATATCAGTGATTGTTTCTGGTTCAGTGGCCCATTCCAGCGAGGTGTAATGATTGGGGGTAATTCTGAGCCGAGTGAGTGTTGGGAATCGCCTTCTTTAGTTGTGAAACATGGAAAGTCGGATGTATTTGACTATGAGGTGGCAGCTGCAACCGATAAGCCACTCTTCCCACCTTTTCCACAATCTGATAGGGTCCAAAATACCGCTGAGCCAACTTCTCGTTTCTTCTTTGCACCAATGATTGTTGACTACGGTCGTAGTTTAAGATAGACCCAGTCCCCAACCTCCAACTGCAATTCACGGCGATGTTTGTTGGCTTGCTTCTGCATCTGTTGTTGAGCTACTTCCATATTCTCCCTCAGCTCTACCAACAGACTGTCTCGATCCTTGAGTAAGTCCTCCACTTGAGCATTCACAGTGGGAACATCTCCATACCGTAATAGTTTAGGTGGTTCCCTGCCATAGACTGCATAGAAAGGAGTGTTCTTAATAGAGGAATGATAAGAGGAATTGTACCAATATTCAGCCCAGGGAAGCCACTGAGCCCAAGATGTCGGTCTTTTGCTTGTAAAGCAACGCAGGAAGGTCTCTAAGCAACGGTTGACCACTTCGGTCTGGCCATCAGATTGGGGATGGTAAGCTGTGCTTTTGTGCAGAGACGATCCTTGCAGCTTGAACAGTTCTGACCAAAAACTGCTTAAGAACACCTTGTCTCTATCAGACACCATTGTTTCTGGAAAACCATGTAACTTGACCACCTCTCGATAAATGCTTCCGCTACTGTTTTAGCCGTGAATGGGTGCTTCAGACCAATAAAGTGACTGTATTTTGATAGCCTGTCTACCACAACCAGAATAGCATTGAAACCCTTGGATTTTGGCAGTCCTTCTACAAAGTCTAGACTTATGTCAGTCCAGATTTGTTTGGGAATCGGTAATGGAGATAACAGTCCGCGGGTGAGAGCGTTGAATACTTGTTCTCTTGGCAAACTGAGCACTTGGTAATATAGTCTACTACATCCTTTCTCATTCCACGCCAGTAAACTTCTTGGTTCAACCTTTTAAAAGTTTTCAGAGCCCCTTCATGCCCACCTATTACACTCGCATGAAACTGTTCTAGCAGTTGTGGTATGAAAGGAGACCGAGCAGGTACAACCAAACGCCCTTCCTTAAGCAGCATTCCACGTTCTATACTGTACCCTTCCTTCCCTTTTCTCCACCCTCTAAACTCTTGTAAATTTCTCCTAACTCCCCATCCTTCTTTACTTGCTCTGTTAATTCTTGTTTGTTTAGGGTAAGGGGTGCGGTCAGTGTGAGCTGAAGCAGTTGCTCATTTGGAGGTCTCCTGGATAGAGCATCAGCGACTCTATTCTCCACCCCAGGTTTATATTCAATACGGTAGTTCAACCTATCATCTTAGCTGCCCATCTCTGCTGTACTGAGGAAACTGCTTTTGCTCTAACAAATGACGCAAACTCCTCGATCGGTTTTGATAACAAACTCACGACCAGTCAGATAGTGTTTCCACTTCGTAACCGCCTTCACAATAGCCAACAGTTCTCTCTCGTACACCGATTTAATCCTCCCTTGTGCAGAGAGGCTTGACTGATGAATGCTACAGGTCGCTGTCTTGCGATAACACAGCTCCTATTCCTGCTCCGATGCATCCGTCTCAATAGTGAATTCTTTATCAAAGTTTGGTAGTACTAAGACAGGTAAAGTGGTTACCGCCTCCTTAAGAGCCTGAAAGGCTGAAGTTTGCGGGGTTCCACAGAAATCCGTTCTTCTTCAGCAGGTCTGTTAGTGGCCTCGCTATCTGACCATAATTCTTGACAAACCTTCGGTAATAACCAGTGAGGCCAAGAAAACCCCTTAGCTCTGTAACAGAACGCGGTTCAGGCCACTTGACCATAGCGGCTATTTTATCGGGTCTGCCGCCACTCCTTCTCCTGAGATTACATGCCCCAGGTATGACACTTCAGTTTGCCCAAAGGAACATTTCTTAAAGTTGGCATAGAACTGATGTTGTTTCAGCAACTCCAACACTTCTTTCAAATTATGCGAGATGCGTCTCCATGCTCGGGCTGTAGAAGATGTCATCGAAGAACACCAGGACAAACCGGCGGAGGTAAGGTCTGAATAAGTCATTCATGACACATTGGAAGGTAGACGGTGCATTTGTAAGCCCAAAGGGCATTACGAGAAACTCATAGTGCCCTGATGTGTCTTAAAAGCAGTTTTGGCTATATCACTCGCCTTCATCCTGATTTGATGATATCCCGACTTCAAGTCTAGTTTTGAGAACACCCTGGCTCCATTCAATTCATCTAGCAACTCCTCTATCACAGGAATAGGATATCTGTCTGGCACCGTGACTGTGTTGAGGGACTGTAGTCGACACAAAATCTCCATCCTCCATCTTTTTCTTGACTAGCAAAACCGGACTGGAGTATGGACTGACACTAGGTCGTATTATTTGTGCATCCAGCATCTCTTGAATGAGTTTCTCAATCTCATTCTTTTGCACAAATGAATACCGGTAAGGCCTCAAATTGACAGGACCAGCTCCTTCCTTCAAGGTAATCGCATGTTCACGGTTACGGACAGGCGGTAACTGTTGTGGCATTGTAAAGACTTCTGCATACTTATCCAACGGAGCGGTAACCTCCTTAGCATTCTCATGAATCTGTGGTGATTCCTCCTTCTCAAAAGCGCGGTCAACTCCAGCAGGTAAGCAACGCCTTTCCTCCGACCAACTTCTCCATAGAATTCGGAGACACTTGCACCTGCTCAAAGCGGGATCACCAACGATGGTTACCCACATTGCTCCAATCTGCCAACTCAGCTTCAACAATCCCCAGTTTGTTCGAGTGTCTCCCAAAGTTGCCAACCAAGGAAATCCCAAGATGACATCTGTCTCCCCAGGTCAAATAGCAAGAAGTCCTCAATGATTTCGACACCTTGAATATCCGAAGCACTCCACGAACACTTGCCTTTTCCTCTTATAATTTGTCCGCCAGCTACTCTCACCCCAAAACCTCTATTTCCTGAAACAGTCAGTCCCAACTCCTGCACCAACTTATCGAAATGAAGTTTCGGGTTGCCCCTGAATCAATCATGACCACAACCTGTTTACCTTTTATCTTACCCCTCAACCGCATGGACTGTTCTCCACCCATCGACCCCAATGTTATTATTTCAGGCTCATCCTCCTGCTCCACCACGGTTCCACCATTGTTTTGGACCTCCTCTGTCATCTCATTATACTCATCACCATCATCAACCTCCACACACTTCAACTTTTGCGTTTGCTTGCATCGGTGTCCACTAAACCACCTATCACCACAATGTCTACACGGATTAAACCCACTAATAATGTTAGGTTTACTCACCACCTTACTTACCTCTGAGGGTCTCTTTGCGGTTTGGTTTTGGTTCGCATAAGTCATCGATCCAGCTGGTCGAGAGAAGGAACGGGTTGTGTAGCTCGAATTTTCGTTCTCCTGAAACTCCACCAGCCTCGCCATGTCAACAATAGCATCCATGTCCACTGGCCTACTTCTGATGACAGGGTCGCGTAAACTCTTCTTTAGCCCCGCAAGAACGCCGCTTCCAGCACGTCATCATATACATGAGGTAGCTCCACTGTTAGTTCCTCAAAACGATCGCGGTATTCATCAACCGTACCCTGTTGACGGATATTGAGCAGATGGTCAAGGTAGAACAGCCACGACTTGGTTTGAATCGCGCCTTGAACCGATCCTGAAAATCTTTCCAGTTCGTAATCCGCAACCGTCCTTGGGAGTTTCTCCACCATACCACTCCGGCTCCTGTCGGACACGATACTGCTTCCTCCAACTTCTCATATTCCGGCGTGTTGTTAAGGAAAAACCCTCTTTCCATCCTGAAAATCCAGTCATCTGGGTTCGCCCTTCAAAAGTGGTAGATCTACTCGCTTCCGTGGCATAACTCCCCTGTTTTGTTGATACTCCAACCTCTGCACCGCTGTCGGAGTCGGCAACAGACCCTCGGTCGGAATCTCCACTCGATGTTGCTGATTTGCCAAACGCGGCATCACCGTCGTTGTTGTTATTACCCGTCTGTGGTTCTTGTGTTCGCTAGAGGCAAAACCCTTTCAGGATGGCTCTGCTCAACACTACCCGAAACCGTCACTGGGGTCGAGGAAGAACCCCGTCGTCGGCGTCGTGAACCCAGGTGGAGTGCTACTGCGGTTCATAGTGAGAGACTGGACATGAGCATTCAAGCTTTGAACCATATCCCACAACGCCGCCATCTCTGTCGCGACGAGCCGCGTTGCTTGCCGATTCCGGTTGTGGTGTCTCAGCCACCACGCGTGACTCGAGTTCTGAAGTGCCTTGTCGCGGATCTGGTGTGGCCGCCATTACCTCTCAATGAAAGCACCAAATGATAAGTCTCGACCCAACTCGTGTAAGAAGAGATAAGAAAGAGATGAAATAGGAAAGAAAGAGGATAAGATAGAGAAGAAAGAGGCAAGAGAAGATATTAATGTTTTGATATCATAAGATAAGGAAACCCTAAGGTTTCAGGTTTCATTTAAATACACATTAGAATTATTAAAACGACAGTGCATTATAAAGTAACACTCTTTCTCTTGCAGAGTCTTCCTTTAGCCACTTTTACTCTGTTCCTTCTTCTCCCATTGTCGAGCCCTTCTACCACTGGTTCTCATCTTCTTCTTCATAACAAAGGGATCCTCAACCTATCACGCGGTTGCTTGGATTTAAACCTCGCAAAACAAATACACAACCAAACGCGTGAGTATCACTCGTTCTAGGACCACACACAAGCTAAACAATTGAGTTGTCAACAAGAGATCGTTGCTGACAGCTAATGATTAATTCAAACCTATGACTAAACGAAAAGCAAAAGCAAAAGTGCAAAACGACAAAGACTGCTTTATGACCAAAACGAAAACGCGTAAACAATATTGAGTCGCTAACTTTATCGATCTAAAAGCACACAAGCAAGAACACAGACGAACTAAACTATGAACAGGATGAACAATAACGAAAACTATCAACCTAAGCAAACGACTAACAATCCTAAGCATACACCAAATTAAACCAAATGAACAAGCGGAACCTATAAGCCAAACAGATGCAAGCTTTACTACCAATAAACTTCAAGATCGAAACTTTAAACGAAATAGACGAGTTAAGGATAAAAACAACCTCGTAGGAGCTTTCAAGCTCTGATACCAAGCTGATGTGACCCTCGGTCGCGGAATCGGTACGGACGTGTCTTGAGCTCTCGGTCAAGTTACGAACGGTGCGACTTCACTCGACCAAGGCTCGTGGCTTCAGATCTATGGGGAAAACAAACGAGGGAAACGGATATTGAAGTGATTCAAACGAGCCGTTTGGAAGAACAGTCGTGAGGCCGCGAGCAGGACGGTCGGATGGAACGGATGGGCTAACGATCGGATGGAATGGAAACGGTGGTGGAAGAGAATAGAGATGACTCGGTGGAGAGCTCGAGAACTTGCGAAAGAGAACTCGAGGTTGCGAATGGGAAACGATGGAAATGACGCGAGGTGGAGATGATTGGATCGAATGACGACACAAGAGAGTTGATTCTTCTCTTGATACGGTCGCTAACAAGATCAAACCCGGTTTGAGTCTTGCTAGGGTTCTCTCACTTAGGCAATCCCGGATTGGACTAATGAGAGGATGGAGACAAGTCAAGAATCACTCTTGAGAAAAGGTTTAATTTTCATTCAAGTCTAAGGGAGGCAAAAAGCTAAGAGAGTTTAAATACAATAGGTCAAGTGAGGGTTTAGGGACACGCGGATTCACTATGATCCGCACAATCGTCCTTAGACGTGTTTCCCTTGTAAATGGAACACGTCACCTCAATTAACTTTCAAAGCAAAGCTCTCAACGTTCAAAAGCATAAGGATAAAGAAGGGAATATTCCCATTGTTTGAATTTAAACCAAAAGTAAGAGGAAAGAAAGATAACCGCCTTGGCCTTGCGCGTGAAGCAACTTAGCCTTTACGCGTTTTGCACCAAGCTCCATGCCTCGTTAAAACCTCTCCGGTAAACCCATTGGGAAAAAACCCGGAGTAGGGAAAATAGTACACTTCCTTGCTTTGGCGATTTTGGTGTCTTCACTCTTGGGTAAGAGTGAAGACCAATCGGACCGAATCCACGAAGTCTCCTTGGGGCGGCTGGTGTTGCGCGAATGACCGGACAAATGTGTTGAGTCGTTGTTTGGCCGCCTTTGCTGAGCTCTAGGAACGCGTCGTGGCTCCGGGAACGATCGCCGGTGCCTTGGCCGCTTCGGTTACTTGTGTCTCGGCCGCCTCGGTTGCTCCTTGATCGAGCGTCTCGGGCAGGTTTGGTGTCTCTCGGTCGCCTCGGTCGGGTTCGCGTCTCTCGATCACATCACATAATATATTTATTTTACCATGTAGTGGTTGAGAATATTTGTAACAGTGAAACTTTGATATGGATATAAGTTACTAACTTTGATCACTAAGATTTATATAATAAAATGTATATATAACTGAGAGGCGGTTAATTGATGATTCACAGGGACAATAAAATAAAATAGGAGTACCTTGACAAGGACACTGATAGCAAATAACCCAAAAACAGCTCCCGAGGCACCAACAGAAACAGCATTTCTCGGTAAAGCTAACCAGGAAACAAGGTTAGCTGCAACACCAGTGACCAAGTAGGACAGCCACAAACCAAAGTTTCCTTCTTCTTCAACAAGCTTTCCTGTTAAACCCACACCATTGGAGCTCTAAATCGATTAGCTAGAGAGTCTAACTAAGTGAAAAATCTTGAACTCTCACCAAAGATGTACAAGAAAAAAAGATTGCTGGAAAGATGCTTCCTAGAAATTATATATACAGACAAAAAAAAACACTTAAGAATCATTAGGAAACAACATCAGCGAGAGGAAAAAACTTAAAGAAAGCGACAGAGGCAGGCAGCTCTCTCTCTCTCTCACTCTCTCTCTCTCACCAGTTAGCATGACAGAACGTTGCAGTCACAAACTGGTACCATGCCGGAAAATTGTGATACAAATATAAAGATTTGATCCCGCGAACCTATTTTTTTGAAATAAAGAAGACAATGTCAACCCTATGTTTTCTAATCAGTTGTTTTCCAAAACTACCAATAAAGTCATTTCTAACAAACCACAGCAGCAGCAAGTTAAAAAATACCTGAAAGAAGTGATCAGCCACATATATGCCAAGATTGATAAGTATGATCCAAAATATGCCATTTGCTCCTTGCTTTTGTGGTTTTTGTTTGTCTTCTTTTGCCTCCTTACTCAATTTATCATATTGTGGCCGCGTAATGTCTGAAAAAAAAAATGTAAAAACAATAATTACATTTATCCCTACTATTAAAAGAAAAACATTGCCTGAAAAAGACCTTAGTTTTGTAAGAATTTACAATACAATGCCATTGCAATTATGACCAAATACAGTAGAACCTCTATAAATTAATACTCGGTAAATTAATAATCTCTATAAATTAATAAATTTCTCCGGTCCCAAGTTGGGACTAGTGTAATTTTGGACACTATTCGATAATATAATAAAATAATATTTTTTTTGAAACTCCTTTGTAAATATATGGTCCCATCAATAATATAAATTAATAATTATAGAAAATTATCTAAATATATGTATATATCTACACATTAATTTTTATTAGAGTTTATTTTTAATATTTTTACTATATAAAAATCTTTGAGTGCTATCTTCAAAACATGATAATTGTTATTTTTATTATAATTTATTTTATAAAAATATTAGTTATAAAAATTAAATCTTATTTTAAATATTTTTATACCAAATTAGGAAAGTCTCTCTACAAATTAATAATTATTAATTTAACGATAAATTAAAACCTCTATAAATTAATAAAATTTCATGGTCCCGACTTTATTAATTTATAGAGGTTTTACTGTAAATCATTTGCGAAATGGGTAAAAATGTAATATGGTCTCTGCTGAATTCGGATAAAAGCGCGGATCTTTTTGACCCGTTTATGTTATTTTCGGATCCTCTTCACTAAATCGTGACCGTTGATTCATTTTAATCATGTCCATCAATTTAAAAAACCTAAAAAAAGTTAACCTCTCTCTCTATGCTTCTGTCGCCGTCTCCATCTCCATCTCCAAATTATTTTTCCTAGAAGCTTACACAACAACTCTTGATCAGCAGAACTAAAAACGAATGCTCTCTTTATTTGGAGGATTCAGCTACAGGTTTTAACTAAATCATTTGTTACCATTTTATTTTCTTCTCAATCTGTTTGTTTCCTTCCAAACCATAATCTCTCTTTCGCTTTTAACTAAATCCAATTCTTCTATTAAATTCATGTTGACGATGGCGGGTAAACAAGATCAGGTTTTCGAGGTCACTGGTTCGTACTTTTTCCCTATTTTTTTTATGAAAGTCTTGGAGATGTTCATCATAGTTATCACAGTAGGAGCTTTCTTCTTTTGGGTAGGTTTGTTTTTTCTAAATCTTTATTTTGTCAGCTTAATTTTCTATTCTGTGAGATTAACCGCTGAACTCAAGATCCGAGATATATTTATCCGCTCTGTACCTCAAAATTAGAATTTTAGTAATTTAGTCAGATTGGTTTTCTAGATTTTTAAATGAGCTTACCTGGATATCCTATGTGTGAATTCTGTAGGAATCCATTCTATTCTATGGTGATAATGAATTACTCGCATGTCTACACATGCCATATTTTCCAAAGGTACTGGCAATTTGTATTAATAATTTTTTTAATGTTGAGAGTGTGTTATTCCTATGCCGCCATTTGAATACAGTATCCAACTTTGGCTTGCTTCTTCTCCTTCAATCATCAGCATATGCCTTTTTTAAATTGCCGTGATCTACCAATTAACCAATACTTTCTTGTGGTTTCAGGATTTGGATGAAAGTTTGCTGATAAGTTTGCTCTGATGGATGTAATGTCATTAAAGCGATCATGAAGAAGACCAAAGGAGATGATACACTGGTGAGATAGTAACTAGATTCTTGAAAACCGTGGTTTTGATTTGATTTTGAAAATGTTGAAAAGTGTTTGGGTTTGTCTAACAGGTTCCAGTTTTATCAGCACATTTAAGCATCTTATTGCACATAAGCTAGCGGAAGAAGAAGCTGAACTTTAAGCTAAGGGTCAAGCTAGAAATGCTAAACATTTTGTATGGTTTTGATTTTGGTATTGTTTTGATATTTGTATTCCCTGTTATGTTTGTGCTCTTTTCCGTTCAGCCTTTTGATGATGACTCTTGTGCTCTTGTGCCTTTTTGATGATAACAATTGTCTCTCTAATATTGCAGGAAGGACATGTTAAACCTGGAAATTAGTTGGATACCCATGAAAAATTATAATTGGTGTTGCCACTAGATCTAAAAGGTAATTTTGCTTCACTTAACTCTCTTTTCTGAGATTTTTTGGTGTTTTTCTTTGAACGATACTTGGTGTGAATGATACTTTATTGTTTTCAAACAGATAAACAAGGCGTAACATGCTCAGAAGGGTTTGAATCCTTCCTGGTCAAGAGTCACTAAAGGTAGGCTTAAGATACTGATATTTTTAGGGTGTTTTAGATTTAATATATGTGATATGTTATGTAGGTTATAGTCTAAAACATTCTTATAAATTAGTGACTCGGTGTAAACATTCTTATAAATTATGAAACAAAGAAGATTCATAATTGTCTCACAAGTCTTGGTGATTTTTCATTGGCCTTGAGTGATTAAGACTATCGGATCCATTGGCAAGTCAAATACGGAGAGGCAATGAAGAAGGATGCTACAGCAGCTGGTGTCAATGTGAGTCCTCTTTAGGTTTATTAGTTATTGGTTTTTGGTTGTGCTTTATATCATCATGAAAATAGACTGTTTATTTTCTGTTGTGTATATACAGGTCCGCTATTTTAAAGATGAGACAACACCTACAAAACTTGCGGTGTCTGTGTTCTTGGTAGAGAAAGATATCCTTCTGTTGAGTTGTATTGAGGTGTGTTTCCCTGGCTCATTGCAAATCTTTCTTCTGCAAACTGCTACAAGCTTGAATAATGAGAACAACAATGTTGCATATTTTGGTGTCAATTCCTAGGAAGCTCCATACGATTTAGCCTATTTATAAAATATTGTTATGCTACTGCTACCACCAATTTCCCTATAATTACTTTCTTAGTCCTCTTCTAATTTTATCCGTTTGTGGTTAATTTATACAACATTGGTAACTCTTTACTAATGCTTTTTAGATTACCAGTTACTCAAAAGAATTGGAGGAAATGAAGCACATGACAAAGCAAGAGTTCATTGCCTCCTCAGAATGTAAGTCCAAAAGCAAGAACTTTTCATAATCTAATTATTCTAATTAATTGTCTAAATTCTTTTTTTGATTGTAACTAGAGGTCAAAAACCAATATAATACAGGAAGAGTAGCGGTTTCTCTAAAGAGTTTCTGTATATATCGATGTGTGACAAGGCATCATCAACAAGAACCTTTAAAGTATAAGGTGTTTCATGATAAATCTAGAATACAATGAATTCTATAATGAAAATGTTAAAGTAAATTATTTTTATGTATGTATTGTTATTAAATTATTTTTATTGATAGTTTTCTACAAGTATCATAATTGTAAAACAAAATTGTATATTATTGCAAAAATGTACTTATTCTTTTTGATAAATCAACTAAAAATGTTGTTATTTTTAAGTAAAACTTATATTATATGTACTTTTTTTTTTGATAAATCAACTAAAAATGTTGTTCTTTTTAAGTAAGACAACCGCATGTTAATATAACAGAAAACAAATTCAATTTGGTCAAGTTGTACCATAAAGAAAAAAGGTTTACTTAGTTGTCCAAACAAGATACTACTTAAAAAAACAATTATGCCTGAGAATCCTTACTATCAAACCAACTCCTATTCGAATTTTTCTTTTTCTTGCGTCCATGTTTTCCCGTTGATAGAATCCTTTTCGATGATCTTTTCCTCTTGATTTCCATCTTAGTTCATTTCCGTTTGTTGCATAATGTCCCCATAATCATAAATAATGATGATCCGACGATTATTATTCATTGTTACCTGAAATACAATAAAAGATCACATTATCATCTCTGTCATGTAAATAGTATTACCACATTGTACCTAGTTATACCATTTGTACTCGTATCAGGTATACCAAGTATTACCAGTTGTACTTGTATCAGGTATATAAAGTATTACCAGCTGCATCCATATCTAGTATACCCAGTCATATTAGTTGTACTCGTATCAGGTATACCAAATAATAACAGTTGTACCCTTATAAGTTGTACCAAATCTACCAGCTGTACTACATCGAAACTACTAATTTCAGAAAAAAAAACCTTATGATTCAGCTCGATTGAACTGTATAAATTCAAGTAGTATCAACAAAATCTAACCCATATCGACTATTATTACAAATGAGAATAAATCCTATGAGCATTCAAGCTAAATCTTATTCCTAAATCTCCACACAATATACCATAATTGTTTGTTATATTAAGGACGAACAACACAACAACAACTTTTTATATACTATAAACGAGTATAATGAAAACAAAAAGGATAACAAACCACCTCAACTAATCTTTAGCTTCAATCTTCTGCTTTGGATAGGATCAGAGCTCTAATCGAATCCAGTGAAATAGAGAGGGACGTCCAGTAGAAAGTGAAAAGAGAAAAATCCCGATTGGAGAAGAGGATGCTGGTGGGGTCGGGTTCGATTGGAGTTGGTGGGCTCCACATGTTTTTCCTTTTCTTTTTTATTTATTATTTTTCACGGGCAAAAATGATACAAATTAGTCAACAAAATGTCAAAGGGTACTTAGAATATTGGAGGGTAGCAGCGAATATGACTTTTGGTCAAAGGGCACAAGAGATAATCGTCCTCTAAACTCTTGGTATACATAAAAACCAAACCGGTTCTCGTCAAGAAAAAAAACCCGGTTATCTATAATAATGTAGTGTAAACCCTACGAGGGAGGCAGTAAAGTGTTTCCTCCTCCTAGTCTCAAAGATGTATAGGTGGGAATCTGAAACGAAGAGAAGACTGTGGAAGAGAGATACGGTGAAGGTGAAGAAGGTGAGACATTTTTGATTTGAGAGATCTCTCTCACACAAAAATCAATTTAGAATTTATGTGTTCTAAACTCTTGGTATACATAAAAACCAAACCGGATGAACCCGGTTATCGTCAAGAAAAAAAACCCGGTTATCTATAATAATGTAGTGTAAACCCTACGAGGGAGGCAGTAAAGTGTTTCCTCCTCCTAGTCTCTTCGGCTTCATCCTGAATTAATCGGCGAGCGAGAAAGACATGGCGGCGAACTACGAGTACGAGGAAGCGGGGGCGGGGGCGGGGAGGAGGGAGAGAGCGGCGGGTACGACCCGAATTACGTGGCGGATTCGGTGAAATCGTTCGTGGTACACATGTACAGACACATAAGGGAGAAGAACGTGTACGAGATCCACCAGATGTGTGAGACATCGTTCCAGAGCTTATCGGAACGACTGTTCAAGGAGACGCCATGGCCAAGTGTGGAAGCGATTGCTCCTTACGTAGACAACGACCACGTGTTCTGCCTTCTGTACCGTGAGATGTGGTTTCGGCATTTGTATGCGAGGTTATCTCCAACGTTGAAGCAGAGGATCGATTCGTATGACAACTATTGCAGCCTCTTCCAGGTTTGATTTTGAATCTTGATTTTGTTTTTTTTTTTTTTGGAATCTAGAATCTCTCTTGTTTAGATGATTAAGAAGATAGAATGGTTGTTAGGTGGTGTTGCACGGCGTAGTTAATATGCAGTTGCCCAACCAGTGGCTGTGGGATATGGTGGATGAGTTTGTCTACCAGTTCCAAAGTTTCTGTCAATTCAGAGCAAAGCTCAAGAACAAAACAGAGCAGGAGGTTGCATTGCTCAGGCAGCACGATAAGGCATGGAATGTTTATGGCGTCCTCAACTTCTTGCAAGCCCTTGTGGAAAAGTCCTCTATTGTCCAAATCCTTGAGCAAGAAGAAGACAAGGAACATTTCACTTCCACTGATGGCTACGACTACTCTGGTGGCAGTAACGTCTTGAAGGTCCTTGGTTACTTCAGCATGGTCGGCCTCTTGCGTGTTCACTGCCTCCTCGGTGACTACCACACTGGTCTCAAATGGTTGCAGCCCATTGACATCTCCCAGCCAGGTGTTTACACCAGTGTCATTGGATGCCATATCGCTACTATTTATCACTATGGCTTTGCCAACCTCATGTTGCGACGCTATGTTGATGCTGTTCGTGAATTCAACAAGATTCTCCTCTACATTTTCAAGACTAAGCAGTACCATCAAAAGTCACCGCAGTACGAGCAAATCCTCAAGAAGAATGAGCAGATGTATGCCTTACTTGCTGTTTGCCTCTCTCTCTGCCCTCAAACTAAACTCGTTGACGACTCTGTCAACTCTCAGCTCCGCGAGAAGTATGGTGAAAAGATGATGCGTATGCAGAGGTATGACGATGAGGCTTTCGGTATCTATGATGAGCTCTTCTCTTATGCATGCCCCAAGTTCATCACCCCTTCCGCACCAAGTTTCGACGAGCCTCTTGTCAACTACAATCAGGTACCACAGTTTTTATATCTTATTTACAAGTTAGGAAGGACTTGTGTGTTTTTGTTTACCTTAACACCAAACTTGGGAATTATCTCAGGATGCATACAGGCTTCAGTTGAAGATGTTCCTTTATGAGGTAAAGCAGCAGCAGCTGTTGTCGGGAGTGCGGACATTCCTGAAAGTCTACTCCTCCATTTCTCTTGCTAAGCTCGCTAAATACATGGAAGTTGATGAGTCCACGCTAAGGTGAGGAGCCATGGCCAGATGGCTTTTACCAAAAAAAAAGTCAGTCTCTCTGCAATCTAAATTTTTTTTATTAATCTTTTTGGGGTTTTGATTGCAAGGACCATATTGTTAACATACAAGCACAAGACCCATTCAGTTGACTCCAATGGTGGGATCATCTCCAATGCAGACATTGATTTCTACATGAACAATGTATGTTCTTTCTTCTTTCTGTATCTCTCTTTGACATGGATACTAGGGTTGCTTGTAGAAGTTACTAACTTTTAAATCTGGTGAGACTGCAGGACATGATCTACGTTGTGGAACCAAAACACGCAAAACGTTATGGGGATTTCTTCTTGCGGCAGATTGCCAAGGTATGTAAAACTGAAACTAAGACCCCTGTGCGCATGCATATGATAAGAGTCCTGACTGTGATGTTTGATATTTTGATTCTTTTCCACTGCGTAGCTTGAAGGCGTGATAAACGATATGGACCGCGTCAAACTGGATTGAGGAATTTTTCTGTGTTATGCCTATCCTCTTTGCCCAATTGATATCTGTTTTTCTTTTTTCACTTGAGACAAACAAAATTTGAGAAGCTGTCTTCATGTAGTCAAAATGGTGTAGATGGACTTCTTTTCTTGTGTGTAACTGGAATCATCTATGAATTCGTGCCATTTTACAATTGAGTTTATATACAATCTCTGAGTTTCAATCAGATTATATACAATCTCTGAGTTTCATGATTTCGTATGCCATTTAAATTTTCAGTGATACGAGCTTTCTTGTTCTTCTGCTATCATCAAATTAAAGTTTATCACCTCTGTGATCTGTGTTAGTAAGACTATATTGACCTGTGTACGTCTCTATCTCATTAACAGTAGAGAAATTGTCATTTGCCATCTTTACATTATATGTTCTAATGTCATCGGAATGGTTCCAAGGTCCATTTTTATTTCAACACTTACTAAAATGAGGTATTCTTAAAACTTAAAATAGTCGAACGAAACTTATCCTCGGACTTGTAGTAATTCATTCGCCTGCGCTTATTAGCGGGGTGGGATGTCGGTAACTGTGTACTGATTAACCGATGAAGGTTCACCAGTGCTAGACGGACCGTTTCCAATGAAAAAACCGGGTGGTTTAGGCTTGGGAATTGGACATGTTTCGTTCCCCAACATCATCACCACGGATGACATCTTTGGTCTGTCCTCAGCAAGCTGTTGGACGCAGAGGAGACCAATCTCAATGCACCTTAGGATTTGTCCAGACTGTGATGCATCATGTAACATGATCTCATCGACAATCTTTTCCCAACTCCCGTTCATCCAGTTTATCCATACCTATTGAGAGAAAAAAAAAAACCAACCAACGCAGCAACGCTTGTTAATTTACCAATCAACCTTTATTTTACATATAAAAAAAAAAAAAAAAAAAAAAACAAGAACAAAACTTCTACAAGCTTGCTTACATAGCTGAGGAGATTAGCACAGTTTGGGTCCGACAGGGAGAACGTCCTGTTCTTCTTGCCAGTTACAATCTCAAGCACAATAACTCCGAAGCTGTAAACATCCGATTTCGTCGAGTATATACCCTTTCCCGCGTATTCTGGAGACATGTAACCACTGTATATATATGTATAATAAAAGTCAATGCTAAGGAGTTAACTAATTCTCAGATATATATATATATATATAGATATAGATATAGATATAGATATAGATATAGATATAGATATAGATATAGATGTATATAAGGTTCAAAGCATCAAAAAAAAAAATTCAGAGATATGATATGATGATGTCTTACTAGCTTCCAGCCACCGCAGTGGTTAAAGCTTCATTCTCGTTCTTTCTGCAGATTCTTGCCAGGCCGAAATCCGAAATTTTTGGGACCATATCTATATCAAGCAAGATATTTCCCGGTTTCAAGTCCCTATGTACAATTTTAACCCGTGATTCCTCTTGCATATATTCAAGCCCTCGCGCAATGCCATCAATTATCTCAAATCTTGTCTGCCAATTAAGTCTAGAGGTTTGGTTTCTTCCACCTACACAACACAAAGGTTGGAGTAAAGTATCAAATTCCCACAAACAAAATTATCATCCCAAAAGCCATCAGTCTCATTATCTATTATTACATATGAACTATGCATGCTCATTAACAAGTCATGCTACGTACGAGTTAATAAGTTAGTATATTACTAAACACTAACCAAAGAGATGGCCTTCAAGGCTTCCGTTTTCCAAGTACTCGTAAATCAAGACCTTTTCTTCATTGTAAGTGCTCCAACCACGGAGGCAAACAAGGTTAACGTGTTGAAGGCGTGCAATCACGCTAACCTCGTTCTTAAATTCAGAGAGGCCTTGTGTTGAGGACTCGTCAAGCTTTTTAACTGCGATTTCTTCCCCGTTGTTAAGCTGTCCCTGCAACCAAAAGTGCATAAAATGAAAAATTGAGCATGCATAAAAAGTCTAAATTATTCTCTAGTCTATAACTCCTCCTACTAACCTTATAGACTTTACCAAAGCCACCATGTCCAATTTCATTGGAATCAGAGAAGTTGTCTGTGGCCCTCAATATGATCCCAAAATCCATCTGTTGGTTCTCTATTGTGTCTGCTCCATACATGTCTGTATCAGTTGGCATGAGTACAACCTCAACTTGATAAATGCAAAACATAATAAGATTATCATCAATCTCTATGTCAAAATCAACGGTTAGTTCTGATACAGAATCTCAAATTGCACTGCATTTGCAGACTTTCAAACTGCAATTGAGATGCCACGTTGTAGGGTATTTGTTACTGCAAATGCAGTGCAATTGCAGTTTGCAACACAAATATTCTGGCATTCTTGAATTTGGTTGGTTTCCACAGGGATCGTCGACGCAGTATCTCTGTTTGGAAAACTCATCTCCGTTAGTATGATAAACTTATCTGCACCGCATTTCAGAGGCTTCTTCCTTATGCACCCGTTTGCCACGTAGGTAGGGTCCCTCGGCTCAAACCCTT
Source organism: Camelina hispida (assembly GCA_023657505.1). Lineage (NCBI taxonomy): Eukaryota > Viridiplantae > Streptophyta > Magnoliopsida > Brassicales > Brassicaceae > Camelina > Camelina hispida. The sequence goes on along the minus strand of CP094637.1, from coordinate 21,154,351 downwards.
CGATACATGTACAATGTTGTTCGCTCGTGTTCGAATTACAGTAACCATTAGACCCACATAGATTGTAGACATCGCATATATCATTCGGTAAATTCCACAACCAGTCCCACTTTGTTGTGGTCTGATTCCATGTAAATTGGATTAACAAACCTGAGTGGGCCATCACTAGTCTCGATAAATAGGAGTTGTTTGTTGCTATGAACGAACAAGTGGCATCCACTCTTGTCCATGTTAAATTAAACAAGGGAGGTAGTTTTTTAAACTTTTTTGTATCATCTTCCCATGGACCGCTATCGAAGACTCGCGTACCTTTATAGGTGCCGAAAAGCTCAGGGGAACCTTGGGTTTGGAGTCTGAATGTGAAGTCTCCGCTTGACGGATCATCATCTTTTATTTTCCAGGATGTTAGAAATCTCTTGGTTTTACTGTTTTTGGGATCCAACCCGAGTTGCATCTGAGGGATTAGAGTATCTGTTGGGAAATCGAAACTCCGCCACAAGAACTCATCTTCATCAAGATCGTAGGATCTCAGCACAAAATCTCCGTCATCAAGAAGCTCTGCCGCCACCTGAGATCTCTGGATTCTTAATTCCGTTGACCAGACGAGTCTATTAACTTGATCCCGGATCACAAGGTTAGTAGCAGAGATTCCAAAGGTTCCATTGTAATCCAAGAGAGGGTTGTCTCTATTGGCAACCCAAACGTAGGTTCGCACAGAGACCTTCTTGTACCAAATCCCGATATACCAACGATTACCACTACTGAAAAAACCAAGCTCGAAGACATCCCCGGGAGACGCAAGCGTACGGTTGCTTGATGGCCGCAAGGATTCGGAAGGGACCAAAGTATTACTGGCATGACTTGAGGAAGAAGCAATCTGAAAAAGAAGGTAAAGGACCAAACCAGTCAGAGTATGAAATATAGACATCTTCTTCCCAAGATGAAACAACAGATTCACTAGCAGCTATGTGCTGCAGTTCTCCAATAATTCGGAGATCCCGATGAACTAATTTTTACACTTCAAAAGTCAATTTTGTAATAATTGTAACTAGTAGTTTTGATATTGTCCGAGGATAAGTTTCGTTCTAATTACTTCTAAGAAAGACTATCTCATTTGGTGTTTCCTTCCCTTTATATTCTTTACCTGTTTTATATAAAGAGACACGTGACTTTTTTTTATAAGGGGAACGATTCGATGAGACTAGAGCATATAATGTAAAGATGGCAAATGACGATTTCTCTATACTGTTAATGAGACTGAGACACATGTTATAAACTTTTCTTTGATGATAGCAAGAAAGCTCGTACATATTAAAAAGGAAAAACTTGTATTAGTGAAGATTTAGACTCATCTTTGGCGTAGCACAACTCAGGACAAATCATTCCAAAAGGAACTCATAGATTGTACATACAAAGATCAAATCACACATGTTATAAACTTTTCTTTGATGATAGCAAGAAAGCTCGATTAGTGAAGATTTAGGCTCATCTTTGGCATAGCACAACTCAGGACAAATCATTCCAAAAGGAACTCATAGATTGTATATAATCTTAAGTGACAATATTTCATAACAATAATGATTCCAGTTACACACAAGAAAAGAAGTCCATCTACACCATTTTGACTACATGAAGACAGCTTCTCAAATTTTGTTTGTCTCAAGTGAAAAAAGAAAAACAGATATCAATTGGGCAAAGAGGATAGGCATAACACAGAAAAATTCCTCAATCCAGTTTGACGCGGTCCATATCGTTTATCACGCCTTCAAGCTACGCAGTGGAAAAGAATCAAAATATCAAACATCACAGTCAGGACTCTTATCATATGCATGCGCACAGGGGTCTTAGTTTCAGTTTTACATACCTTGGCAATCTGCCGCAAGAAGAAATCCCCATAACGTTTTGCGTGTTTTGGTTCCACAACGTAGATCATGTCCTGCAGTCTCACCAGATTTAAAAGTTAGTAACTTCTACAAGCAACCCTAGTATCCATGTCAAAGAGAGATACAGAAAGAAGAAAGAACATACATTGTTCATGTAGAAATCAATGTCTGCATTGGAGATGATCCCACCATTGGAGTCAACTGAATGGGTCTTGTGCTTGTATGTTAACAATATGGTCCTTGCAATCAAAACCCCAAAAAGATTAATAAAAAAAATTTAGATTGCAGAGAGACTGACTTTTTTTTGGTAAAAGCCATCTGGCCATGGCTCCTCACCTTAGCGTGGACTCATCAACTTCCATGTATTTAGCGAGCTTAGCAAGAGAAATGGAGGAGTAGACTTTCAGGAATGTCCGCACTCCCGACAACAGCTGCTGCTGCTTTACCTCATAAAGGAACATCTTCAACTGAAGCCTGTATGCATCCTGAGATAATTCCCAAGTTTGGTGTTAAGGTAAACAAAAACACACAAGTCCTTCCTAACTTGTAAATAAGATATAAAAACTGTGGTACCTGATTGTAGTTGACAAGAGGCTCGTCGAAACTTGGTGCGGAAGGGGTGATGAACTTGGGGCATGCATAAGAGAAGAGCTCATCATAGATACCGAAAGCCTCATCGTCATACCTCTGCATACGCATCATCTTTTCACCATACTTCTCGCGGAGCTGAGAGTTGACAGAGTCGTCAACGAGTTTAGTTTGAGGGCAGAGAGAGAGGCAAACAGCAAGTAAGGCATACATCTGCTCATTCTTCTTGAGGATTTGCTCGTACTGCGGTGACTTTTGATGGTACTGCTTAGTCTTGAAAATGTAGAGGAGAATCTTGTTGAATTCACGAACAGCATCAACATAGCGTCGCAACATGAGGTTGGCAAAGCCATAGTGATAAATAGTAGCGATATGGCATCCAATGACACTGGTGTAAACACCTGGCTGGGAGATGTCAATGGGCTGCAACCATTTGAGACCAGTGTGGTAGTCACCGAGGAGGCAGTGAACACGCAAGAGGCCGACCATGCTGAAGTAACCAAGGACCTTCAAGACGTTACTGCCACCAGAGTAGTCGTAGCCATCAGTGGAAGTGAAATGTTCCTTGTCTTCTTCTTGCTCAAGGATTTGGACAATAGAGGACTTTTCCACAAGGGCTTGCAAGAAGTTGAGGACGCCATAAACATTCCATGCCTTATCGTGCTGCCTGAGCAATGCAACCTCCTGCTCTGTTTTGTTCTTGAGCTTTGCTCTGAATTGACAGAAACTTTGGAACTGGTAGACAAACTCATCCACCATATCCCACAGCCACTGGTTGGGCAACTGCATATTAACTACGCCGTGCAACACCACCTAACAACCATTCTATCTTCTTAATCATCTAAACAAGAGAGATTCTAGATTCCAAAAAAAAAAAAAAACAAAATCAAGATTCAAAATCAAACCTGGAAGAGGCTGCAATAGTTGTCATACGAATCGATCCTCTGCTTCAACGTTGGAGATAACCTCGCATACAAATGCCGAAACCACATCTCACGGTACAGAAGGCAGAACACGTGGTCGTTGTCTACGTAAGGAGCAATCGCTTCCACACTTGGCCATGGCGTCTCCTTGAACAGTCGTTCCGATAAGCTCTGGAACGATGTCTCACACATCTGGTGGATCTCGTACACGTTCTTCTCCCTTATGTGTCTGTACATGTGTACCACGAACGATTTCACCGAATCCGCCACGTAATTCGGGTCGTACCCGCCGCTCTCTCCCTCCTCCCCCGCCCCCGCCCCCGCTTCCTCGTACTCGTAGTTCGCCGCCATGTCTTTCTCGCTCGCCGATTAATTCAGGATGAAGCCGAAGAGACTAGGAGGAGGAAACACTTTACTGCCTCCCTCGTAGGGTTTACACTACATTATTATAGATAACCGGGTTTTTTTTCTTGACGATAACCGGGTTCATCCGGTTTGGTTTTTATGTATACCAAGGGTTTAGAACACATAAATTCTAAATTGATTTTTGTGTGAGAGAGATCTCTCAAATCAAAAATGTCTCACCTTCTTCACCTTCACCGTATCTCTCTTCCACAGTCTTCTCTTCGTTTCAGATTCCCACCTATACATCGCCGCCGCCGTGCAGCTTCGTCGCTTACCATCTTAACAAAATCCACCGTGTTTCTTCCTATCACAGTCTCCAGATCTCGGATAACTTCTTGCAGATTCAGCCAGTCAGGTGCCTATAAATCGTTTCTTTCGGATTTACATGATACAATTCCAAGTTTTCGTAGTTAGTATCTCTCAATGTTCAATGGAACCCATCATATACTCTGTATAAATGTAATTCTTGTTTTTTTTTTTTCAGACATTACGCCACAGTATGATGAATTGAGTAAGGAGGCCAAAGAATACAAACAAATACCACAAAAGGAAGGAGCAAATGGCATATTTTGGATCATACTTATCAATCTTGGCATATATGTGGCTGATCACTTCTTTCAGGTATTTTTTAACTTGCTGCTGCTGTGGTTTGTTAGAAATGACTTTATTGGTAGTTTTGGAAAACAATTGATTGGAAAACTTAGGGTTGACATTGTCTTCTTATTTTAAAAAAAATAGGTTCGCGGGATCAAATCTTTATATTTGTATCACAATTTTCCGGCATGGTACCAGTTTGTGACTGCAACGTTCTGTCATGCTAACTGGTGAGAGAGAGACAGAGAGAGAGAGCTACCTGCCTCTGTCGGTTTCTTTAAGTTTTTTTCTCTCCCTGATGTTGTTTCCTGATGATTCTTAAGTGTTTTTTTTTTGTCTGTATATATAATTTCTAGGAAGCATCTCTCCAGCAATCTTTTTTTCTTGTACATCTTTGGTGAGAGTTCAAGATTTTTCACTTAGTTGGACTCTCTAGCTAATCGATTTAGAGCTCTAATGGGACATTGGGAAAACTCCTTCTATGGGTTTAACAGGAAAGCTTGTTGAAGAAGAAGAAGGAAACTTTGGTTTGTGGCTGTCCTACTTGTTCACTGGTGTTGGAGCTAACCTTGTTTCCTGGTTAGTTTTACCGAGAAATGCTGTTTCTGTTGGTGCCTCGGGAGCTGTTTTTGGGTTATTTGCTATCAGTGTCCTTGTCAAGGTACTCTATATTATTTTTTTTCCTTCTCTCCTTCTATCTCCCTGTAAATCATCAACCTCCTCTCAGTTATATATATATATATGTTTTGCTAAACTTATTTTGTAGATGTCTTGGGATTGGAGGAAAATCCTTGAAGTTCTTATATTGGGTCAGTTCGTTATTGAGAGGGTAAAGATTCCTGCTTAAAAAGTATTCCTATTTTCTTATGTGTTTATTTATTTATACAACATTGTATATGCTTGATACTGTAACAACAAGTCGTGATGTGATTAGAAGCTCTTACAATTCAGGGCACGGTAACTAAATTTGTTTTAGTTCATTGATTCTCTCATAGGTAATGGAAGCAGCTCAGGCTTCGGCTGGATTATCAGGAACGATATATGGTGGCTATTCTTTACAGACTGTTAATCACATTGCGCATCTCTCTGGTGCTCTCGTTGGCGTTGTCTTAGTTTGGCTTCTCAGCAAATTTCCTTCGGAACCTGTGGATCATCAAGTTAAAAATCCCCCTAAAATGAGGAGACAACCTTTCTTGTACTTAAGGGAACATATACTAGCTGTCCCAGTGAATGCATGGCAGATGAAACGATCGATAGATTGACAAGATATATCCTTGTAAAACTGAGGAATGGACACTAAACCGGCATAAAAAAAACAAAAGTTTTAGTAGATGAATATCATGGCCCGTAGGTATGAAATGAACCTATCTTCCATTGAAACTCTGTTCAATACGCCACCAGTCACGGGTACCGACGCTATCAACATCACACTCTCGGGTACTGCACGAACGGTACTGGGAGTTACCAGGTGATATGTTCCAAATGCACCAAATCCCTTATTTAACTGTAGACTTTGCATGACTAGTGAAATGCCATCCCAAATATTATTGGCTGATAAGCCGATGCAGTAAAGCCTACCCTGAAAGTATGTATGTGGGTGTTAGTGTGTAGTTGTTGAGCTTACTTTTGATTTATATAATCTTAGATCTTACCCCTTTTATATATATATATATATATATATGATCTTAGATCTAACTTTTAATTTATATTAAACTGGTCTCAAACTTAGAACAACTAGGAATTTTAAATTTCAAATCTTTAAAAAGACAAATTATTGTAATTTTTTGAAGAACAAAGTAGTCCGAGTGGTGAATCAAAGATTTGAGTGTCTAAAATGTCTCAGCTTCACCTTCACCTTCACGGTCACTATCTCTCCCTCCCACACTCTTCTCTTCGTTCAAGATTCCCTTCTTCACCCTCCTTACATCTCTACCGTGCAGCTTTTTCGTCAACCAACCAGCCTCCCCTCTCTCTCTCTCTCAACTCAACTAAACCCACCGTCTCTTGTCCTCTCACCGTCGTCAGATCTCGTTTCAGCGAACCCGGTGAGGATTGTTTTTCAGATATTACGCCACAATATGAATTGAGTAAGACACAAGACAAACAGAAACCACAAAAGCTAGCGAATGGCATATTCTTGATCATACTTACCAATCTTGCCATATTTATCGCTGAACACTTCTATCAGGTATTTGAACTTGTTGTGGCTTGTATTAAATCAGGTTGCTGCTATGTTTCAAGATGTGTCATTCATTTTTTTGTTTTTGTATGTTCTTTATTCAAAATAGGTTCGCTGGATCAAATCTTTGTATTTGTATAGTGATTTTCCGGTATGGTATCAGTTTGTGACCGCAGCGTTCTGTCATGCTAACTGGTGAGAGAGCTCTCTTCGCTTTCTTTTTTTGCTTAATCTATTTATTTCTCTCCTCCTTGATGTTGACATTTTTGTATATATAATTCTAGGAACCATCTCTCCAGCAATCTTTTTTTCTTGTACATCTTTGGTGAGAGTTCAGGATTTTACTTGTAAGCTAAGTTTATCGAATGCAGAGATAATGGATAATGAAACTCGTTCTGTGGCTACATAACAGGAAAGATTGTTGAAGAAGAAATAGGATCCTTTGGTTTGTGGATGTCCTACTTGTATACTGGTCTTGGAGCTAATTTGGTTTCGTGGTTAGTTTTACCGTCAAAGTCAGCTTCTGCTGGAGCCTCGGGAGCTGTTTGTGGGTTATTTCTGATCAGTGTCTTCCTCAAGGTACTATAGTTATCTTCTATCCTTGTTCCAAAATGCTTGTAAATCATATCAGAAGGACATCTTTAAACTTGATTTTGTAGATGTCTCGGGATTGGAGGAAATTCCTTGAAGTTCTTATATTGGGTCAGTTCGTTTTGAAGAGGGTAAGAACCTCGCTCAACATTTACACACATCATCATTGTGGTTATAGTCCCATTTCTTTAGTGGGAGTTATTGTGTTTCTTTAGTCCCATTTCATCAGTTCATTGATTCTTACAGGTATATGAAGCAGCTCAGGGTTCAGCTGGACTATTAGAAACTATATTTGGTGGCTTTACATCAGTGATAGTTGTTCGGACTCTCAAACCCATTGCACAGTTCTCGGGTGCTCTTGTTGGTGTTCTCTTACTTTGGCTTCTCAGCAAATTTCCCTCAGAACCTGTGGTTCAACAAGTTAAAAAAATCCTACAAAAATGAGGTAATAATAGAATGCAAAGCTGATAAAACTATTTCTTTTGCAGCAGAGTTGTGTAACTGCTTTGTCTATCTTACTGCTCATTAAGAGGTTTTTATTTATTTCTCCAAATCTATGAGTCTGAAAGTTATTGAAAACAGCAACTGTACAATACATTTTCTTTTATACAAGATCATTCAGCTGCAATGTACATAGAGTGAGAGTTCTCAAAGTATTTGACTCTGAAGTTTCAACAGAAGAATAATTGGAAAACCAAATTCTCTGGATTCAGTTCAGCCAAAGCCGGTTTGGTTTGTTTCAGTTCAAGAACACTGTACAAGAATGTACAAATTGTCCACTGATCCCAAACTGCGCTTGGGACTGCTTCTGGCATATGATTGGCACTCGAGCTCCAAGTTTGCAAGCAGAGAGATTCATAGCTTTTGCAGTTGGAAGCTCTCGTTTCCCTAGTGGGATCTGCAAGAGATTAAAACTACCAGATGACTGTTTCTGGTACAGCTTCTCCAACTTTGCGATCTCTATGTCCTTACATTTCAATGCATTGATCGCTTTGTTCGACTCATCAGTGAGTCCCGCGACACGCCAAGCTTCTGCTAAGAGCAAGAAGGTTGAATTCTCAGGCTTCACACCAAACCCTCTCATCATCTGCAAAACCTCTTCTGCTTTCCATGGTTGCTTCACCTCTAGGTAACCCCACATTAATGTCTCAAATGTCTTTATATTCGGCGAAACCCCAAACTTGCACATCTTGTTGAAAACCCTCATTGCATCATCCATACTTCCGCTGCTGCACCACCCGCTGATCACCGTGGTGAAGATCACAACGTTGGGCCTCGATTCAACTATCAAAGTCTCAAGAAGTTCCTCAGCTTTCTTGTGCTCTTTTGCTCTAACGTACCCTTTGGCTAAAATGCTGTAAGCGTGAGCGTCTGGTCTGACTCCTGCTTTAACCATTTCTTCAAACACTTGTGCAGCTTTCTCCATGTATCCAGCTGAGCTCCAAGCGTTCATCACGGTACTGTATGTGATTACATCTGCCTTCACCTTACACTCCTTCATCAAGGTAAGAACCTGCACTTTACATTCTTTTTATTACCAATTTAAGCTCTTCATCAATGGACATTAGATAAAAGTGTTAAGTTTTTACCTCATCGATGCCATCACGGTCCATGACCTCAACAAAGCCTTTGATCAAGGAATTGAATACCACAAGGTTCGCTTCAACTCTCATTTCCTTCATTCTCCTCACAAACCTCAAACCATCTCTCACTCTCCCTTCTCTGCAGTACCCTCCCACCACAATCCCACATGTTCTTCCGTTTGGTTTAGCCTTCTCCTTCATAACCATCTTCTCGACCACCTCACTCTCAGCTCCCACAGTCTCTCCTTTCTGCACATAACAAGTTGCAATCGTGTTATAAGTCACCGTGTCCGGCCTAACTCCACACTCTTCCATCTTACGCACCACCTCCCACGCTTCCTGCACCTTCTTCTTCTTGCACCAGGCTTGCACCAGCACATTGAACGTCCTTATATTTGGTCTAACATCAACATTGTTCTCCTCCAACATAAGATCAAGCAACTCAGATGATCTCTCAGGCTTTCCTGCGATCCCATACCCTTTGATCAAAGTGTTGTAAGTGCTCGTGGTCGGATTAAGACCAAGCTCTTTCATTTTCAACAGAGCCTGCACCGCGTCTTCCATGTTACCGGACTCAGAAAAAGCATTAATAACAGCATTGAAGAAGATAGAGTCAGGCTTCGTCCCGCTCTGTTCCACCTCCGAGACTATAGAGCTTATGGAACCATACTGCTTCTGAACCGTCATCGCAGCTAGAAGAGTTGTGTAACTGATCAAAGACGGTCTGTGTCCAGTCTCTGCCAATGTTTTGAAAACGGTTTGAGCCTCGTGAGGCCGTCCACGTTCGATCAAAACGTTCATAAGCTTCGTTCTTGACCTCACTGTCCTGCAACTACTTCCTTCACCACATGACTTGCAGAAACGATACTGTCCTCTAGTCTACAAAAAAAAAGAAAAACAAAGCCTTTTGCTCACCAGAAGACTCGAGGGGACATACAATGATACAATATCTCTAAATTACTCAAGATTCGAAAAATCAAGACTTCATTAAACTCAAAATCAAGAAAAGTGTGCAGTGTGTCAAAATTGGTTCAATTTCAAGACAGCGATTCTTGATACTGTTACCTTAATCGGTGTGGATCTTTCTGGTTCAGACATAGAAGGTGGTTTCTTCTCCTCGATGTCTCCCATGATTTGTCGGGAACAGAATCTGTGTCTTTGCAACGAATACAAAGTTTAATTTTTACAGATTCAGACTAAATAAAACGCCACCTGTCTTTACATTTCTCAAGAGATGATAGGGTCCATAGGAAAATAAAAACGAAATTTTTTCGATAAGGAGGACAAATAATTTGAGAAACGACAAATTTTTTATAAAAAAAAATTTTGTTTTCTGTCCACAAATATTTCTTTTTATCTTTAATATTTAATAATTTTACCCAGGATAACCTCCTTATTATAGGAAATAACTATGATAACCCATTTAATTTTTTATTTTCTTGATAACTCACATTTTATGTCCAGACTTTTTTTATTCCAAATCTACCCTTATTAAAATTTTGGGTTTTTTTAAAAAAAATTGGTATTAACTTCTCTTTAAATCATTTAAAAAAATTACATTCAAGTTAATTTAAAATTAATTCCAAAAATATAATCTAACTATTATTATGTTATTGACTTTTAATAGTATACAAACTTGTTCTACTCTTCTCTCCCATAACTTTACAAGAAGAAAGTTTTATTTTTATTTCTCCATCTAAAATCTTTGTTCTTTGTTTAGTTATTTTTTTTTTTTATCCTTTTCCAGTTCTTAAAGCGAAAAAATTTATGCATTGCTCGCATTTCTCTTCCAACTTGGTTCCAACAGAATCTAACAGATCAAAAGGCTAATCAGCGTAAGAATTTTTTGGTGAAAGATTGTTCGATAAAGTCGGTGATCGTTGAAAACGACTGGCAAAACAACTCGTCAAAATTATTTTAGAAGTTTGCCAAATCTGCTGAATTTAATTTATAAGTCTTGTCAAATATAATTTACAAGTCTGTAAAAAACGAATTGATAGGTCTACCAAAATTGAGCAGACTTTATGAAAATATATTAACTGTATGTCTGCAAGATTAATTATAGAAGCATGTTAAAATTATGCAGACTTTCTGCAAGTCTCCCAAATGTTCTTAGACTGAATATAAGTCTGCTGGAAAAACAAAAAAAAATTGCAGACTTTATGCATGTATATCACTTTCAGCAGACTAAATGTAAGTCTGGTGATTTAATTTAAGAAGTCTACCGAAAATACACAGATGTTTCTGTTACAAATACGCAGACTTTATGCATGGGTATCATTTTCAGCAGACTAAATATAAGTCTAATGCTTAAATTTAAGAAGTCCGCCAAAAATATGCAGATTTTTTGTTAGTCTTCCAAATAATCGTAGACTAAATAAAAGTCTGCTGGAAGAACCTAAGAAATCTGTTAAAATTACGTAGACTTTATGCATGTCTATCAATTTCAGCAGACTAAATGTAAGTTTGATGATTTTTATTTTAGAAGTCTGTCGAACATTTACAGATTTTTGGTTAGTCTGCAAAATATCCATAGACTAAATATAAGTCTCCTGGAAAAACTTAATAAATCTGTTTAAAATACACAGACACGATGAATATCTATCACTTTCAGCAGACTAAATATAAGTCTGATGATTTCATTTTAGAAGTCTGCCGAACATACGCAAATATTTGGTTAATCTGCAAAATATTTGTAGACTAAATATAAGTCTGCTGGAAAAACTTAAGATATCTGTTTAAAATACGCAGACACAATGAGTTTTTATCACTTTCAGCAGACTAAATATAAGTTTGATGATTTCATTTTAGAAGTCTGCCGAACATACATAAATATTTGGTTAGTCTGCAAAATGTTCTTAGACTTAATAGACTTAATATTTTTGAAGTTGAAAAGTGGATGTAGATATTGTCAATGGGTTGAAGATGAGTGACTATTGATTTTTCTAATTTCAAACTATTCCTTTTCTTTTTAATTATTTTCTTTCCCATTTGATTTGTTTATTAAAGGATTTTTGTTTCAAAATTTTGAAAATTAATTTAATTTAATATATCCTTTTTTAGTTTTGTTAAATAATAATTCTGAATATTTAATATTTTAAAGGATAATTTTGAAAAATATTTATTAGTGTTATGTAGTTAAGAAGAAAATAAATAATATGTAGAAGGGTAATATCGTAAATAAAAGTGCTGAATTTTTTTTTAAATCTTGATAGGTTACTTTGGTTATTCTTTATACTATAATTCACAAGTCACCTGACCAATTAAATGGTGACATGTCAGTAAAAACTATATACAAAGAGTTAATTATGAGATAAGCATTTATTTGCATAGGTATTGTCCAATTATGACTTTTTGTCCATGCTTCCATATTTAGGCATTATTTTTACACTAAAATGACGAAACTGTCCTCTAAAAGCTGCACACATCAAACCTTTCGATCTCTTCGCCGCAGTCCCTGTTTTCTCTCTTCTGTGATGAACAACTTCAACCGCTGGAGAGCGAAAGAAAAACAGAGTAATATTCTGATACAAGAGTGCTCCAATTTCTGAACACACGAAACCCTTCTGATCTCCGCCGCAGCCTCTCTCTCTCTCTCTCTCTCTCTCTCTCTCTCTCTCTCTCTCTCTCTCTCTCTCTCTCTCTCTCTCTCTCTCCCTGTGATGAACAACTTGGAAGAACACATATATCTCCTTCTTGAATCTAAAATCTTATGAATATTAAGATTAAACAAAAAAATAACTTATGCATTGATTGGGCAATATATTGTCATCGAGATGCAAATCTATGATGATTATGCTGATTGTGATTGGTTAAGAATGCTGTAGATGTAGATGAGAAACTTCAAAAATTAAAACCTTCTGAAATTTCGAAGCAAAAAATGCAAAGTTCGTTTACCTTTTTCCCTTGGGTTCACCAATTACTAGTTTTCTTAGGGTTTAGTTTTCATCAATGGAGTTTAGTATATTTATCACGGATGATCGATTCATGATGGTGGTTTCATGATGGTGGTTGATGTATGTTTGGTTCCTTCGGTTTGAGAATGAAGAAATTGGTATTGATATGTAATTCGAGTGATGGAGCTTTCGCTTTTAGCTTTTGATGGTGATGCCTCTTAAGTTCAGATTTGAGTTGTCTAAATGGAGAACTTTGTTTCATAATTGAAGAGAGAGTTTCTTCTTCATACTGATTGAGTTTCTGATGCAACTGAAGGAGAACTCGGTGATTGGAGGTCTTCGATATCGGAACATGTGGCCGGCAGTGAAAGATGGTCGTTGTTGAGCTTTCTCTCTTCGTCTTATCTCAATAACTAGCCAAGGCTAAATTAGGTTTTTTGCCTCACCAAAAAGCCTAAATCTAGAAGAATGGATAAAAGTACTCTATTTCAAAGATTTTGGCTAAAAAATCCCCAAATCAACAATAACCCCCCATATACAAAAGGAAAAAAAAAAATAACTACAGTTATAAAAAACAAAAATTATTATTTTCTTCAGCAAATTCTCTTTCCCACTATCTCTCTAATCTTCCACTTCCATCTCTTTTTCAAAAACTGAACAAAATATTTTCTACAAAAAAAAGTTCATATTCAAACCCCAATTCACATTTTACTTTCATCAATATTTTAACACCAAAAAAATAAACAATTTTACTGGTTTTGTAGATCTCTATCTCTTATTAATGTTTCTTAGTTTTTTATTGTTTATTGAAATCTTTCATCAAACAAGATCAATTTTTCCAGGTAATATTTTTAATTTTACCCACATCATTTTTGTTTCTCTTTGTTTGTTTTAGGACCGTGTTTCTCAAATCTCATGCCAAGGTATTAATCTCATCAAACAATTTAGGGTCTTTAAAAAAAAAACAATTTGGGTTTTTAAAATATCAAATGTTTTCAAAGTTTTTTAAGGACATTTTATTGTATATCTTCTTACTCAAGTGTAATATTGCTATATACCACTTGACCGAAAAAGAATTAAGAGAATACCACTTTGTCATATTTTGTGGGTAAATAGCATTTTCTGGAGTAGGTTTAATACCAAAATATCCCTCCCCTTAAATGTTTTTACAAGATGAACCATCCTTAAAAATAGTTGAGGTTTCATATGATATGATCGGCGAGATTATTCCAACTTAAATTCGGCATAAAATCCGATGAAAGATAAAAACAAATCAGTATTCAACAATAACGACAGTGATAGAGAGAAGCCATCTGGAGATAAGGATAGAAAGTGAAAAAAGAAGATGTTTGGGGAGAGTGGGAGAAACAAATGTGTTGATTGTGAATACAAATATGGCGTTCTTGGGATGCAAAAGGCATAATGGAGATTATTAATACAGTGGTGGTGGTTGTCAGGAGAAAGAAGGGTATAACAGTGGTGACTGAGGATACATAAAAGGAGAAAGCAAACATTCCAAGATAATGAGAGAAATTTTATGTGATTTTGAAAAAAACATGAATTATATTAAAACACATCATCTATAAAAAGTACAATGTTATTTTTAAAAATAGGATGTTTTATAAGAAAATACATGTCCACCATTAAAACAACATAGTTTATGTACCGAAAACATATATCAAGAGATAATGAGAGAGAAGATTTATGTGATTTATAAAAAAACATGAATGATGTTTTTAAAAAAGCACATCATCTATAAGAAATATAGTGACATTTTTAAAATATAATGTTTTACAAAATAAATACATGTCAACCATAACAACAACGTGGTATTTGTTATGAAAACATGAGATTAGAACAAAACCCATGAAATTTTTTAAAAACATATCCAACCACCGCCGTGAAAATGGTTCAGTTCAGAGGTGGTGGCTGTGGATACGTAACTAGTAGTGGTGAGTTATGAAAGACATAATGGAGGTTACAGATCTGTTGGTGGTGGTGGTCATCGTTAGGTATATATATGGTTATGGTGGCGGTGACTGTGGATACGGAGATGACAGTGGTGGGAATCATGGGATACGAAAGACATAACAAAAAAAAAATTAAAAATCTCAATATAGGGGGTGGGGCTCGTTGTGAAAGAGAGAAAGTCATCAATGCTCTGGCGAGTTGAATGAGAGAGATATTGGTTTTGGATGAGAGAGAATTGAATGAAAGAAGAAGATGAGAAAAGGGATACTCAAGTAATTTCCTTTGTCCTTCCGACAAAATACTGTTCTCTTGTGCTATTTACTTAATTATGTTTGGTTTCAGTGGTTTCTACTACATATTCCCTTTCCTCAATGTCATTCACCACACTTACTCTAGATTATAATATTTCAAAAAACTTTGCTCACTATTTATCTATGATTCAGTACATGCTTAACCATTTTTAGAATGTCGTAATATAGTATTTCTTTATGTTTTATCCTTATACTTGCTTCTAACTTTTGTCCCGTACGTAGTACAGGGTTAATACTTGTTTTTAATAAATCATATATATAAAAGTAAGGTTTAGGTCTCTCCTTATTGGTTGATTTTTATTTAATGCCTTCAATTTTTTTTTTTTTTTTGCTTTCTAATTGTTTGATTGCTTTAAACAATAAAGACTCAATTAACACAATACAATAACTCACACATTAAAATAAAATTATAACTGAAATAAATAAATTATGCATTAATCATATTCCACCATTCAATTTTATTCAAACACAATAAATTATAATTGTAACTCCCATAATTCTAAATATATCTTCCATCAATTCTTATCATATAAATAATCATTCTCTCATTTTCACATTCTTTTACTTTCTCATTTTCACATTCTCTCATTCTCTTCCACAATACCTCAAATCATTTTTCATTTTTTTTTTGTTTTTGCTTTCTTATTTTTGTTGTATGGGTTACAAAAAAACCAAATGAAATATCATTGTAAAAGTTTAATGCTAAATTTTAATGTTAGAGACTGCATGATATATATTTTACATTGTTCTTATTTTTAAAGATTCATTTTCATTATCTAATTTGGATTATCATCTTATAAGTAATCATTCTCTCCTCCTCTCTTACCAATATCAAATGTTGTTATATCTCATATGTGTTGTAAGAGTTTGATTCTATATTTTAATTTAGAAAATATTATCTATATTTTACATTGTTCTTATTTTAAGGATTCATCTCCATTATCTAATTTGGATTATCATATATAATTAATAATTATCTCCTCCTCTCCTACCAATATCAAATGTTGTTATCTCTCATATGTGTTGTAAGAGTTTAATTCTATTTTTTTATTTAGAAATTGTTATATATATATTTAACATTGTTTTTAATTTTTATATTCTTTATATAAAAATAAAATATTTCTTGCCTTTTTAATCTATTCATATTTATTTTTAAATTTCTATAGTTAAATTTAAATTTAAATTTAAATTCACATATGTTGGTTTTAACAAAAAAAATCAAATTTATTTGAGTAACATATTATACTTTTAAATCAAATTATGGACCCACCAACACTAACTTTTAAATTAAATGATTTTTAATTTTAGGAGTTGGAAAAGTATAAAATTTTATTTGTAACTCCCATAATAATATCATAGTAGTGTTCTCAGTGAATTTAATTTAGTATAATAGAACATGTTAAAAGTGTATTAATATACACTTAATTGCACTTTTGTAACTCTCAAATATTTACCTTTAATACATCGAATTCTGTATTAACTATTAAAAGAAAGACACATATCTCACTAAGTCACTATAACCTCATATTTCAAATCTCATATAATTTTATAAATTCTACAATATCATTATTTTTTCTTGATTTAACCAATGATATCTTAACTTAATAAAAGTTTAGTTTATTTGAATATGATATACATGTAATATATGATATATAGTTGATATAAAGTTTAGTTTATGTATTATTATTATTCATTGCATATAAATCAAAGTCTAATAATACTTTAAGAAACCTAATAAAGTAGTTGCTGTTTTTTTTTATTTTATTTTTATGGAAAATGTATCAGTCTAATAATCTATGGTTAGACTCACTTAGTTATATATGTATGAGACATTGCAAACATACTGTTTATTATTTTGTTTTTTTCTTAATTGAAACATTTTAAATCTCTTTAAGCTATCGCCATAAATAAATAAAAAACATGCATAACTAACACCACAAAATAAATTTTATGAAAATATATATCAAAATGATTTTGAAATATGACTACAACTACAAAAATATATGGCATATGACATTTAAGATACAATATGATTTAATTGCACTAAATATATTACCATCAAAAGAACATTTGATTTTCGTACTTTATTTAAATTCATACTATGTAGTCTTTAAATTTTGATGTACACCGAAAAAACAAAATAATAATAACATATTAATTTATATTATTTTTTCAAAATAGAATAGCGATTATGTAAGAATTCACGCGTAGCGTGAACTAACACCTAGTTATATGTAATCGTAGCAAATCTCCATTAATATTTTGTTGTATTTTTTCTCGATAAAAAATCTACACGGTCTTCAGAATTTTTATTTCGATGCATGGATTAATATGGGTCAAGAAAGGCCTAACCCAATTATAAAACTAATCTATAGGGAAAAGTTGAAGATCCATCATTCTTTAGCGGTTTATATCTTATAAAAAGTTACATTAAATCAACAAGCGGGGATAGCTCAGTTGGGAGAGCGTCAGACTGAAGATCTGAAGGTCGCGTGTTCGATCCACGCTCACCGCATTTTATATTGAATGAGATCTCGCTGTAAAACGACGACGTTTTATCTGTATCATGTCCAGTATTTAAAGCCCATTGTATTTTCGCCAACTTTGTGTTTTACCGAGATTATTAATATTAATTAAGTTCTGTGCTCAAGTATGATAAATACATATGTATATATAAAATAAAATATATTGGCCATTACACAACTCGTTAATTGATTCTCTAATATGGACATTTTTTTTAATATAATCATTAGTATCGACCCTAACCCGAAGTGGAAATGTTATTTGATTCTATAGTGGAACTTGGTTCGATATGGGTTATGGAATAACCTTGTTATCCAGAAGATGATGTGCTGAATTCATGAACTTTACATATTTTTTCTCCATTTTTTTAAAAAAACATTTATGCAAAGAGAGGTTGCGAGCTTGTGAAATAGTTACATGTTGTTGTTCAACCAGAGTTTCATCAAATGAGGGCAGAGGCTAACTGTTACCACTAACGTTTTCGAATTCAAAACATCTAGAGAAAGTATCCAAATGGAGGATAAGTGTGATCTAGTAGTCACCCACTCAGACAATACATAGTTGTCGACTATATGAATTAAAAGATAGACACAATACATATATAATCTGTCTAATCTCTTTAGTTTGTCTAATTTGGCAAGAGTAGATTGGGTGGACGCTTAATTAAGACCCAAACCTCACCTTCCAACTACCCAACAATATTACGATATTTTGTAAAATGCATAAAAACCAATAAGTATCCATCATCCATTGAATTTTCTCAATACGTTATATACCCATTGACATCACACTACACTATATTTTATTTTCCATTTGACAAGGCGCTGACTATTACGTGGATATATCATATATAGCCGTACATGTCGACGAAGGATCGTTGTTTTGACACATCATCTTCTACTATCTATGCTAATGGCTCCAATCAAATTATAGTCCAAATTAATGTTTAATTCGAGAATTAACGTACGTTCATCTAACCATCTTATATCAATGACTATAAAATTAGGCCAATGAACATTTATGTTATGCAAAAGAAAAATATATTTTATTTGCATGGGTTTTTAGGATTGATACACGGATCTGATATCTATATATAAAAATTGGACTATATCAATGTATCTAATAAGCTATTAAGCTAAGTTCGTAAACAAGGAACTAATGCCACAGAACGTATCACACAATATGATCAGTCAAAGAAAAGAAACAAGAGCTACCGCCACAACTCAACGAATTATACAAGATGAGGGTATTCCATTTGCTTTTCCATTGTGCTTTGCGAAAAAGAAAAAAAGAAAAAAACAATGCACTTGAGAATGTCCACAAACTACAATTGTATGTAGCAGCCAAGTCTTACTTTTTTAACTTTCCCTAATGGGCTTCGATTGAGAGTTACACTTGACAAAATTTGGCGGTCCGTTCATAAGTCATCACATGAAACTGCGCTAAAGAGAGTAACTGGTTATTGTTTTGTGTAAGATATTTAAAGAAAGCTTTGGGTTAAGGTGTAATAATAAATACTAGTTGATGAAAACCTTTAGTTTGTCCAAAAGAAAAAAAAAAAGTTGATGAAAACCTTTTTTTGTTTTTTTTGTTAAAAGATTGATGAGAAAACCCTATTCTATAACTTTACGCTATTAAATAAGTTGATCTAATAGATGACGAAATTAACATCAGTCGACAATTTAAATTAAATACTACCTCATCTGTACTATATTAAATATATAATGTTTTATAGTAGAAAAGTGTTTCATTTTATTGATTTTTTAAACTTTAATGAACAGTTAAATGATTATTTATTTTTCTTATAACTATTTATATAATGCAGTGTTTTATTATTTTCATATAGGTAATAAATTATGTTTTGGTTTTAAAAAATAAAGTAATTTTTCTTATGTGCAAACACCTTAACTACTTCTGATGTGAACACAAGAGGTACGTACTATTATTATTAAGGAGGCATTGAAGATAACGACTACTTAATTATAATTAACTTAATAATGATTAACAATATAATCTATACTGATAACTTTTTATTTTTTTTGATAATGGATAAATGCGAATTTTTTAGAAATATACTATCTTTTCAAATAATTTATTCAAATATGTACTCTTATCAAAAAAACAAAAAAAAAAATTCTTCCTTTTTTCAAAATTGCTTTTGATGTATATGACTACGGGTGTAGACGTGTAGTGGTTGAGTAAAACCCTAAAACCCTTAAAATATAAAATATTTTTTAAAAAATAAACTGTGTAAAATAATATGAATTGGATTTTATAAAACCTTTTATTTTTTATATAGAAGGGGTGTAATCAAAATTAGACGATGTTTGAGTGTAAATATGAAAAGAGGTAGTATAAAATGAATATTTTTGAAACTTTCGCTTATATGATTTCGGTTAGTTATATAATGATTATTTTACTTATAAATGTATTCTGGTATATTATAAATTCTAAATATATATTTAGAAAAATGTTTTGAGTATATTTTAACTTGTACAATTTAAACTACTCGTGAGTCAAATAAATTCAATAATAGTTGACATTCGACAAAGAATAGTAGATAGAAGAATATATCAAAGGGACAAGTAACAAAGTTCTGATTCACCGGAAAATATAACGGAGAAGAAGGAGAAGAAGCGAACTTCAGAGAGCTCTAACAAACTTTCTTAATTGGAAAATAAAGTGTATATTACAAAGCTTAACCATACTCTCTCAATCTAATTTTCTTATATACTAACACATATTAACCAAACTAATTGAACCATGATTAACCGGTTGTGAACCAATCAATAACCAATCCTCATATATCCTAATACGCCCCTCTCAAGTCTGTAGCTTCAAAGATATCTGGTTTGGAAGATACAAGCTTGACAATGACATCTTAGAAAGCAATCCATAGAAAAGACCTGGATGAAGTGGTTTGGTGAGGATGTCAGCGTGTTGATTCTATGAAGGAACATGGAAGACTTTGAGAGTACCTGCTTTAATCCGATCCCTAACTGTGTGACAGTCAATCTCTATATGCTTTGTCCTCTCATGAAAAACAGGGTTCATAGCAATATGCAGAGCCGACTTGTTGTCACAATAGAGTTTAGCTGGTTCTGTAACTGGAAGTCGAAGATCCTTAACAACTGCTGTAACCAAATGAGTTCACATGTCGCCTGAGCCATAATGCGGTACTCAGACTCTGTACTACTCGACTAGTGACTCTTGCTTCTTAGATCCCCACGAGATAAGTGAGTTACCAAGATATATGCAATAACCAGTAATAGACCGCCGAGTATCTTTACAGTTCCCCCAGTTAGCATCACAAAAGGCATTCAAGCTCAAGTCAGTATCAACAGAGTACATAAGTCTTTGGCCAGGATTGGCTTTAATGTACTGTAAAACCTTGTGAGCTGCCTGAAGATGTATTTCCGAAGGTGCTGAAATGAAATGACTCAACTGATGAACGGCAAAAATAATATCAGGTCTCGTAATAGTGAGATAAAGTAGCCGTCGAATGAGTTCCCTATAAGAACGAGGATTAGGCAAAGGAGTTCCCATAGCTGCAGTAAGATGAAGACTAGGATCCATAGGGACAAGACTCGGTTTACAACCAAGTAAACCTGCATCTTCCAACAAATTCTGGGTATATATATTTCCTTTGACATACCGAAATGCCTTGAGAAGAACGAGATATCTCCAATCCTAAGAAGAATCTTGCCGGACCAAGGTCTTTGATTTTGAATTCTGATTTCAACAAAACCTTCAAGCTCTCAACAGCTTGATCATCGTTACTAGCAATCATTATATCGTCCACGTATACCAAAGCAGTGATAAAAAATCCTGGTCTTTCTTTAACAAAGAGAGTATTATCAGCAGGAGATTGGATGAAGTTAGCACCCAAGAAGGCCGAAGATAATCGTTTATACCACTGCCGAGAGGCTTGTTTCAAACAATAAAGTAATTTTTGAAGACAACATACCGGATTAGGAGGCAGAACAACACCTGGTGGAGGAGTATAACATTGAGGAAGACTCGTATAAATCTCCTCATCCAAGTCGCCATGAAGAAAGGCATAAGAAACATCCATACGCGTCAAACTCCATCCTTGTTTAGCAGCAGCACCAAGTAGAAATTTTACACTTGTTAGCTTAGCCACAGGTGAGAAGGTCTTCATATAGTCCAAACCTTCTTGTTGCGTAAAGCCTTGTGCAACTAGCCTCGCTTTATATCGTTCCACTGAGTCATCAGGGTTATACTTAATAGTGAACACCCATTTACAACTGTAACATCCGCGAACCAATTTTTGTAATTTTGGTGTGGGTGTCGATCGACACCCTTGGGGGCATCGATCGACACCATGTTTTCCGGTTTGGTCGGGTTTATTTTAATTGCTGATTGGTTCGGTTTGGTTCAATTAAAATCCCTAATCGTAATTATAATTGTTGAGAGACTAATTAAGGGTTTTGGAGTTTCATTTTTGGTCGCCGTTGAGTGAAAAAGAAAGAGAGAGAGAAGAGAAAACATTTCTGTGATTTTCTGGGCTTGTTCTTGGAGATTTTGGAGAGATCTGAGGCTATAGAAGTGATAGCTGTTGCTGGGAACGAAGGAGAAGCTTCTGGAGGTGTTGTTCCATCGATTTCTCAACCCCAATCTTCTGTTCTTGAGGTGAGTGCTTGACCATGGTTGATCTAAGCATGAGATCTCTTTTGTTTGGGTGTTTTTCTTGGTTGTTTGTATTGTTTTGTTGCTTGGGTTCGTTGTTTTCGTGATCCCCAGAGGTTTCTGAGGAAATGGGGTGAGTTTGAGACGGTTTCGAGGTGATTTGGAAGGGGAGATCGACGTTTGTGTTCGCGCAGATCGTGTCTGCAGAAGAGGCATCGATCGACACTAGGAAGCATCGGTCGACACCATTTCGAGGGGCATCGGTCAACACTGTTTAGCATCGGTCGACACTATTGTTTGTGGCATCGATCGACACCGTGAGGCATTGGTCGACACTGGTCTCATCCGAGACTTGTTTTCCTGGTTTGATGTATTGTTGTGTGTTGTTTGTTTTGCTTAAACATGAGGGTCTCATATGCTTGTGTGTATAACCTAGTAGATGGAACGACGGCCTCACTAAGTATTTATGATAATACTTACGCATCTCAATTGTTGTTTGTGATGTGCAGGTAAAGGAAAAGTGTGATCGTGGAATCAAAGGCCATGAAGAGGAGGATGTTCTAGAGGCTTGATTGATTGTGGTCTAGCTATTAATAGGTTGCTAGTATTGAGTTGATAGAGCATTGTAGGATGTTGGAACCTTGCTATTTCATTGTTGGTTATTGGATTATTGTTGTTGGTATTCTTTTGGTTTAATGGAATTTGTTTTATTTGGTTATCCGCGGTTATTGATTGTTGTTAGGATGTTAGTGGGTATGGGACCACTAGTAAATTAAGGTATTAAAAGAAAAACGGGAAGGGTTGTTTCATTTTGGTGTCAGAGCCCTTACGGTTCTAGGTCTAGGGTTCATTGTGCTTTTGCTGTTGATGTTTAGGATTCCATGCTATGATTGATTGTGTGAGTTGGTCAATTGTGTGTGGCATGAAGTCCTAGAACATCCTCTTCGAGCCTGTTGTGTGATTCCACGGTAAGTTGTGTTCTTGTAGTATTAGAACTATTTGTTGCTTAGCCTTCTGTTCTTGTTGATACAGATGGTTAGAGGTGAGGATGTGGTTGGTCGCGGTCGTGGTCGTGGTCGTGGGCGTGGTCGTGGTCGTGGTAGGGGACGAGGTCAGGTTCCTGAGGCCAGTGTGAGTGTGACCCAGAGCATGGCCAATGAGGAGGTGGCGGAGTCACAAGTTCATCCTAGAGTGTCAGGAGACAAGGCTGGTTTGGGTGACGGTGTTGGTCACGGTGTTGCCCCGGGTGTGGGGGTTGCAGCAGGAGGTGCTCCAGGCAGGGAGGATGTCTTGATGGACTTGCTAGCTCAGGTTTTGCAGCGACTTCCAGCTGTAGTGCCGCCAGTGGTTGGTGGGCAGGATCCAGTAGTGCCGCTAGTGGGTAGTGGGCAGGTTCCAGCGGTGCAGCCTGTGGCGGGTTTGCAGGCAGGTGTGCAGCCGGGGACCGAGGTAGTGGATGCTCAGTATGTGCGGATGATGGAGCAGCTGCGGCATGTGGGAGCAGGGTATTTCTCAGGAAGTACCGATCCGAGTGTAGCGGATGAGTGGAGAGAGCGGATGGAGGATATTTTCCTTTCGCTTAGGTGTCCCGACCAGTTCAGGGTGGATCTGGCAGTGTTTTACTTGTCAGGAGATGCACGTGTGTGGTGGAGGTCGGTGACAGCACAGAGGGTGCAGCGGGGTATGTCTTGGGGAGATTTCGTGAGGGAGTTTAACTCCAAGTATTTTCCTCAGGAGGCTCTTGATCGTATGGAGGCACGGTTCTTAGGGTTGACTCAGGGGGACCGTACAGTGCGGGAGCTGGATGCAGAGTTCAGTCGGCTTGTGGGGTATGCAGGCAGGGCATGGGAGCCAGAGTCGGCTCAGGTGCGGTGGTTTTTGTTGGCTCTGCGGGATGATTTGAGGACTCGGTGCAGAGTGAGGAGCTATGCTACGAGAGCGGAGTTGGTTGAGGTTGCAGCTGGGATAGAGGATGACTTGAGGTCACAGGTTGTTGTGGTCAGTCCTTCAGTGCAGCCACAACGGTCTCAGCCGCATTCTGTTCCTAGCAAGGGCGGCAAGCCTGCGCATGGGCAGAAGCGGAAGTTTGAGGATATGCAGAGGTCGAGGTACGGTGGTGCGAGATGCTTTGGGTGTGGCAGCAGGGACCACAAGGTGACTAACTGTCCTCAGAGAGGTGAGCAAGGGGCAGTGTCAGAGCAGCGGGCGGTGAGAGAACCGCGGACAGATACCCGAGTGTGTTACTACTGCAGAGAGACGGGGCATATCAAGCCTCGTTGTCCCAAGTTGCAGCAGAGGGCAGTAGTAGTGTTGCAGGCTGGAGCTCAGCCAGGGGCGCAGCAGGGTGTGCAGCACGGTGTGCAGCCGGTGGGTTGGATTAAGCCGACGTCACAGGTGTACTCGACCAGGGAGCCCGGTGGCACTAGTGCAGGAGCGATCACAGGTATAACTTCTGAGATTCGAACTTGGTCAATTCAATAGTTCAGATTATATTTGTTTTTGCTTGTGGTCAAGTGTTAGGTTCTCAACACATGAGGTTTGTGTAGGGACCTTATTGGTGGGCGGGTTTAAGTCCCATGTCATGTTTGATTCTGGAGCTTCTCATAGCTTCATTACTCCGGAGTGTGCCGAGAGTGCGGGAATCAGAGGGGATCCTGGAGAGCGTACCGGATTTGTCAGAGTTGCGGGAGGCAAGTTCCTGAGAGTCATTGGACGAGCTGGAGGGGTTGATATCCAGATCGCGGGAGAGGTGTGGCCAGCGGATCTGCTTATCAGTCCAGTGGAGTTGTATGATGTTATTCTCGGGATGGATTGGTTGCATCGGCATAGGGTGCATTTGGATTGCTATCGGGGTAGAGTAGAGTTTGAGCGTCCAGGAGGGAAGTTGGTTTTTCAGGGTATTAGACCGACTTCGGGGAGTCTCGTGATCTCAGCCGTTCAGGCTGGGAAGATGATTGAGAAGGGCCGTGAGGCTTACCTGGTCACTATATCCATGCCAGAGTCAGTGGGGAAGTCTACGGTTAGCGGTATTCCAGTGGTGGAGGACTTTGAGGATGTGTTCCAGTCATTGCAGGAATTACCACCATCTCGGTCGGATCCTTTTACTATTGAGCTGGAACCGGGGACGATGCCGTTATCCAAGGCTCCTTACAGGATGGCTCCAGCAGAGATGACAGAGCTGAAGAAGCAGCTGGAGGATTTGTTGAGTAAGGGTTTTATCCGTCCTAGTTGTTCACCGTGGGGAACTCCGGTGCTCTTTGTTAAGAAGAAGGATGAGAGTTTTCGGTTGTGTATTGACTATCGGGGTTTGAACCGAGTTACTGTGAAGAACAAGTACCCTCTCCCGAGGATTGATGAGTTGTTGGATCAGTTGAGGGGTGCTACTTGGTTCTCCAAGATCGACTTGGCATCAGGATATCATCAGATTCCTATACATGAGGCAGATGTGAGGAAGACAGCCTTCAGGACGAGATACGGGCACTACGAGTTTGTGGTGATGCCGTTTGGGTTGACAAATGCGCCAGCTGCGTTTATGAGATTGATGAACAGCGTGTTCCAGGAGTTTCGTGACGTGTCAGTCATCATTTTCATCGACGACATCCTGGTATATTCTAAGAGTCCTGAGGAGCATGCAGTACATTTGAGAGCAGTGTTGGAGAAGCTGCGGGAGCAGAAGTTATTTGCTAAGCTGAGTAAGTGCAGTTTCTGGCAGCGTGAGATGGGGTTCTTAGGACACATTGTTTCTGCAGAGGGATTTTCAGTGGACCCAGAGAAGATTCAGTCCATTAGGGAGTGGCCGAGGCCGCAGAGTGCCACTGAGATTCGGAGTTTCCTGGAGTTAGCAGGTTACTACAGGAGGTTTGTTCGGGGTTACTACTGAATTCTCACAATCCGAAGAAAAGAAACAGAACAACTCATCTTTCTCAATTGAGCTTCTCACAAAAATCCCGATGATATCAATCGAAGCAGAAGACTTAAGAGCATTGCTCTGATACCATAACAAAGTTCTGATTCACCAGAAAATATAACGGAGAAGAATGAGAAGAAACGAGCTTGAGAGAGCTCTAACAAACTTTCTTAATTGGAAAATAAAGTGTATATTACAAAGCTTAACCATACTCTCTCAATCTAATCTTCTTATATACTAACACATATTAACCAAAGTAATTGAACCAGGGTTAACCGGTTGTGAACCAGTCAATAACCAATCCTTATGTATCCTAATAACAAGCATAAGCCAAACTAAAAAAAAAAAGTAATTAAATAGTAATGAAGTTTTTAATTAAGTATGTAAGTTCTTTAATCATGTTAGAAATTCCTACCTTTGCTTTCTTCTTTCTCACAACCCCACTTAATCTTTTAATCATTAGACAGATTGGGTAATTATTAGCTACCCCATTTGCTATTAGAAAATTTAGCACGATTAATTATTCATCACTTTGTTTTTTCTTCCTTTTATCATATTTCTAAGTAAAGCAAACGAACCGGCCAGTGTGAAATTCCCCTTTAATTATTGTTTAAAAACCATAAGTCATTCTTCCCCACGAATGTCTCGTGAGCGGAAAAGAAGAAAAAAAGAATAGAAAAGAGATACTATAAGTTAAGTGGAACTGAGTGGGCAAAGGATTACGGATAGATCCATCTTAATTGTATACAAACAATTAAGATGAGCTACAATACACTTGGTTGTATTTTTGATTTTTACAAACGTTTATAGACTTAGCTAGGATATCGAAAATTATACATGAAGTATGTTTTCAGAAAAATTTTGGATGATACATATGAAGTATATCGGCAACTTAAACGGATAAAATATCTACAAATTTTCGTAAATACCACTTAAACAATTTTTTTCTCCAAAAACACCATTATTAATTTTGTTTTCAAAAAATATTAGTAAAATATATTTTTCCAAAAATACCACAATACGAAAACTATACTTTGAATATTCAAAACTAAACTTTAATTAGTAAATAGTAATTAGTACTGTATTTTAGAAAATTTATTTCATTAAAAAGAGTACGTTAATTTGACAGTCGTGATTTGTGTAATCCATACATAATAATCTGACTAGCTACTAACCCGCGGTATACCGCGGGCTGAATATTTTATTTTAAGAAATTCTGTAATAATAAATAAATTATTTATATTGGTTTGTGATTGAAAATGTTGGTTTATAATCTGGGCAATCACAGAATATTTCAAAAATGTTTCGAGAAAGCCTAATATAAATAAAAAAATAAAGCTGTAATAATGAATCAAATTGTTTAAACAACTATAACTGAAAAGAACACCCTTGGTATAGTTCTGAAGTAAGCTAGATGTAACTAAGATGTAAACAGAAAAATTAAATATAGCTAATTAACAGAGGTTTTGGAAAACCTCTTTGAAAACAACATTCTTTGTTATTTTTTGTGGCTTACCTTTGTTGTAACATAATATAACAAAAATCCGTGGGTTAGTACCTATTTAGTTAGGTGATTTCCAGTTTAGTTGTCTTTTAATGATAACAATCATATAGTATCTTTATCTAGTTCTATAAATCCGTGAGATATAGATAACATGTTCTTTTTAAGAGTATATTCTTGTTTTTAGTTATGAAAATCTTATCCATGTAATCATTGATATAACAGGAAAATCCTATTCGTTGTCCAATAAGAAAAATGGATCTCAGTTAGATACTTTGATGTATACGTTTTCAACATTTCTAATCCATAGTAAATTCAGTTGTTGCAATATAATTCAAAACTGATTTGGTCAATAGACCAAACCGATCAAAACTGGTTCTTATTTTTGTTAAGGGGATATTTTATGAGGATATTTTATGAGATTTTGTTATGAGTATATTCTTCTTTTTAAGAGAATATTTTTTTTAATTGGATTTGGTTAGTGAAAGCGTTAGACGCAAATCTCGCAAACCCAAAAATTCACCCGATTATGAATAATATTAATTATTTAACAATTATCTTTTATACCCTTAACAATTTTACTCATTATTTAACAATTTTTAATGGCAATTGAATGTAATATTTTACACTTTTCAAGGTTAGTTTTAATTTTGTACTTCTCAATTAATATAGTAGGATTTTACAGGCCTAAAATCAGGAAAACAAAAAAATATGATTCTGCATGTCTTTGTTACTTAAATTTAACGGAACGAGATTCGCTCTACCAATTCTAGTTCCATTCCACACTTCCACTATCCTATAATACTATATATTACCAATTGGAGCGAGACCCTTTATACATTTTTATTTATTTTCTATTGTTCTTTAGGGTTATTAAAGTTGCACTAGGAGTATTAGTTTCATGAATCATGATATACTCTGATTGCATAAGTGTAAATTTAAAAAGAAGGCGGTTTAAACTGACGCGTAAAAGACAATTATAACGCCTAGGCTACAATTATAGGCACTACAAAGCCTACTAAACGTTACTCCTTTATACTTTTTTGTTGATCTCACACTTGAAGTCAGTTCCCATGGCCTTTTCAGATATTAGCTTTGATTAAATTATATATCTGTAATTCTTTTGTTATTATATTGCACATGCTTTAATCAAATTCATTTTCCAAAAGATCTTGGACACTAATACAGTAATATATAGAATCATTTAGGAGTATAGTTTTTTTGGGGTAAGAACTCACAACACATGTGATATGTCGAACTAAGAGTACACGTTAGTTAGAAATATCTAGAATGATTGCCAAAAAAAAAAATTCTTAGGATTGGAATTGAAGGGGAAACAATTTTTTATTTATTTGAAAACATACAATTATCCAGTTATTCTTTTTTACCATATTAAGAATGTTTCATTGTAAACCTAATATTCTAGTTACCAATATATAGAAGATTGTTGAGAATAAAAACAATCTGTAGAAGATCATATTCATCCGCGGCAATAAAGATGATACATACTTTTCCGTTTTATGTCTTCCCTTATTTTATATATTAATTGATATTTTGGCTTTAAGGTTAAATATTATATAGCATGAAGTCTAAATCTATACAGAAGAGTTTTGTCCGAGCCTTAACAGCTTACAAAAATGAGAAATAAAAATACGAGATAGGAGAGATAGTGTGGTTTGAATTTCATAAATTTCACTTGAGACGGATGTGGTGGTGTGAGAAGGGTTGTTGTTGTTGTTGTCGTCGTCGTCTGGAAGCTGTTCGGTATAGAGTCCAAGAAGCGTAGCTCGCATAGTCCGATTGATAACAATCGCTAGTAAGGCTGGAGATCGAGATGTTGTTATGATATTTACGTTCCTTCTATATAGAGTAGACTAAGGCTTGACTAATCAAGGAGGAGCGTATAAAATTTGTTTCTCTTGAGGCTGAGAGTGTTATTATTCCACTAAATGTTTGTGATAATTGAAATAGAGACACCAAATTGTCAAATTTTGGATCCATTGATAAATGTTTCACCATTGTTTTTTTAAATGAACACTTAATGTGTTCTTTTTAGTGTATATATATATATATATATATGATATATCATATCAACCCATATAATTTTTTTTAACGCTTGAAAAATAATGGAATGAAACAATCAATGTTGCAGAAAGAATAAAGAATTTGAAAAACATAACGAAATAAGGCCTTAACCCATAAACAGAACTTCTACATTTAGGATCTTTGACGATGTTCTTCTTCAATCCTTCCGTGTAACCAAGCCGGTCCGCCCCTAGCCAAATAAGAAGTGAGCCGACCGTCACGGGTCACACTCCCAGCAATCTCCCTGACCAAAGAATTAGCTTTCAGCGAGGAGAACTTAAAAGTAACCTCTCCCATCTCCTGCATCACCCGTTGGATTTGCAATAGCTGCGATCTGTATTTAGGCCAAGCAGATGGATTGTCCAACGCTGATATTGCCGCATTACAGTCTGACCAAATCTCAACCTTCGCAAAGCTCAATACCTGCACACTTGTGAGACACCACCAGATACAATGTAGTTCTGCCACAATTCTATTCGCCACTGGTAAAAACGCATCTCTAGCATGCATAATAGCATACCCTTCATGATCACGTAATAACCAAGCTCCCCCACAGTAAGAAGATGCATTAACCCAAGAGCAGTGTACATTACATTTGGTGATCCCCGGAAGGGGTCTTGTCCAAGTCGGGGAAGGTGGCACCCGCCCTCGAGCCTCACTGTACGCTTCCTGAGAGTTAACCTGCTGATGCTGAATCCAAAACTCCGACTCTTCTAAAGCTAATGCCAGCACTACATGTGGATCTTGTCTTTGATTTGCAAAAACAGAGCTATTCCTCGCCTTCCATATACCCCAAAGGATCCAAGGGATCGCAAGCCTATGTGAACTACTTAGTTCTCCTCGGTGCATAAGACGTAACACATATTCAATGTTGTCCACCACATCATCAGAGAAACCTTGATCCGGTAATGGAAGAGATGTTGCAGTCCATACTGCTCTCGCAATCGTACACCCAAAAAGAACATGTACCACAGTTTCTTCCTCTGTTTTACAACCTGAACAGAGAGGATTCACCTGCACTCCATGTTTACGCAAACATTCAGCCACTGCAATAGCTCCAGATAGAACTCGCCAGATAAACATTCGGATTTTTGGTTCTGTAAGTATAGACCAAATCCCCTCCTTTGTCTTATTGATCCGTACCACCTCTGCAGTTAAGGGTTCAAGAGTTTCTGACACCTTAGAGAGGAACCAATGTCCACTCTTAACCGTGTATTGCCCGTTGTTTGTATATGGCCAAATATAACTATCCTGAAGATTAGGTGCCGGGGGGAATGACCGTATGCGAGTAACATCATCCGGAGGAAAAAGTTCCTGTAACCGTTGTATATCCCAGTCCCCAGATGCATTTATCAATGAATGCACTTGCAAATTAAGATCAAACATTACCTCCTTATTAATAGGCCATCTAGGTTGATCATCAAAAACCCACTTATCTAACCAAACACTTGTATCCATCCCATCTCCTATCGTCTTCAGAACTCCTCGTTCAAGTAATTCTCTACCAAAGAGAATGCTTCGCCAAGCATAAGACGGTCTTCTTCCCAGACTTGCCTCAAAAAAACCTCTGTCCGCAAAATATCTGCCTTTATACACGCGACTAAGCAAAGATGCAGGAGAAGCCAGGAGCCTCCAGGCTTGTTTAGCTAAAAGAGCTTGATTAAACCTCCCAATATCCTTAAACCCCAGGCCTCCTCTTTCTTTTGATTGACACATCTTCTCCCATGCAACCCAATGCATCTTATGACTATCTTCAGAAGCTTGCCACCAAAACTGAGACATGGCACTATTGATCTGTCTACATTGGTGTTTTGTCAGTCTGAAACATGACATAGCATGCACCGGTAGTGCCATTGCAACAGATTTCAAAAGCACCTCTTTCCCCCCTAAAGAGAGTGTTTTCTCATACCACCCACTGCATCTGGACTTTAATCTATCACTGATGAACTGTAAGAGTTCTCTCTTCGAGCCACTAAAGCACTCTGGTAACCCCAGATATTTTCCTGCCCCACCCTCCTGTACAATACCAGTAAATAGACCAAGCAGATGTCGCATAAAGGGATCCAACCTCTTCCCAAACGTGATAGCTGATTTTTGGAAGTTAATTTCCTGCCCAGACGCTCTCCCATATAACTTCAAACATTGCAGAAACTCAGAGCATTCCATAAGAGTGGCTTTGCAAACAAACAGACTGTCGTCCGCAAAAAGCAAATGCTGTATCGGAGGACACGTCGGTGCTAATTTCAGTCCGGTTAATCTGCCTTCTACCTCTGCCTTGTGCATTATGTGAACTAAAGCCTCTGCACACAAGATAAATAGAAATGGGGACAACGGATCTCCCTGACGAAGTCCTCTGTTAGGTTTGAAGAAACCATACGATGAACCATTCACTAGGACTGAGTAAGACACAGTTTTGACGCAACACATGATCCACTGAACCCATTTTACATCAAACCCCATCCGTATAAGCAATTCCTCTAAAAAACACCATTCCACTCTGTCATACGCCTTCGACATATCGGTTTTAATAGCTAAGTAGTCTTCATCACAACTTGAATTTGTTCTCAAAGCGTGAATCAGCTCATGCGCTAGTAAGATATTATCGGATATTAGGCGACCAGAAACAAATGCCCCTTGTGTATCAGAGACAATGAGTGGAAGGAAACGCTTCAATCTGTTACACATAACTTTCGAAACAATCTTATAGATGACAGAACATAAGCTGATCGGTCGTAAGTCAGTCATCTTTGATGGATTCTGCTTCTTGGGAATCAAACATATTTGAGTGAAATTCCATTCTTGCGGCATGATACCCGACTCAAAGAAATATTGAACCTCCTCTACCACTTGTTGTCCAACTACATCCCAATAGGTCTGATAGAAATGCCCTGTCATCCCATCTGCACCAGGAGAGCTATCCCCTCGAATACTAAAAGCAGCAAGCTTAATCTCCTCTCCTGACACCGACCGTGTGAGGGCAGCATTCATTTGATCTGTAACTCTTGGCATCATCCCCTCTAAAGCTTCGGTAATGACCTCCGGATTGGAACTCGCAAACAACTCTCTGAAATATAGAACAGCTACCTCTCCTTTAGATCCTTCCGAAAAACGTTCGATACCATCAGTATCAATCAGAGAAAGAATTTTGTTTTGAGCTTTCCTCCTCTGGACACTACCATGAAAGAACCTGGTGTTTCGGTCTCCCTCACGACACCATTTCTCTCTGCTCTGTTGCTTCCAAAACCGCTCTTCTTCTCTATAAGCTTCCTCAAGTTCCCACTGGTAAGATTTCATAACTTGAAAATCTGGCGTTAACTTACTACCTTCCTCATCAAGCTTGAAGCTTAGGCGGGAAATACGGTCACTAGAATTCTGATCTGTTGACCTTTTCCAAGAAGATATAACCTTTCTACATTCTGCAATCCTCTGCATAACTGATACTTGCTCTGTTGGTGCTCCTCTCATCCATCCCTCCTTAATTAAGTCTGCCAGTTCTGGTTTAGAAGTCCACCTTTTCTGAAATATAAAACGTCCTCTTTTTGACATATTCTCACTGGCAAACCTCGTGAAGAGAGGTCGATGATCCGAACCAATGCGGTCGAGATATTCCGCCTGAGCTCGTGGGAAAGCCTGGAACCAAGCAGCATTTCCAAGCCCTCTATCCAGTTTACATTGTACCCACATCTGATTACGTTCCCCTGCCCATGAAAACTTGTTTCCTATGCTGGGGACCTCCCGTAGGCGACAATCATGTATCATGTTCCTGAAAGGAAAAAACGATGTTTCTGCCCGTGCTGGTCCACCAAGCTTCTCCGTGTTATCCAAAATCTCGTTTAGGTCCCCTACGACTAACCAGGGATCATCTCTGGACACACTGATATCTATTAACTTGTCCCAAACTGCTTGACGATGCTGAACAACTGGATCTCCATATACACAAGAAATGTAAAAGCATAGTGATCCAAGGTCAGCCTTTATATCAATGATGCGAGAGTCTGAGCTGAGTACGTCCACCGTATACGATGCTTTCCAGAATAAAGCAAGGCCCCCACTGAGTCCTACTGGATCAACAATACACGAGTGATCATACCCTAAAGACTTCTGCAGATTCATAACATGGTGACTGGAGTTCTTGGTCTCCAGGAGGAACAGAAAATCCGGAAAATGTTCACGACGCATTTTCCTCAAAGTAGGAATTGTCAAAGTGCCCCCCAATCCTTGACAATTCCAGCTCATAAAGCTCATATTTGTTGCGGCGGTTCCCCATTTGGAACCACCTCCATAGTGCCATGCTTGGCCAGTTTGGACGATCCTATAGCTTCATCCGCAGCTTTACGTTTTGAGGAGATACCATCCTCCAACTCTTGATCATTGGAAGACTGGTTGGTACCAGAACCTTCTTGTAGTGATTGTGCTTTCCGTCTCCACTTATTCGGTCTTCTTCGCTTTTTACCTTTTGTCATCATAGTCCCGGCATAACCAGTTGAGAAACTAGTTCTGGTGACCGTAGAACGTAGATTAATAGCAGGAGTTACATTTACTGAGGCTGTACCCGAACCATCCTGACTCGGAAAAGTGAGACGCGCTAGTGCAGTGCCTGAATTTCCAACCTGATCCCTCTGTGCATCCTCTGTTGTTTTGTTTACAGCCACCCCTTCAAAATCAAAAACTAAACCCTTGTCTTTATTCACATCCGTTGTGAAGACTGTAGGTGCTTCTAACCGAAGAAAAGTTTGTTGTCCCTCAGCATCACCTCGTAGACCCCAGACCGATTGGCGAACTCGTTCCATATGAACTTTCCTCAATTGGGGGTCCGAAACAGACAAGTATTGTCTCATCTCATCTAACACTGCCTTGGCAATTTTCGGTTTCCCAGAGACGGCATCAATCCCCACATCATCATCAGTCAACACACCAAACAAAGGATCATCCTCACTGATCCTTGGTATGAGACGTTTTGGTATATTTGGTGCTGACTTCGTCCCCTCCGTAACAGTACTCTGCCGGTTGTGAGGATTTACAGGGCACCTCTCTCTATCATGTGTCAGCCGTTGACATTGATAACAACGCCTCCTTATTCTCTCATACTCAATCCGGATTTGAACAGACTCTCCAGAAGGTAATTGTAACTCCCGAGAGTTCTTCAGAGGCCGTGTCACACCAAACAGGATACGAACCCGCACATACCCTTTACTCTGTGGCTTTGAAGGGTCAAAAGCAACATGAGTAACCTGACCGATATGTTTTGCAATTTCCTTGGCTGTGTCTGCGGTATTGTAGTTGACCGGAATGTTACGCAGCCTTATCCAAATTGGTAATACCTTTAAGTAATCCGGAGGTGGTTTCGCCACCCATCTCTCCAAAGTAACACTCCAATCATTAAAAGTCCATGCTCCCGCTTCGAGCACTGTTTGAAGATCAGATTCTGAATCAAAGATGAATTGAAACTCATCATTCGGTAAAGCTATTCCTCTAGCTCTATTGTAGACCCTCCACAACTTTGGCATCTCATGGATCAGTTTGGATAATTTCTGATTTTCCGGGCATAGCAAACGACCAATAATACTACGCTCATTTCTGACCGATGAGCTAAACTGCGGTAAATTTTGTAAGACAATCGGCCCCTCCTCCTCGAGGGACATCTCTTGAAGCGCTTTATCTAATGCATACTCCATTCCTGTGCGATAATCAAGTGCGATAAACTTCTCTCGTTAGGAAATAGCGAGTAAACTCAATTGACGGCGCTTGAAAACCCAGGAACTATGATGAAACCCTAAGACCACCGTAAAATCCAGAAATATTTTCTAAGATTCCGAGAATATTGTATCCAAAAACAGCTAAATCTTTTCCAAATCCGGCGAAAGACAAGATTTTCCCGGTACACTAAATCTTTTCAACTAAGGGTGAAACCCTCTAGTTGAAAAAGAGAGACCTAAGCAAAAACTTGCGATTCACTTAATTGTTAAATTTAAATATGTTCATATATAATATCTGAAATGTTTAAATGATTATTATTATTATTATTATGATTACTTCATAACTGACACCCCAATATGCAGAGATGTTTAAAATAATTAATTTGACCACTTATATCACCAAAATGTACTTATCTTTTTGGTCAAAGGTTTTTAGAGAATTTTGGAGTTAATAGCGCTTATTCTAGAGTAGTTTTAAATGACATCTATCGATGCACTTTCTCTAGTGTCGAAATCAGACACCGTCTTCGACCGCAACTCGTCCTCCAACACCACCAATCGTTCAAGAGCATCACCACAACCAAAACAGGCCATAGAAAACACAAAAATCACAACCAACAAAGAATCAATCCACCAAATCACAGAGAAACATAGAAAACTTAGAGATCTCATGCTCAGATAAGCCATGGTCATGCACTCACCTTTAACAGAAAATATTCTGACTCTAGAAGCACGAAAACAACACCACAGCAAGTCCTAACATGTCCTTAAACTCGGATCTCCACTCCCACAGACAGATCTCTCGAGAAACGACATTAAAAATTCACAAAAGAAGACTCTGGAAGAACTCTTCTTCTCTCAAACCTTTTAGAACAACAAGAACGGCCAAAAACTCACCCTAGGAGTTGAGTTCCCTTTAAATACTTGAGCCTTAGGTTCCCATCAACTAAACCGCGTTAAACCGGAAAAAATAGAACTAACTTTAACACAATCCACGCAGTTACATCGATCGATGCACAAAATGAAAATTTCCGGTTCACGGACATTACAATATGATTATACAGAATTCAGTTTGTTTTCGCCGATACAGTGATTTTGATAAGAAATTTTTTGAGTTTCAGGATTTAAAAATAATATGAAAATGCTACATAGTTAATATAGATATTCTTCGTTTCATTTTTATTAACCAGTTCACTATAATTTGAAATCTCGTGCATTGTACGAATAGTAGCCAAGTTTACTTAAAATAAAGGGTATATG
The DNA here is from genome assembly GCA_023657505.1 of Camelina hispida. Lineage (NCBI taxonomy): Eukaryota > Viridiplantae > Streptophyta > Magnoliopsida > Brassicales > Brassicaceae > Camelina > Camelina hispida. The sequence goes on along the minus strand of CP094637.1, from coordinate 21,117,805 downwards.
TACTAGATAGCACAATGTTAGAGAGAAATTAAAGAACTACCATTTGACCAAATAGTATCCAAACTATACGATACATTTTCTTTCATCTTCTCCATAATTCCTTTTTTTTTTAATTGAGTTCAAGGATTCAACAACTCTCATTCCTGTACATCTTCATCCCTTACCTTTTTACCACCATCACTTCCTCTCTCCTCATTCTCCAACTGCTCTTCATTCTCCACCTTCTTTACCTCTCTGATGCCATCAACAATAATGTTATCCTAACTCTCTGCATATTTATGTGTGGGTTTTTCTTTCAACAGCGAAATATCTCTATTTTTATTTCACCGAATATCAAATTTTTTTTAGAATCTTCATCGTCTTTCATTTTTTCAACATGCATATTTTTATATTATACGGTATTTATTAAGATCATACATAACTTTTAAGAAATACATAATTTTTGTGTCAAAAATACATGATTTCTCTAAATAAAACGCTTATTCTTTTACTATGATATGTTATTTTTATTAAATGATGTATTTTTTATAAAATATATTATGCTGCTACATTTTTTTTCTTTTGTTCGAGGACAGTTTTGATTTTTTATATCACTAAATAATGATAATTTCTAAAATTTTATGATTCAATGCTAATTTCTCGATTCTTTTTAAGTCTGGTTGTAGTTACTAGTATTACTCTAAAATAATCACATTTACCAGGTACATGGTTGGGTCGGTTGCTAGATTCAACTGGCTGATGTTATTTGATTAATTTACGTTATTAACTCTCGAAGTGGTCAATTAAACAAATAGGATTAGGTATGTGTATTTTTGTCTTGCTTGGGGATCTTTACTCCACTCAAATCCACATCCAATGAATTCTCTCTATCTCTCGTGGTGACATGACATCCGAAATGACGAAATTTTGTTTTCTAAATATATATGACCAAAAGCCAAATGGCAAAACCATTTAAATAGCAAAAAGGCAGGCCGAGAAGCTTAAAACTGGGGTACGAATTTGGTATCCTTTACGTTAACCAGTTAGTCGGCATGCAATACAACTAACTGGTTTTCTTAATCCCGGCCCACAGGGGAAGTAAGTGAAGCTAAGAATTCGGGCCTAAATTTTTAAAAGCCTTTTTCACTTAAACAAAAGGCTTTTTTTATTTTAAAGATATGTATAAAGGCTTTTTTATTTACATGGAAAAGGTCTTTTTTCCTTTTTAGGATATGTAAAAGGCGTTAAAATATTAAGTTATGACCTCTATAGAAAACCTATAATTTTTGTCATAGGTGAAAAAGACACATTTTTAGATTTTTGCGTAGGGCCCTCATGAATGTTAGGCCGGCACTGAAATTGGTATCCTTTAAAACTATTTGAATTAAACTTATTGATCATCATGCAATATAACCAATTTGGTATACCCTCCTAAAGTTATTATGGCGTTACTATATTTTTTTGCTCTCGTCATAATATACTATTAAATTAAGACTCGTGCTTGAGCACGAGTTGAAATTTATTTTATTTATATTATATTTTTTATATAAAATATAATTTATGTTATTGTTTTTAAAAGGTTTTTTTGAGAAAATATTATGCAATAAAATCATATGCTAAATATGAAGACTTGAAAAAAATACCTATTTTGTAAATTTTATATTGTTAATGATTCTAGATAAGTACCCATGCTATAACTGAAACAACCCAACCTTTTTTTTTATTAATAATATAATATAATATTTAATTGATCATCCCATACAACTTAATTAACCAACCCAAACCACAACTCAACATTAAACCAACAATCATTACGCACAGCGGAAACATACCAATAGTACAAAACCAACACATCATCAATACAATAACATTCCTAACCATTCTATCCAACAACCTAGCATACCTCTATCCAAGGTTCCAACCTAAACAATCTAACCAACAACACCCAAACGAGACCCTAGATCATCCTCCTCCTCATCGCCATGATTCCACGTCACAAACCTGCACACCACAAACAACAATTGAGATGCGTAAGTATTATCACAAATACTTAGTGAGGCAATCCTCCCATCTACTGGGCTATACACACAAGCAACTGAGAAACCAATGCTTAACAAATAACAACCAAACACAAACAAACCAGGAAATCACGAATCAAACAAGTTGGTGTCGACCGACACCATGTTGGTGTCGACCGACACTGGCCCAAACATGGTGTCGACCGACACCAACCTGGTGTCGATCGACACCGACTCCGCAGACGCGTTCTGCACGAAGCCGATCATCGAATCTCCGTTTTCAATCACCTCCAATCCGTTCTGAACTCACCCAAAACCTTCAGGAACCTATAAGAACCATAACACAACCACCAAAAGCAAGAACAACACCACAAAACACAACCAATCAAGCAAGAACAACACCACAAACACAGCCAATCAAGCAAAACAAAGGATTCTCAGGCTTAGATAAGCCATGGTCATGCACTCACCTTATCAACTGATTATAACAACCAATACAACCAGTTGAGATCCTCCTAACGTCTGAAACAGCCCCGAAACGCCCTACAACAAGCCACACAACCAAAATCGACTTATAGCAAAACTGGACAGAAACATCAGAAAAGAACAGTCTAAAAGAAGAAACCCTAAAATGAAAACCAACCGTTAACTAACAAATCGCTCCGGTGAAAAACTATATCTCGACGTCACGAAGCTTCCCACAAAATTTCAGCACAATCAGAAAACAGACGAGACCACGATCTCAGTTACAATCCCCGATGGTTCCAACTCGCGTCTGAGAAAACGTGACTCACGAAACTGCCAATAACTCATCGAGTTTAAATTCAAAACTACTTCTGTAAAAAGGAGAATGACGATGAAAGACTTGGGAATAAACCTACCAAATTTCATTACCTTTGAGAACGATTTGATATGCCGAAACTGTTTCCTCTCAAACCCTAACGATTCTGCTCTTTCTCCTTTAATCTCCTTCACACCACAATAGGCTCTCTCCTCTCTCTCTATCTCTGCAAACGGCGACCAAACACCCTAAAACCCTTAATTTGTCGCTTCTCCACTTATATACTCGGGTTAGATAACTAAACCAAACCAACCAAACCAAAATCGCGAATTAAAACAAACCCGACGAACCCAGAAATAGCGGTGTCGATCGATGCCACAAGGGTGTCGATCGACACTCCTACCAAAACCGCATAATCCGGTTCTCGGATGTTACAATAACACTGGTTAAAATTTATTTCGTAATCTATCTTGTAACCCACTACTTAACTTGTAACCAATCAATATATCAATTTCGTAATCTATCTTTGATTAACGTTGTGCTCTATCGATAAAATATGTGGAAAATAAATTTGTAATATTGTGTTTAAAGATCTTTGGAAACAACGTGATTATGACTAAAATCTTCCAAAAATACAGTTTGGAATATCCATGATTTTATTTGTTACCATTAATATATCAATTATCAATTTGGTATATCCTTAATATTTAGGTGTAACTATTAATATTAATATATGGATTAATCTATAACTTATTTGTAACCTATTTGTAACCAACTTATTAAAAATATAAAGTCTACAAAAACTATGTTGTGTACTTCCCCTTTATAATAAAACGGGGATACACAACATTGTTTTGTAGACTATATACTTTTAATAAGTTGGTTACAAATAGGTTATAGATTAATTGATAGATTAACTGGTTACAAGTTAAATAGTGGGTGCAACTTTAATTTATTTCCGAAAATCTAAAAGATAATATTCTAAAGAATCATCTGATATCATCTAACTTACCATATTAATTTCTTTTATTAAATTATTCATCCATATTAAAATATTTTGATATCTAACTTAACATATTAATTTGTTAATTATCATTATACTTCACCTCTCATTTTTATATATGAGTCTATTTTTTAAACAAATAAATTATCATATTATTTATTATAATTAGAAAATAGTTTTATTTCCGGATATACCATACATTGAATTTTTAAATTAAAAACAAATATAAATTGTTCAATCTATAAAATATTCAAGCTTTAGTAATATTATTCTTTAAAAATAATACCTATTGAATTAAAAAAATTACCGAGCAACGGGTTAAAATTTGAATATTCAATTTCAATTTCATATTTTTTGTTAAACTTTATAATTTTGTATAATATAATAAACTTTAAATGATTTATTTTGAAAAATCTTTAAAATATTGAAAATTGATATAAAAGTTATAAAGACTCTAAATTGATTTTTAATAGCAATGTCAATACTATGTCACTATAACATGAAAGAATTCTAAAAAACCAAGTATATTAAAACAAAAGTATAACAATATATTAAATTACTCATAATATAATAACTCGCTTTTTAAAAACCAAATTCACAAAATTATATCTTATAAGGACATTCAAGTCATGATATAGAATATATTGTTGACTACTACATAAACTAACACAACATATTAAAATTTTATTTTAAAATTTAAATAGAAAATATACAAAATTTTGTATAAAATAAAAGTTAACCAACGTTATAGCACATGTATTTATCTAGAATTATTAACAATATAAAGCTTACAAAATAAGTGTCTTTTTTCAAGTCGTCATATTTAGCATATGATTTTATTGCATAATATTTAACCAAATTGTTTTTTAAAAACAATCACATAAATGATATTTTATATAAAAATTACAATATAAATAAAATGAATTTCAATCTGTGCTCTAACACAGGTATTAAATAGAGCTAATCTACGCTATTAACTTTCTAATTTTCTAACACTCAAATATTAGTATATATGGAAGGATCCTCTACGAGGATATATTCCCAAGGAAAAACTATATGAACATCAGAACATATAACATTAAGATAAGTAAAAACTAAAACCTAAAAATAGATGGATTTTGAAATAACATGTTTTATCCTTGGATTTCAATCATTCTATTTTACACTATCAAATCCATATAAAACATAATGTGGATTTTGAAATCCAAAAACAAATCATTAAATGAATAACAGGAGATTTTAAAAAGTATTTGAAAATCATAGAACCAATAACACATGATGTTGATAAGTATTTTAAAATCAATGATTGAATAACACATGATTTTGGTTTGGATTTTCAAATCCATCAAAATCATACATCCAATAACCCCCCCTAAAATTATTGTAGTTGAAATACTTATCCGTATGTATATAAGGTACTATTTAATGTTTATACCAAAATAAATAGTTTTTATTAGTTAATAAAAAAAATTATATCAAAAAGATTATAAATAGATTGACGTCAAACAAAAAAAAGAGATTATAAATAGATAAATATTTTTATATTAACAATTATTATTTTCCTACTAAAAAGTGTAGGTACACACACATATATTTTAAGAATTTCTATTTTAGTCTTACCTTAGATTAAATCTTAATCAGATAACTTCTGATATTACAACCATCATGTATTATTGTATTTATTCAAAAGATACACTAAAATTCAGGATGGTTTTTATTTTTATTTTTGTTTAGTAGTCAGAAATAATATCATATGAAAATATTTAAAAATATTTTTGATTGTGTAAATGATTAACTTTATACAACTAGCAAATGATTTCTTCAGATTTCCATGACAAGGAGATTCTGTAGACAATTTTACAATAAACAATACTTGGGTTCACCCCTAGGGGTGAACCTATTCATTCACCCCCTTATTAAATAAGGAAATAAAATCTCTATCCATTATTATAAAATTAAAAACTTAAACCGCTTTTTAATAAAGCCAAACCGACATATAATTTCGTTATACTTGTAAAATCTAAACTTTAACCATTTCATTTGTGAACCCAAACCGACATTTAATTTTGTTCTACTTGTAAAATCTAAACCCTAACCATCTCATTTGTGAACCCAAACCGACATATAATTTTGTTCTAATTGTAAAATCTAAACCCTAACATCTCATTTGTGAACCCAAACCGACATATAATTTCGTAACACTTGTAAAATCTAAACCCTAACCATCTCATTTGTGAACCCAAACCGACATTTCTAATTGTAAAATCTAAACTCTAACCACCTCATTTGTAAACCCAAACAGACATATAATTTCATTTTAATTGTAAAATCTAAACCCTAACCATTTGAAACCTGCTATTTATGTGGTGTGAATGGTGAATGTGTGTGAAAGTGTATGATATGGAATGATGGTGGGTGTTTCAATTCCCCTTATGCAGTTGCAGTATAAGAGGTGTCAATCCAGTCTGAGTGCTTGTGAACAATCAAGATATGCATATGAATCTAAGTTAAGCCAAATATGAAAGGATGTTTGTCACTAACAATCTTATGATGATAATGATGAAAAGCAGAAAGTAAACTACAAGAACTAGGAACTAAATGCAAATATAACTGAATGATTATGATCTAGAAACAGAAACAGAAACTGTAAATGATAGAATGGAACTAATGCAAGACAAGTAATGAACTAGATGCTAAGTGAATGCAATGAAAATGCAACAGGAATGAAACAGGACAAACACAAAACATAAACAAGTAATCTGGGGAACAGCTCGATCAGCACTCGACCGAGTGTAGGTCGAGTGGGTGGTCGAGTGAGGTAAAACGTGAAAACAGAGCAAGACAAGAAAAACAGAGCAATACTAAATCAGATCAAACAACAAGCAAACGATGATATTTAAACTAGAAATTCAATAAACAAAGAAGGTTCCTGAGGATGGATTCATGGGATAAACTAATCATTGTGGTAATCTAACTTGATCAACAAATCTCAAGCAAAGCTATGAGCTGACCTCTAGACATACTAATCTAAGACAAGTCTCTCCCACTCTCATGGTCAAGAGACAATCAAACCTATGCAATCCTAGACTTGCTCTCACAATGAAAAGAATCTACACAAGCAGGCATTAAGCAATACATCTCAAACCAAACAAGACCTCTAATCTCTTAGCAAGCCTAATGGTAAGCTCTAGATCTAGCCTTATCTATGCTTTCTAAACATTGGTGTGATGCTAAAAAGCTTAAGATCAGATCCTACCCTCTCAGATATAGAATCAGCATTAAGAACATCTAGCCTAGAAGAGATCTACAACAATCAAAGCTTGATCAAATCAGATACACCACAAGATCAATCTATCCTAACCCATCCTCAAGATCCTAAGAAGACTACTCAAAGCAAGACATGATCAAACAAATCATAAACCCAGAAATCATTGAAACTTGCATGATTAGATAGATAAGAAAAAGATCTACAACTTTAAAGAAGAAATCAAACTCAAATTCTTATTACCCAGAAAGTTATTCAACAATCAAGTAAGAAGAAATCTTCTTTTTCTCAAGAACAAAATCTAAAAATTAAAAAGGAAAATAAAAAGCAAAAGGAATAAATTCCTAAAAAGGTAAAAACTAGGTTCTCAAAAGCTGGAATAGAATCTAGATATTTTCTTCACACTTTTGGTGGCTGCAGTACAAGTCTTTATATAGTGGGGAAGGTGGAAGCCCTAAAATTGGGAAAAGTCAAAGTGGTCCACGGATCGGTCAACTCGACCAGTGCTCGGTCGAGTGGACAGGTCGAGCTGGCTTCCCTGGTGCATCTCCACTCGGTCGAGTGCTTGGTCGAGCTGGACTCCGGGTCTTGGTTCTTCAGCCTTTAACTCCCTTGTTTACTCCTCATGACTGCTACTCATCTCTTCTCCTTTGCTTCCATGCTCCTCAAGCTCCAAAATCACCTGTTTATGCATGAAAAGATGCAAATGCAATGCAACTACACTCTAATGCAAGATTGGTCCTAAAGCTACACAATAATGGTGAGAATGGATAGAAAAAGATGCAAAAGATGTGAATAAACTAAGGGAAAACATGGTAAAATATATGAACATCAACACCCCCAAACTTAGTCTTTGCTTGCCCTCAAGCAAATAAACAAGACATAAGAAGGTAAGTGATGTTTAAAAATGGGATCTCAGCTCCTAAAGCTTGCAAATAGACCATCTAGAATCAATGTCCAAGTTACTAGTACTATGATGCAAGTTGAATGAGCTGGAAATAAAGACTTTAGACAAACATTTCACAACCTTTATTGACTTGAACCTTAGATATCCACATGCATTCAAATCAACCATTTCCTTTAACATTCATTAATCAAGAACATGAATCAATTCTATGCAATGCTTAAACTCATTTGGCTTGGCAATAAAGGGCTTTGAGACAATGATGGTCTCTTTTTAGAGTGGGGTTTGTCAAATTCAAGGTTCTCTCATAAAAATGGATTGAGCTTTAGAAGAATGCTAAAGGTAAGAACACCTAGACACATACAAGAATAAAACCTTGTCTACCCAAAGGTACCCAAAGTGTTTATTCCTAACAATCTAAACCCAAATGATCCTAGTGCTACCCTTTAACTTCTTCTTTTCTCTTTAACCCTTTTCTCTTTTGGTTTTCAAGTCTTAGGAGAGGTTTCTTATTTGATCTTTCTAGTGGGATGGGGGATTCTTTCTTATTGCTATGGTTCTCTTTTCTTCTTATTCTTAAAACACTTAAGCTTTTTGCTAAACTGCTCTTTGCTTTCTTTTCTTTTTCTTTAACTAGAACCATCTTAGATAACATTTTCTTACTTCCCATCCTTTCACTAGACGTTAGCTTTCACTTAAACACATTCCTCTCCTAAAGACTCTACCCTTTTTCTTTCTCTTTTCTTTCTTTTCTTTTTATAACAGCCAAGTCCCAAACCCAACAAGTAAATAACCTAGTCCTATCTAGTTTGGAAAATGCAAACTAGAACTACACAAGGTCTTATTCCTGTCAGTTCAAACCTAACACTTTCTACCAAGCTCAATCCCAAAAAGGCCTCACATACACAAGAATAAACATGGCTTGAAAGAAAGGTTTGGTTAAGGGGTAGGGGAAACTGATCTAAAAGTGAAATCAGCTACTTGGATCAACAAGAGTGGTAAAAAGGAGAAAGATGATCCAAATATGTATATGGTATCCATGAGTTTAAAGCAATGCATACATTGATAATTAAAAGTCAATATTAGGTTCTTATAAATAGGAAATGGAATCAAATCACAACATGCTTCAACTTAGACCAGCAACAATGCAAGAATTCAATGCTTGGTTCAATCTTATGCTTCCTACTACTCAACTAGCATCAAAGTACTAATAACTTGGGCATTGATCCTAGTCTAGTGAATTAAACAAGCTAACAAGGAAATACTCATCATAGATCCCTAATGCAAATATTATACAATTCTACATGAAACATGCTAAACAAGATCCTAATATGCAATGCAAACTACATGAACACTCTTTTTTTATAAAGATTTTTTCAAAATTTTTCAAATTTTTATGGTTTTTCTATGCCTTAGATGCTAATGCAAATGCTAACATGATGATGATAAAAATTTGAAATAAGAAAACAAAACACAACATCAAATGCTATCTAGAACCCTCCCCCAAACTTAAATCACACAGTCCCTGTGTGTAAAAGTTGTGAGAAGATTCTAGACTATAAACAAAAACACAACACAAAACACAATATGAAATGCTATGGTATAAACAAGGAAAGGTGATGATGGTACCTTAGGGATTGTGGAAGAAGTTGTCCACATCCATTTGCATGCTATCATAGGAGTAGCTGGGGTCTTCCTGATGGCTTGGAGAAGGGCTTTGGGGCAGCTCGACCATGCCAATCGAGCCTGACTCGGTCGAGTGCTGGTTCGAGTGGGGGGGTCGAGCTGGGTTGCGAGTCTCCATTAGCTGTCCCTTCCTGTTCTATTCAGACTCCCTAGCTTGCCTAACCATGAAAATACTAAAGGAAAAATCAAAATACCAAAATTCCAAAGCAATATATACAGGGATACCTTAGGGACTTCCTCCCTAGTGAGCTTGTTTAAAGTCACTAAGCTTGACTTCTTCTAGCTTTTCAAGCTTGATTTGGAGACCAAGGAGGTGAAGAAATCCCCCCTGGTTCTACTTGGTAACACTTGTGTTCCTTCTTGATCACTACCTCCTTAGCAATTGAACCATGTTTCTTTTTAACCTTGAGCTTTGGCCTTGTTCCCTTCAAAGTCCTTTTGTTCAGCTTGACTTGGAGATCCTTGACTAAAGCAGTCAGTTCTTGAACTGAACTCTTTAGCTTCTCCACTGAATCTTCTTGAAAGGTTAGCTTACCCCTTGAAGCAGTTTCCTCACTTGAGACCTCATGATCCTCCTTTCTTTTGATAGTGTAAGGTGGATCATATTTGGAAGGCAGATTAGTGGGATTGTTGATGTCAAACTTCATAGTGAAGTCTTCAGTCAGGTGGAGCTTGATAGTCCCCATCTTCACATCAATAACAGCCCCAACTGTAGCTAAGAATGGCCTTCCCAAGATAAGAGGGTCTTTAGGCTCTTTTTCCATACTCATGATTGCAAAGTCAGTTGGGATCCTTGCTTCTCCTATTTTGATAGGGAGATTCTTAATCACTCCAACCACATCCCTCTTGGTTCCATCTGCTAGACTGACATAGTAGTTGCTGTCCTTGAAGTCTTCATACCCCAACTTCTCAGCCACTGAGTATGGCATCAAGCTCACTGAAGCTCCTAAATCACAAAGGCACTTATTGAAGTGCATGTAGCTGATGGAACATGGTAAGTTGAATGAGCCTGGATCTTCAAGCTTTGTTGGGACAATAGCTTGCCCAATCTCCTTCAAATCCTTCATATCTTGGTCATGAGCCCTCTTCTTTGACATCTCAAGTAAAAATTCTGATAGAGAGGGTATGGGGCATGCTGTTCCAAAGCAGGTCCTCTCTCTTCTTCTTGGTAAGCAATGATGACTTCTTGTATAGCCCTCACCTCCTTCTTCTCAATAATAACCTCCTCCTTCAAGGCTTTCTCCTCCTCTTGTTGCAAAGCAATCACTTCTTCCTTCTTTTCAATGACTGCTTCTTCCTTCAAAGCCATCACTTCCTTAATGACAACCACAGCTTCCTCTTTCAAAGCTTTCTCTTTCTTTTGTTGCAAAGCTATCTTCTCCTTTTTCTCAATGATCTCCCTGAGTTCTCTTATCCTTTGTGCCTTGAAACGCCCTGGGAATGGTAGAGGTGGTTTGTAAGCAGGAGGAATGTATCTAGCAGGCTTAACAGCTTCTGTGTCTGCAACTCGATCAGTCACTCGATCAGGTACTCGATCGTGTGTGTGGTCGAGCACCTGGTCGAGTGGTTTTTCTGCTTCAGTCTGCTCAGTGAAACCTTCACTCTGGGCTTCAATTAGTGACCAACCCTCCCTACCTTGAACCTCACTGACCTCAGTGACATAGTCCTCATGGAGATGGATAGCTTTAACAGTGATCTCCCTTGGGTATGGAATAGCTTGTTCAGGAAGTTGGTGTGGCTTAGGAGCTGAAGTAGAAGAAATGCAGCTCTCCTTGCACTGAAATGAAGAGGTCAGACTCTCAAGCTAGTTTCTCAGGTCATGAGAATAAGAATCCAATGTTTGATTCAGCTCTCCAAACTGCCTTGCTGCCTCAATCTGCTGATTGGCTTGCCCTAGCAATAGTTGTTGCATCATAGCTCTTAAGTCAGGTTCTTGGGCTTGGTATGTCTGAAATGCTGGAGGTGGACACCATTGAGGCTGGAAACTTTGTTGTTGGTGCATAGGTGCATAATAGAACTGTCTGCCTTGAAACATGGTTACTGACTCAAACAGAAAACACAAACGATTTTTGCCAGGAAAACGACTGAGCACAGGCTCAAGTAGGAAGGTAGGGCGACTGGAAACTGAGGGTTATAGAGATCCGGCGTCTGGCTCGAGCAAGTGCTCGACCACGACACGGTCGAGCTGGGGTCGAGCTGATGGTCGAGCTGGTACCTGAAATGGAACTTCAACCCCAAACACAAGATTCAAGTGCAGAAACTTCACAAGTGTATAAAAGAACTTAATCTTAGACTAATATGGATCCTAAATGTCACAAAAACTAACTCAAACTGGCAACGGCGCCAAATTGAAACCTGCTATTTATGTGGTGTGAATGGTGAATGTGTGTGAAAGTGTATGATATGGAATGATGGTGGGTGTTTCAATTCCCCTTATGCAGTTGCAGTATAAGAGGTGTCAATCCAGTCTGAGTGCTTGTGAACAATCAAGATATGCATATGAATCTAAGTTAAGCCAAATATGAAAGGATGTTTGTCACTAACAATCCTATGATGATAATGATGAAAAGCAGAAAGTAAACTACAAGAACTAGGAACTAAATGCAAATATAACTGAATGATTATGATCTAGAAACAGAAACAGAAACTGTAAATGATAGAATGGAACTAATGCAAGACAAGTAATGAACTAGATGCTAAGTGAATGCAATGAAAATGCAACAGGAATGAAACAGGACAAACACAAAACATAAACAAGTAATCTGGGGAACAGCTCGATCAGCACTCGACCGAGTGTAGGTCGAGTGGGTGGTCGAGTGAGGTAAAAACGTGAAAACAGAGCAAGACAAGAAAAACAGAGCAATACTAAATCAGATCAAACAACAAGCAAACGATGATATTTAAACTAGAAATTCAATAAACAAAGAAGGTTCCTGAGGATGGATTCATGGGATAAACTAATCATTGTGGTAATCTAACTTGATCAACAAATCTCAAGCAAAGCTATGAGCTGACCTCTAGACATACTAATCTAAGACAAGTCTCTCCCACTCTCATGGTCAAGAGACAATCAAACCTATGCAATCCTAGACTTGCTCTCACAATGAAAAGAATCTACACAAGCAGGCATTAAGCAATACATCTCAAACCAAACAAGACCTCTAATCTCTTAGCAAGCCTAATGGTAAGCTCTAGATCTAGCCTTATCTATGCTTTCTAAACATTGGTGTGATGCTAAAAAGCTTAAGATCAGATCCTACCCTCTCAGATATAGAATCAGCATTAAGAACATCTAGCCTAGAAGAGATCTACAACAATCAAAGCTTGATCAAATCAGATACACCACAAGATCAATCTATCCTAACCCATCCTCAAGATCCTAAGAAGACTACTCAAAGCAAGACATGATCAAACAAATCATAAACCCAGAAATCATTGAAACTTGCATGATTAGATAGATAAGAAAAAGATCTACAACTTTAAAGAAGAAATCAAACTCAAATTCTTATTACCCAGAAAGTTATTCAACAATCAAGTAAGAAGAAATCTTCTTTTTCTCAAGAACAAAATCTAAAAAATTAAAAAAGGAAAATAAAAAGCAAAAGGAATAAATTCCTAAAAAGGTAAAAACTAGGTTCTCAAAAGCTGGAATAGAATCTAGATATTTTCTTCACACTTTTGGTGGCTGCAGTACAAGTCTTTATATAGTGGGGAAGGTGGAAGCCCTAAAATTGGGAAAAGTCAAAGTGGTCCACGGATCGGTCAACTCGACCAGTGCTCGGTCGAGTGGACAGGTCGAGCTGGCTTCCCTGGTGCATCTCCACTCGGTCGAGTCCATCTCCCACTCGGTCGAGTGCTTGGTCGAGCTGGACTCCGGGTCTTGGTTCTTCAGCCTTTAACTCCCTTGTTTACTCCTCATGACTGCTACTCATCTCTTCTCCTTTGCTTCCATGCTCCTCAAGCTCCAAAATCACCTGTTTATGCATGAAAAGATGCAAATGCAATGCAACTACACTCTAATGCAAGATTGGTCCTAAAGCTACACAATAATGGTGAGAATGGATAGAAAAAAGATGCAAAAGATGTGAATAAACTAAGGGAAAACATGGTAAAATATATGAACATCACCATTTCATTTGTAAACCCAAACCGACATATAATTTTGTTCTAATTTTAAAAATCTAAACCAAGCCAATATTTAACTTTCCTTAATTAAAAGTATACATAATTTGTTTCCTTAATTTGTTTTGCTTTTTAATTTATTTTCGATTTATTTTTTAAATGAAATATTAGATGGAAGATTCTGATTGGCTGAGAAAAGAGGGGGTGAACAAAAAGGTTCACCCCTAAAGGTGAACCTAAGTATTTTTCTTTTACAATTAACAGTACTATCCACACCACACCATATATAAAGATCCTTTTTAGATGATTCTCTTTACACCATGTTCAAGATGGAAAGCTGTACCCTTTCACAAACAAGACTACAATAAATTGTCAATAAACTTCATTTCTTAACCTACAATAGGTCACAATTTCGGGAATTGAATATATACAAAGTGTAAATAAATTAATTAATCGTTGGTCAACCATTCACTATACTTGAAAGACTTTCACAATTTGCGGTGGTTTATACTTTAACTAGATAAAGACAGGACGGATTTAAAAATACTACATTAAACTAGATCAGAATCCGCGATATACCGCGAGAAAAAATTATTTATAACTAAAATATTTAAATTATAAGTTGTATTGGTCGGTTAAATATGTTATAATTATATAATAATTATTAAATAAACCATATAATACCGCAATATAATTTATTTTTTATATATAATATTTATTTAATCAATTTAATTAGATATGTCTATTCTCTGATAATGATAGTGTTAACAAAATAATCAAATGATGTTTTACCCGTATAACACCAAATTAACGATATTTTTTAATTTATATAAATATCGATAAAACTCGTCCCGCTATATAACTCCGTCTCGAGATATTTAACTCACACTATATCATTTTAATTTTTAGTATTTATTGTGTATCTACGGTATAATATTTATCATATTTAACTTTTTAAAAGTTTTAAATATTTTTCATATTTAACCTTTTAAAAATTTTTAAAATAAAGAACCGGAATAAACCAAATAAAAGTTTTTAAAGTTTGAATGTCGGATAAATCAAACTTTCTACTCATTTGTATTCAGAATCACTTTGGTCTCTTTTATAGTATGACTCTAAATCATTGCCCAATTTTTCTAGACGATGTGGGATATCGTACCTGTATTTTTTATTCATCTATTGAGTAATATACGTCCGTTTTTTAAATTTTGTATTACATCATATGCAGAAAAATTACAATTTTTATTAACTAAATGTATTATAGAATAATTCATGATAATTTAAATATAAATTCAAATAAAAATGAAAGAGAATCATATATTTATGTTTGAATGAGGTAGAAAGATTTTTTTATTTTTTTTAAATCTTACCTATAATTAATTTTGAAGTTTTGGTAACTAATATTAAAGTAAATGCATTAAATATAAAATCTTTCCAAAAAATATTTTTGAGCAAAAACTGCTGCAAAAATACTAGCATGGATATTAAAATATAGTATTAGAAAAAGAAGACGCATATATTAATTTTTTTTTAACATATTAACCTTACCTATTTAATTTTTTTTTTTTGTAATTTTGTAATTTGGTAATTTTTTATAATTATCTTTTTACATTATTAATATTGTTTAAAACAAAATATATATATTTTTTTGTAATCTCAAATCCCTCTTATTAAATACTAACATTTACACAGATTGATATAAACTTGACACATGTCAAAATCTTGTTTATGGCTAACTTTCAGAACCCAACTTTATATAATAAGACTAGATAAGGATCCGTCCGATGTGTGGGCTTAAAGTTTTGTAAATAAAATAAAAGCTAATAAGAATATATTTAAAATTTACTGTACATTATTTATAAAAAAATGTTTTGCTATAATACACTGATTTATACCCATATACAAATATTTTATGTATGTTACCATTAAAAGTGTATTTTTTACACCTAGGTATATTGTATGTTACAAATGTATTATTTACCACCACCTAGAAAATGTGTATATGAACAAATTAAATCAGCTATTATATGTCTTTTTACTTTCACTTTTGCATAGTTTCTATAATCACTAAAATTGTTGGCTCAAAAAACATTTTGAATACAAAATAAATTACATCACAATAGTGTATGATAAACCATAAAGAGAACCTCGGTTCTGCCCTCCTCCCTTATATGGAGAGAACCTTGCATCCAACTTCCTCCACCATGGAGAGAACCTTCGCTCCACCTTCCTCCCTTGGGAATATAACCTTGCGTCCAATCTCTCCCACCTTCCTCCCTTGGGGAGATAACCGTGCGTCCAACCTCCTCCACCATAGAGAGAATCTCGGCTCTGGCCTTCTCCTGTGTGGAAAGAACATATTAATGTCTTTTAGCTATATCAAAGTGGCCTGCTCCAGCAACCATTGAAACTAAAGACTTTTTTCCAACATCACAAAATCTTTTGATAGTAACTAATGTTAAATTTTCCAATGTATTCATGGAAGTTTCTTTGACACACCACGAAGTAGCCTTTGTCTTCAAGCTCCTATGGATCTATCAACAACGATTTATGTTTTCCAATCTATCTATGTTTGTTGTAGGCTTGTGTTTGATTAGCCTTTTTTTATCCAACCATTAGGTTGATGACCTTCTCCTCTTTATCTTCTTTTGAGATTGGAAGAATGGTAACAATTATGTTTGCAAAAAAAAAAAAGGTCTATGACCAACCAATCAAGGTTGAGAAATTAGAAGAAAATTAATTTGACATAATTAATGAAATAATAGAAAATTATAAGTACGATAATATATGAATCTCAAATAATTCAAATATGAAAATATAAATTAAATAAAACAATCTGAAACTACTACAATAAAATTTAAAATTCGGTATTAGAAAAGAAGATGCATATATTAATCTTCCATTTTTTTTGGGTCAACATATTAATCTTACCTATTCCAAGTTGAAAAAGTAGAAAGTAGGAGTATTTTTTTGTTTAAAAAAATAAGGAAATTTTGTCTTCCCATTAAAAAAGTTTGACCAATAGAACAAAGTTGAAAGTAATATTTTTGAATAAATTATTTTGTTAGATGAATAATATGAGACGATCTATGTTTATATAGAAGTGAGTATTAACATTTTTAAAAATTACTAATTTTCTGTATATTTTCCTTAATCCCTTTTTTATTTTATTAGAAAATTTATCCCAATGAGCTCATTGTTTTTTTTTTCATTTCTTGCTTCCCACTTTCTTGTAAGACGTATTGTTGTTCGACGATAAAAATGCTTTCTGCTTAGTTGATCTGGTGTTATATAATCTCTGTTGTTATCTTGCATTTATGTATTCATCTTTTTTTTATGCTACCTGTCTTGCAAATTAAATGAAATAATAATAATAACATCGTGAGAAATATGTTAATCCCAAAAACCTTAGTTATTATGCATAAGAAATTTTGTTAACACATCAAAGTCAAAGATTGTGTAGTATGCATTAGGAAATTGAGAAACGAAACAAAATTCAAAGAAACGACGATGAAAACAAGTGGTAATATCTAGGAATCTTTTTATATACTTGCTTTGATTAGACAACAAACAAATTGCCTTCGAGACTTGTTCAAGAACAATGATGTGTCAAACAAAAGGTTAATAAAAAACAAAAAAGAAAAATTTACCAAGAAAAAAAAAAGCTAATTGAAATTAATTTGTTTCGTGAAAAATATGTCATCATCTCTTTGCTTATATAGAGGGGTGTATTTACAATCTTTTTACTTTTAGGTTAACAAAGTTTCTTTAATATAATAAGATTACAATTATCTTATGCATCATTTTACCAATCTTGAAAACTGTGATTTCTGATCGTTAAAACTGACATGTGTCACAATCTGATCAGTTACTAACTTTGATATGTGATTTCTGATAGTTAAAATTGACACATGTCACGATCTGATGAGTTACTAACTTGGATATTTAATCGTTAAAACTGACACATGTCACTATCTGGTGAGTTTTTAACTTTGATCTCTGATCGTTAAAACTAACACGTGTCACGATCTGGTGAGTAACTAACTTTGAGAATCAACTTTATATAATAAGATTCGGTAATTAGATTGGTCCAATTACTTCATAATACAGTAAAACCTCTATACATTAATAAGGTCGGGACCATAAAATTTTATTAATTTATAGAGGTCTTAATTTATCGATAAATTAATATTTTATTAATTTATGAAGATACTTTTAATTTTCATAATTTTGAAATTTTATATTACAAAATAAGATATTTTTGCTATCATTCATATATTTTTTTAAAATCTTAATTTATAATCTTGGTTATCGTAATTGTTAAGTTTAGAGTTTAGGTAAAAATAATAAATATTTTAAGTTTAGAGTTTAGAAGAAATTGCTACTAGTATCATTTATGGTAATGATGAAGTCGAAGAAGATATTGCGATAATTTTAGAATCAATTGCATGTAAAAAAGCAATTATCGCATTTACTACTTCCCACAATTTTTGGATGCGATTTGAGAAGACGACAATGAAAAAGATTACAGATAAACTCCAATAAAAATGCAAATTCAAGAATATGCAAACAACAATAGAGTCACATTTCACTAGATTTTTTAGATATATATATATATATATTAATATTAGAGTTATTTAACAGTAACGCCATGAACAGTTAAAAAGTTTGGCAAAATGCCACATTTCTCAAACCTTTTCCGCACTACCACATCTCTAACTCGAAAAGACAAAAATAACCCTCGCTCTTTTATTCCCGAAAAGACAAATTCCCGAAAATCTTTTATTCGTTTTTTTTGAGAAAAATTGACCGCTCCGCTTCTTTCTTCTCTTTCTCTTCGCTCTCCATAACTTCTTATTTGATAAGGGCTTACTGTTCAATCCCGAAACATGCCCACCGACGATCCCGCCGACTTCCAGATCAATGTCGCCTCAGATAGTATTGTCGACAAAGTTTCAAACCCGTCCAATTCATCCCCAACCGGTGATCCCGGGAGAAGCATTCCGAAACCCACAATTCCCGGCGACCCCCAATTCGCGAGTCCGGTGCCGGTGACATGACAACAACCCAATATGAAGATACGGTAACTCTTAAACGACAATCCGCACTGTGTACTGCGCGGGTGGGTCAGAACGAAGGAACCAACATTGAGACCCACAATCGACAACCACTTCGGTTAGTTAAACTTCCATTTACAGGCTTTTACCGTTTCCATTTAACCAATTTTATCCCCCATTATAACTATTTTTATTTTCTAGATCTGGGACCATTCCTCCCACACCCACGGTCGACAACCGCGACACACTTGCAAGTGCAACAATTCTGAAAGTTCCACAGTTGAACAGTGTAAGTCTTTTAAATTTAGCGTTAGTCTTTTAGCGTAAGTCTTTTATGTCCATCTCTATAAGTTGTCCACCATAGTAGACAATAGAACCTTCAACTTGTTCCTTGGTTTTATGGTTTCATTAAATTTGTTATGTCCACTGGTCAGTTTTTCCTTAAAGATTGTTATAACTTGTCCATCATAATAGACAACGTATCCTACTACTTAGCCCACATTTTCCTGTCTATTGATATTACTTGTCCATTACTAACTTTTCCATTGCTAACTTGTCCATTGCTCACTTGTCCATTGCTCACTTTTCCACAACTTAAATGTTTTCCAAAAAAATGTAATGTCCATTGCTAAGTTCCGTAATGGAAAACTTAACCTTCTACTAATAGCCGAACACTATCTGTCCATTCATATTACTTGTTCATTGCTAACTTGTCCACTGCTTAATTTTTTTTCAAAAATATGTAATGTCCATTAAGTAGTCCACCGTAGTAGACAAGATAACCTTCTACTAATAGCCGAACAAATTCCTGTCCATTCATATTACATGTCCATTGCCTTAATGTTTTCATGTATGTATGATGAACAGGCCATCTAATGTGGACCACTCTCATTCACTACATCGAGACCATGCTTCTCAATCGGGTCGTCTACCTCCTAGGCTATTCTCCACAGATCGATATCCTGTGAAAGGTCGTATCAATTCCTACTCTAAGCCGGAGTATCTACTGGATATTGTTGAAGTATTAGATGGTTATGAAGTATTAGATGGTTATGATGAGTTTAAAAGAATCATGCTTTGGGCGATTGTTTGAACTCCCAGTTAGGAAGAGCTCGCTATCTGGCAAACTTGTCCACCAGTTTCTCTATCGCTCTCTTGTAACGAAGAAGAAAAGAGAGTTGTGGTTTGTCTTTGGGGGTCATCCCATACGGTTTTCTTTGAGAGAGTTTGGAATCATTACGGGACTGAATTGCGGTCAATTCCCTTCTGAAGAAACTCTTTCTAAGTTGCAGAATCCTGGCGAAGGTCAAGAGCCGTACTATCACACTCTTATTGGCCCTAGGAAGTCATACAGCATACAATATATTGTTAATCTGTTGAAGTTTGACAAGTGGTTACCAAAATCAAAAAGATCGGACGCGGAAAGAAGGCTACGTTTGGTACTTATTGTCATAGTCAAAGGTATTTTAGTCTATGACTCTTCTAATGTGAGAGCCTCGATGAGAGTTGCAGAGATGGTGAAAGATGTCGACGCATTTGTGAAATATCCTTGGGGGCGGATGTCATTTCTTAAGACGTTAGAGATGGTCAAAGTCGGTGAGAAAGTATCAACTTTACACAAGCTTGCTGACAAACTAAATCAGTCCCACACAGCAACACACAGCTTCACACTTGCTTTCCAGCTTCTTATTCTCCATGCCATTCCCCAATTAGAGCAATACCTTCCTGACGTCATGGATGAGCAAACATTTACTGATCGATCTGTGTTCCATTTGACTAAACTTAAATCCTTTCACAATTCAAACATCCTAGAAACAGAGCTACACCCGGATGTAAGTTCTGTATGCTGAAGTCGTATTAAGCTTAGTTTTGTTATCAAAGACATATATCCGTTTTGTAACATGTGGGCAATCTATTTCGTAGGTTGATGTTGAGAGCATTTTACACGGTGATGATGATGCAGACATCCAAGACTACTCCTGTGGTGAGGATGAGACGCATGATGTGGGAGTGGATTACATCTGTGAAAATCTTAAAGAAGGTCATATCTTCAAAAAAGAAGACTGGCATGGTGGTTTCGGACATCTACCACTAATAACAGCGGTGGCTATTAAGGAAAATCCGAAGAAAGAAGCAGCCAAACCAAAGAAACCACCTACAAAACGCAAACCGAAGGTACAAGTGAAAGCAGAATCTCTTGAGAAGAAAAAAACTACCATACAAGGTAGGAGTTCCGTTAGAGGGGAAACGGTGTTTCATGATGATTGTCTAACTTTTCAAGCCTTGCTTGATGAAGTAGACCGGAGAATCAATGAACATACATCGAAGATAGAGTTATTGTTGTCTGTAGAGAGGGCTGCCATGAGAGACGATATTGTTGATGATGTTCTCAAAACTCTGCGAGAGAAAAGATTGTTTGATAGGAGTATAAAGCACTCAGATTTGTTGCAGGAGATCAACAAGTCATCTTGGTGTATTGGTGCTACCAGCTCTAGACAGCCCACTCATTTGCGGGATAATAAAGCATGGTCCACCTTTATGCCTGGTATTCCAGAGATTCTCACCAAAATTAACTCTACTGCTGCGGATCAGGTATTCGTTGACTACTTTTTCCGGTTTCATAAATAATCCTGGAAAATGAAACTTTACTAATTTCCGTGTTTAAATTTTCAGGGTGGGTGTGAAGATGTCTCTGCTACAGGAAAGACATCAGGTAATGAGGAAGATGGGAATGAGAGTGAATCCCATGACGGGGCTCAGGTTGATAGTGGTAGTGAATCTGAAGAAGAAATTGGTGTCACGAATGATGTAGTTGATGTTGCTACTGAATCCGAAGAGTGTGTGGATAAGGAGGAGGAGGACGAGTCTGGGGTGAAGGAGGACGAGGATGGGGTTAATGATAGAGAGGACGATGATGGAGTGGACGATGTTAGGGACGACGATGAAGGGGACGAAGAAGGAGACGAGCAGGATGCCCAGGAACAAGGAGACGAGCAGGATGCGCAGGAAGAAGGAGACGAGCAGGATGCGCAAGAAGAAGGAGACGAGCAGGATGCCCAGGAAGAAGGAGACGAGCAGGATGCGCAGGAAGAAGGAGACGACCAGGATGCGCAGGAAGAAGGAGATGAGGATGAGGAAGAGGAAGTCGGGGAAGAAGGGGATGTTCTCGTCGAAAGCGATCACCAAACTCTGGAGGATGATGGTGGAAAACAGCTTGTAGTATATGATGAACGAAATCAAGATGCTGAATCTGGTAGAGAAGCCGGGAATAACTCGACCACAGTCAAAGTAAGTTGTGTAACTGCCGTTGTCGTTTTTTCGTTAACTATTAGGTAAATGTGTAACAATCTTATATATCATGGAACAGGAAACTACCCCAACTTCTACTAAGAAACGCTCTCGATCCACTACAGATGAGCAAACTCCATTGCCCCAAATCCCTACGAAGAGGTTAAGGACGAAGCCCAAAAGGTTTGGGCAGTGTTCATCCTCAACTAAAAAAAGGAAGGCAACTGAAATAGATAACGTAGTCCATGTATACATGCCTTTCCGGCCTGTGTCCGCGTCATTGAGAGCAAAGTTCTTAACAAAGATGGAGTCTTATAGAAAAAAGTAAGTTTACTCTACTAAGCGTGAAAAAATATTATTTATAACATCAACCTTTCTAACCCTTTTTACATATTGCTTAACAGAGAGTATGTCATTGATGGACACCGTGAGAAGAGGGATTTTTTTGAAATCATTTATACTCCCACTAAATGGGTCAATTCTCCGGTGCATATATTTTGTCTATTTATCGCTGAGAAATATCTACCCCTTTCTCTAATCATTTATACTTTTTACGCAGCATATGGAAGCAATGCTTAGCATATTGTGGAGGAGATTGGGTGAGTTTTTTTTACAGGGTAAGATCGGTGTATTGGATACATGGTTTATGCAGAGGGTTGTTGAAGATTATGGACGGTATCTAAAGACGAAGAAGAAGGCATCATTCAATTGGAACAATTTGATCAAAAACTATGTCAAAGGAGTAGTCCCTAGCCGTTCTGCCAAATTGGCATGGTATAGCGACATTGATACTATGTATGTACCATTGAACTGGGGGAAGCATCATTGGGTTGCTGTTGTTATTAAACTAAAGTTAGAACACGTATACATAGATCCCCTCATCGTGAACAACGACTCCAAGAAATTGCTGCGGCTGTTAAAACCCCTGCTTGCCATGCTCCCTTTGATGATTAAACAGTTTGTAGATATGGATGCAGTTAATTGCACTATCCCTAACGCATTCACGTTTGAGAGGCTTGTTGATGTTTACCAGAACGACCGGACGGGTGACTGTGGGCCTCTGACATGCAAGTTCATAGAACTACACGCTCAAGGTCTGAGTTTGGATGGGCTAACAGAGGACAAGGTAGACGAGCTGAGGATGCGCTTCGCCATAGATGTCTACGAAGAATTTGTACTCTCTCTAAGTTAGTTCCTGATACAATTCCCTTTTTTTATTTTTCTTTGTTGATGAACTATGTAACGGTACTGTTTTATGACTATTTATGCTTAACTTATAACGATAGTTTGGAGACAACTAATCTTGATAGACAACACAACCAAGCAATATTTCAATGGACTAATAGTGGCCAAAATCGACAACGTAATAGTTGCAAACCATCACTACATTAGTAGTTTCAAACCTTCACTGCATTAGTAGTTGCAAACCTTCACTGCATTAATAGTTGCGAAAGCCTTCACTGATTGACTACAATAGTGATGGTTGCACAAGAAAATTAATATTGGTAGACAACAGAAAAAATATATCTGATGGACAAACTCAATCCCAATAGTTTCTCATCTTAGTGTATTGTATTGGATAAATAGTTGGAATTTTATGACTAATCTTTGAGTATTTGATCTTTGTGAATGGTTATATTATTTTCGATAGCAACTTTGATTGCCAAATTTAATTGACAATTTTAGTAATATTCAACCCACCAGCATTGAATGTTTTAACTATTATAATTTGTCAGATTCACTAGTTACTCATAACACTTAATAAAATTTTCACCTAAATAATCAACCACCACCATACCAACTTACACTACATTCGTAAATGCCCTCCTTTAAAAGGAGAATCCTCGTTCTTTCTTGAAGTACAACATTAAACATGGCCAACCTCCTTTCTCTCCCACAACATCTTATACTGTACATTGTTAGCCTTGTCGCTAAGTCTGGATTTCAGTTCCTTGGGCCTCTTATTGCTGCAGGACCCGTTGGTAAGAGTCTTGCTTTTGACGATTACGTTTTGCGGGAGGCGTCAATTCTCCTAATATCCATAAACCCCACGGTTGTAAATAACGGACCTTTATTCCGACCATTCTTCGTGCGTACCGTTCGAGCAAGAAACCCAGCTGCAATGTATCTAGAGGCCGTTAGATTAGTAGCGAGTTATGGAGAGTATCGTGAGGCCATTCCCATGCTCGCTTACAACTGGAGCTCCCTTTTCGGTAAATGGCACCCATCATCATCAAAAACTTTTACTCTAACGATTATGTGTTGGAGAAACAGAGGAGGGTATTGGCCTGATGACAAAATTCAGGAGTGCATTTACGGACGAGAATGAAGTCGATGTAGTTGCACAAATGGTTTTTTATGATATCGTCGCCATTGGTGGGGGAGAAAACAACTATCGACGTCCAGCGCTGTTAAAATTGGAAAGAAAAATACCTACCTTCCCTGATGTCTGCCAAAAATGTTCTGAGGAGAATAGGTGCCCCGCATGCTACACCTGGTGGCGATGCCAAAGATTTAAAAATTTGTTCTTGATACCCTAGATGCTTGTTTTGTAATGTTGTCCATTAGATGGTTTATTACAATCTTGTCTACTATGTTTATCTTATGTTTTACCCAATCTTGTCCATCGTTTGCTTTCTACAATCTTGTCCATCGTTTGCTTTACCCAATCTTGTCTACTATGTTTTAGCCAATCTTGTCCACCGTAAGGTTTTCTCAATCTTGTCTACTATGTTTTAGCCAATCTTGTCCACCGTAAGGTTTTCTCAATCTTGTCTACTATGTTTTAGCCAATCTTGTCCTTATGTGTCTTTCTTGAAGTTGTTAAAAATTTTTTTAAAAATATCTCTACTGATACATTCCATCATCATATGCAACTTGCGTGTTGTCAGATAAAGCATACAGTGGACCTTTACCCCCCAATTAAAAGAGTTATTTACCCCATTGTCTGCCCACACTCTTACCACCTTAACCTAATTTCGTATCTAACCAAGATGGGGCAATATAGCTACAGTCAACCATCTTCATCATATCCCTCAGCTGCCTCGTCCATCAATTCTCGTGCCATAGAAACGGTAAGTTTGGCATCCCAAAGAAATGCCATTGTGGTGGGGCGATATATCTTGAACCAGATCTGGCTTCTGGTGGCAGCCGAATGTTCTACAAGTGTCAAAATGAGTTTGTAAGCCTCCCAAACTCATCTTCTCCCTATAAGATCCCCTTGTGGGCCCATTTCATTTTTATAATTTTCCTTCTTTCAATACTTTTGGCTAGGACGGTGGACTTCATCTAATAAAGTATTGGGACAAAGCTGTGCTCGATGAAATTCTTGATCTCCACATGAAAAGCCTAGACCAAGAGGACAGAATTGCTTACCTTACTCGCGGACCTGATGGTGAGACCGTTGAACCCTCTCAGATGTGGGCTGAACTAAAATTCCAGCGCCAAGAACTGAGGGACCTCAAACAACAAGTCTGTGCAAGCTATGATGGATATACGGAGCTAAGGGATGAGTTGCTAGCCAATTGCAGTAATCAATAATCCTCAGCCAGATTGTATAGTTGCAGTAAATGTCCCACAGATCTCTTTTATGTTGCCATTTCTTTCCTCTCCTTTGCCGTCCTCGTTACCATGTTTTATTCTGCTTTTAAATAGGACGTCATTCTAGATCTAATTCGTCGGTTGACCCTATTTGCATCCACTATCCTTGACGAACCCTAATTGTCGTTAAATGTTGTCTTCGTTTTATTATGGTATGTCTGTGCTTGTACAAGACTAAAATATTGTAGACAACTTTCTTTGAAATTAAACGTATTGTCCACTACTAAAATTATAATGCATTACATGGTGTGCACAAACTTTCTTAAGATGTTGTCTACCAATATTTTGTCCACTGCACTACTCTACATGTTATCAATCAAAACACAAACAGCAATGGAGGACAAAGTAGACAATAGCGGAATTTGAGATTGAGGACAAATAAATGATTTAAAGGACAACTTTAAATAGGATATATTCGACATTCACGTCCAGCAAGTTTAGTAAAAGGACAAAACGAATTAAAGGACAATATTATAGGGGGCCAGTTGTCCACCAGAAAAACATAAATCTGGAGGACAGCGTTAACATAAACCGAATATAATATAGAGGACAAATATCGTACGCGGCATGTGTTGTCTACTACCGTAGACAACCTATTAACCATAGCAAAAAAAAAAGTGGGTTCCAATCGACAATCGACTACTAGGAACCAAAAAAAACAGTAACGATAAGAACTATTATATCAACGCAGAGCATGTCTTCCTGTTGTGCCCATGTCCAAAGCATCTTCCACACTTGGTCACCCTTTTTTCTGTTTTAAAGTACACACACATTTAAATGTTACTAAATAATCATGAATTGTATGTAATTATATAATGAAGTATAAGTATGTATACTTACGTGATGCACTTCTCCCTTCGAAGGAATACGTTTTTTCTTTGGCCTGCCACCTCAGCTGGAATGTCTTCATCTTTCTCATTTGGGACCGGCATAATGAGGCCTTCATACTTTTTCATCCATGCACTAACAAAGTAGCACTCATCAACAAGTGAGTATTTGTCTACCTGCCTTACTCGACATGCAGACAAAGCATGACAGCATGGAATATTCAGAACATCAAAAACCCTACATGTGCATGTTTTTCTCTCCAAATCAACCGTGAAAACACAACTATTCCCATTGTTGACTTCGTAAATCCAGTTACTAACTGATAACACACCACAATCTTTTGACTCTTTGAGATGATCTATTAACAAATCCTCTATTTCGGGAGTACACTTACTATTTGTTTTGCCCGCTAATGTCCTCCTACACCAAAACCACCTCATCAGCATCGCCCTAATGAATTCAACCATTGACACAATCGGATATTCAACAGCCTTCTTCATTGCTGCGTTGAGTGACTCTGAAATGTTGCTACTCATTATATTGTACCTATTTTCGGGGAAGTGTGAAAGTGTCCAATGAGAAAAACCTATTTTCGTCAGATACTCCGCACACCTTTGATCACGATGCTCTATTTCTCTCCACCAATACCTAAAATCACCAACCGTATAGGCTCTTGCAGCTTTAGAAACTGTTCCAGCTAGACCTTTGCAACCAAAGTTATGTTTCACGTTCCTAAATAGATGAACAGTACAGGTAGCATGGTGCGCAAGTGGGTAAACCTTCGCAAGAGCAGAGTAAATAGCCAGATATCTGTCAGAAACAAACACAAGGTCTTCCTCGTCAGGGACAAATTTTTGCAGATTCCTAAAAAATCATGCCCAACCAGCATCATTCTCTTTCTCAACTACACCAAATCCAAGAGGATAAATCTGCATATTGCCGTCTTGTCCGCTAGCTGCAACCAAACACCCTTTATACTTTCCTTTCATTGTAGTGCCATCTATCACTATAACCTTTCGCGAGTACTTATAGCTGGCGATGGAAGCCCCAAAAGCAAAGAAGAGATATTTGAACAATGTTTTACCCGTCTCCTTCTCAACGGTTGTATGCATGTCGCTTATTGTTCCCGGATTGGTTTTCTTCACCAAATGGAAATAAGTTGCCAAAAAACGATAATTATCTTCCTCATTCCCACGTGCAGCCTCAATAGCCAGTTCTTTCGCGTTCCATGCTTTCATGTATGTAATTGTAACGTTTAGCTCTTCCAAAACCATACTAGGCAATTCACAAGCCCTAGGCCCTTTCTTCCTGTTGGCAAATTTAGACTGCAATAACTCGGCTAGTATCTGAGCTGAGGCCTTCTCACCATATCTAGACCTGCATGAAACATCACAGTTGTGTTTCAACCAAACAGTTTTAATTTCCAAATTTTTAGAATTTGGGTGTGTAGTAGCATAGATCCGCCAACCACACTTCTTATCTACGCAAGTAGCAATGACTCTCTCTTTGTCAGACTTCCAAATTTTGAATGTGAAAAGCCTTCTCAAAGCATGAACAGACAAAGTCTTCCGTAGTTCCATCTTATTAGCAAAAACACGGCCAACATAAATGGAATCAGTTCCTCTTTTCAGGTCCATATTCCTCTCACAGCTTGGTGCACCGCGCATATTATCATGGAATGGTGGTGCATCTGCCAACAATAATGGGTCTTCTCCATCTATCACACCTGCCCGTTCCATGAAAGCGGAGTCCTCATTGACACCTAAAGTCGCGACAACAGCATCATCACTAACTGGTAGATCATCCCCTAATGGTGCCACTGGTAAATCATCATTTAATGGTGCAACTGTAATAGCAGCACCAAGGCATTCATCAACAAGTTCACCGACCCTATTTCCACTATCGGTATTCCACCCTCCCACACCTTTGTAAAGATCCCAATCTAATGGATAATCATTATTAATTCTATCTGTCCACTCATCGAAATCATAATCTTCCTCTGCATGTTCCTCTTCACTCGGATCATGTTCGTCTAACAACGCTTCTTGCGAATTGTGACCAATGGAAGAAATGTTTTTCTCAACAATATGTGAATTGGTCGACTTCTGTGAAATATCAAAACTGATCTCCTTAACTATCGTGGAAGTCTCGTCTACCACACTCCGAGTATTGCTGTCCATCACAGACGATTATGGTAAATTGGTATGTTTCTGAGAATTTTTGGAACTGATCTCCTTCTCTATCGTCGACGTTTCGTCCACCTCACTCAGAGTGATGTTGTCCATCATAGACAAGGCAACTATGTTGTCTACTGAAATGAAATTATTTTTGTCCACCCCACTTGACTCCGGTAAGTTGTCCACCCCATCAGACGACACCCTTTGTCCACTGAATTTAGTCCTTTTGTCCATCATAGACGAGGCAACCATGTTGTCTACTGAAGTAAAATTATTTTTGATCACCCCATTTGACTCCGGTGAGTTGTCGACCCCATCTGACGACGACCTATGTCCACAGAATTTAGCCCTCTTGTCCATCATAGACGAGACAGCCATGTTGTCTACTGAAGTGAAATTATTTTTGTCCACCCCACTTGACTCCGGTAAGTCGTCCATCCCCTCTGACGACGACCTTTGTCCACAGAATTTAGTCCTCTTGTCCATCAACGCTTTCGTCGCCTTGTCCACCAGTTCTTCCTTCTCTCTTGTCCTCTTCAGTTCCCTGTTGAGTTGTCCACTGCTTATCAGATTCACTCCTTTGTCCACTTTGTTTTTCTTCCAGGTTTCCCTGTAAAAAGCTTCGACTTCCTCAACATGGGCGACCAATACTTCATCATCCAGCCCTGAATCTTGCGACGGACAAACCGTATCACCCATCTGAACAAACTTCATAGTTCTGTCTTTCACATCGGTGACTGTAACGTACAAATTCCGGCCTCCTTCTAAACCCCGTCTGTTTTTGAACTGGGCAAACTCGACGTCACTACTGATTGACAATGGTGGCATTTTGCCTGTCGAGAATACCGTCGTGTCAGCTGGATACCAAGAGCTCGTAACGACGGTTCTTATCTTTGTGTTAAGATGGAATAAATGTTCGATTGCAGAGGTTAGCTCGCGGACACTTCGAACTCTTTCAATTGAGACACACCTTGCCATCTCGCCTTGGCAAGGTACAAATTTCCACTCCCCACTGTCACAACACTTCCATTCACCCGAAAGACATACACCGTTTCTTCCATTTTTGCGTTCACAAACCTACAAACACAATAAAGTTTGAATTTTTCCCCTTTTATATCTAAACCTTAAAGCATTAATTGCTCAAAACTTGTTCTTAAAACAAAATTAACTCTCCAACCAACACTATTAATGGCGGCCAGACATTACCTGTAAACGATGTCTCTCGTTTTGTGTCTTACTTTGGTCCACCAACCTCACCTCGTTTCCTTTACGCCCCACCACCGTAACAAAAACCAGTTTTTAGATCTATTTCCACAATAAACGATTTTGTCTCTCACATCCCAACAGACACCCCTTTTGTCCACATTAAATGCCTGTCATTGTCATATCTGCCAAAACGTACGGTAAAGCACAATACTTTCCCGCCATTTTTTTTTTCTTCATTGTCGTGCTGAGGGCAAATTGGCCAAAGGACACCATGCCACATTCACGAGTTTTGGCATTTTTTATATGTTTGTAAAATGTGGCATTGCATAAATTTTTTTATTAAATAATGGCATTTCTGGCAAAACTCCCTTAATATTATTTGATTATTAATTTATGATATTGATGGGACCATATTTTTACATAGAATTTTCAAAATATTATTATCTTATTAATTTATCGAAATGTGTCATTTTTTACACCGGCCCAACTTGCGACCGAAAGAATTTATTAATTTATAAGAAGTATTAATTTAAAGATTATTAATTTATAGAGGTTGTACTGTATAATCCTAACTATATATAATGCTTTAATGTAAGTAAGTGATAAACATTAATACATTGTGTAATTCTGACAAAACTTAATATACTTATTAGATATTATTATTATTATTATTAATCATATATATATATATATATATCGTGCGTGAAAAAATACAAAATTAAAAAACACCTACGTCGTGCTAGATTTTCTAATTAAAGCCAAAATTTCTAATACTGTTACTCATGATTAAT
This sequence comes from Camelina hispida, assembly GCA_023657505.1. Lineage (NCBI taxonomy): Eukaryota > Viridiplantae > Streptophyta > Magnoliopsida > Brassicales > Brassicaceae > Camelina > Camelina hispida. The sequence continues at coordinate 21,087,100 of CP094637.1, read as the reverse complement.
CACTCATCAACCACCTTAGATTTATTATTGTTTTTGTGACATCTTTTTAAAAATTAAAGCAAAGACTCCCTTGACATAAATCTAAAAGAAATTGTTATAATAATGCCCGTACACATCCAATAGAAGCTTAGCAATTAAATTGATTATTGAGGAGAGGCAAAAAGAATGAATATAAAATGGTACCATTTGGAAAAAGAGAGCATTTTTAAGTACAAAGTCGCCAAATGTACTATCTATGTGGCTGGCAAGTCACGACACTTCATATGGGTTTACATCTACGTTTTAGTAAGTACAATGAGCTACCACTCTACAGGGAGCTATCACTATATATAGAAATGGTATAATGGTATTATATGGTGTATAATGGTAGATATGTAAGATGATAATACCTCCATACCGGAACAGCTTTCTTTAGAAGAAAGTCTCCGACCATTTACTTAATATAACTAGGACCGAACCCGCGCTACAGCGCGGGGGAATGTTCACTAATACATAACTTCGTAACGGATTGGTATATGTTATATTTTTTTTCACAGTCAGTATAATATATATTTTTGTAATGAGTTTGGACATTGGATAAAATAATAGAAAGAAAAAGAGAGTAAATGATAATACACTGGGTTTTGATAAAATATAATTAAAAGAGATAAATTTTTTAATATTATAATGAATTTAGATAAAATAAAATAATGAATAAATTGTATTAATTTTTTTAAAAAGATACAGAAAAATATTGTGTAAGTAATTAAGTTTGATTCAAAAAATGATTAATATAAACATATAACATTTTCGGGATAACTTTTCTACATGTTCTGACCCGTTGCAAAATTACATAAATGTTCTGAATATACGTAAGAATCCACAATACATAAAAAAAGTAATCTCTAGATTCCTTACCAATGATATCTACAAAATCACATATTGATTTAGGAACATAATAAATGGATTCTTGCAAAAAAAAAAAATTACATATAAACATATAAACTAATGAAAACGAATATGATACATAACAAAAGTACAAATATAAGTTTATTCCATGATTTTTAGTAAGTGGTATATTGTTTCCAAGTTCTTTTTTTGGTGTGTTGCTTATGTTATTGGGAGAATGACAGCCATTTGGAAAGCTGAATCGAGAAATGAAGCAAATAATATGTGGAACGTATAATGAGTTCAACCTAGATAACTAACATGTATTTATAAGGAGACATAAGATTAAGTTAAATTATAGGGTATATTCTCCAAATTTTTGAAATATTAATCATATTTAATTCGGTAATCAAATCTTAGAAAAAAATATTTTTGGGCTTTGTTAGTTTAGGATAGTAATTAATAAGATTTACGGTATCTAAATCAATTAGATGACTAAAAATTAGGTACAGTTTGAAAGAAAATATCTTTGTAACTAAATGATATATATAGAATTCAAAATTGCATAGTAAATGTTCTGATTGTACTTCTATAATTTTAAAATACCATAATTTATAGTTTCCGAAATTGAAGACTAACATAATAGTAATTGTTTGTTAGTTTACTAAATTACATGAACCAAAAATATTTTAGTTTTGGAAAATTTATTTAAGTTTAGTTTAAATTACAGAAACCAAAAATATTTTAGTTTCCTAAACACGATATTCTGTTTCCATAAATTTTGGATAGTTATTATTATTTGTAAACTTTAGAAGATAAACTATACACTAATTAGCAAATTTTGTTAGTCTCCTAAATTAAAGCAACGACCAATATTCTCATAATTAGTTTTTTTATTTGTTTTAATTATACTTCCAAAACATTACCCGATAACCCAATCTTAAAGAAACGGATATTTATGACCCGTATCCGTTTTTTAATTTCAGGTTATTTTGCCAATTTTGACCCGACCCATGTTTGATTTTGTACTTCTTTTTTACTTATATAGGGATTGGTTTTTGCGAAAAAAAAATCTAGAAAATACCCAAATAAGTAACGGGATTATTATGGATTATGCCACTTTTCACTCCAATTATTATGAATCTGCCATTTTTTTCAAATATTTTAGATTTGCCACTTTTAATCACTTTAAAATCTATACATTTGTGAAATTTTTTTGCAAAAAAACATACCCAGACATAATATGTAAAATTGTGTTTAAAAATCTTGAAAATTGGCAAAATCCATAAATGCCACTAAAAAAGTGGCTTTTTCATAATTAACTCAATAAATAACATCTTTTCAAACACATTTTAAAAGTTTTAGTTTTGATATAACCATAGAAGAAAAATAAATTGTCTACAGTTAAAGTTAATTGTTCATTTAGGTTTTTTATACATCTAAACAAACTTTTTTGATATGTTACATTAACTATGATTATGTAACTAATCCAGTGATGAGAGTCTTTCCTACAATAACTTGCTTCACTTGGAACTTGGAAGGCCAAAAAAGAAACAAAAACTCTTTGAAGGTAAGGATCGTTCTCCTCAATATATGGTTGAGATCATTGCAACTAAGGAATTTTGTTGAATCTGTTTTACGGCCCACATTGGAAAAGGGTATCATATTCTACATATTCATACTTTGATTTATAAACATGTATTTTTTTATGGTTTACGATTTGCTGATAGCGCAAATAGTAAAACATGGGATTCTTACATAAAATGTCACTTATTAGGCCAAATTTTCTCTTTTTGTTATTTTTAAATATGAAATACTTCATAATTTTTTTCATGAAACAAATATTTCATAACCAGAACTATATCTTAAAAAAAACTAGAATCTAAGACTATCACCAGCCCAGCACCGCTCTCAACGTTTCTTTTAAATATATATATATATATATATAATTTTAATCACAATTAATAGTAACCACTCAAAAATCGATACCTATTGATATTTGTTGAGAATCGTTGCTTACACAAACAATATAAGAAACGATTCTCTTTTTACTGAACCAAATAATGGATTTTTTATTTTGTTTTTGGGCCCCATTCATAAGAGTAACTGTGAGAGAAATGCCTAGTAGAGATTATCTAGTAAACCCAAGCATCATGTGTAAATTTATGTTTTAGATATTAAATGTGTTAGAAATGTTCCTTTTCAGATACTTTTTTCAAAAATATTCATTTTCTTGGTCATTTTCATTTTTACACTCTTTTACATAATTACAATAAGTTAAATTAACTTTTAAATTTTTTTTTTTAAGTTTGGGTTCTCTGTGTGTTTGAAAAAAATATATTAAAAAATGAAGTCATAAACTTTATAAATGGAGTTATAAGATAAGTCCCTATCAAGTAATTAACTCGTAAAACATGGAGTCATAAAATTTATAAATGATATTGTAGATATGTTGGATACTTAAGAGTGTAGAAGAAAAATCCGGCGCTTCGCTTTTGCTTTTGCTCGATGTGAAAACAAATTCAATTAAATTAGTACTACATCTGGTTTGAAATCGAAAAGCATACCAAACTGGGAATTGATGTCGACTGATTTGGAGAACATAATATTAGTTTCCTTTACTTGAATTAGTAGCAAGCAAAATTGAAATGTCAATGTAGGTCTTCTAACTCGCAAAGCTCGTGATGAAAAATATTAGTTTTCATTATAAGCAATTATGTATCAAACATATGTTTATAAAAGATTTATGGCTTCCAATTCAAACTAATAGATAATAAGTGGATTGACTCATGTCTATTACTCTTTCGGTATCACAAAGGATGATTTTTTAGGATTTTTTTTTGTACACAAAGATTAATTCCTGTAAACTTTTATCAAATAATACTAAAACATTGTAAATTTTTAAAAATTATTAAATGATAATTTAAATGTTTAATGAATTACTATTGGTTAATAGATATGAGAAATGTGCTGTTATAAATAAATAATATATTTTTATCTAAACATTAAATGCTTTTTCTTAATTTATGTGAAAATTCTAAAAAATCATCCGAGTATATATTAGCTAGTGTTTGTTCTTTCAAACTTTGACGATTACTCTTAATAATTCATTTCAAACAGAATATCACTCTGGACGATTAATAAATATGACACCTCGGTTTCAGGGACTTGCGGAGAGGTTTAAAAGATTGATTTAATCACATATGTTACCAAAATGTACTTATCTTTGTAGTCAATGGTTTTGAGAGAACTCCACTGTTAAGCATGCTTATGTTGGAGTAGTCTTAGGATGGGTGATCTTCCGGAAAGTGACTGTTGGAACTGTGAGAGTAAGGACAAACACAGGAAAATATCATGTGGTGATTTATAGGGACGGTTTATAGGAACGGTAACAAGCCTTTAAAACCTCTCAGACATAGCAAACCGGCTGTCGGATATGGATGAAATCGCGGGCATAGTGAGAGGACGTGAAACCCATTGAATAAGGTAGGCCCATGGACTAAAATTGGATATAGAGCGCACTAAGAGATGACAGTCGAAGCGTTACAATAAACCTTTTTAGGCCTTCATATACGGGTTAATAAACAATGTTTTGATACCATTTTAAAATTTTATGAGCTATTAACTCAAAACCAATTAGTTAGTAAATTAGCTCATATCTCTTATATATAAATGGTAGTACTTTGAACTGTCCAGGTGGGATCTTAACAATTTAGACATAATTTTATAGTATTTTTATTTGATTTAATCAATTTAGCTTAATAATTAAAAAAGGACGATGAAGAAATATAAATATATGCATATAATGTTCTACACTATTAGATGGGTTACTGAAAATTATGAATACCATTTAATGTTTCGAACTTTTGACAGTTTAGTTTATTTTTATATCTTAATATCTTGAATGCATATACATCAAAGATTCTTAGTAACTGCATGATGAACAGATTGCTGTATTTGCGAATGTTGTGGACTAATTTTCTATTGAGGAATTCCTAAGTTCATCATATTTTATAAACAGTGATATGTAAAATATTTTGCAAAGTAATTAATGTATATAATGCTGAAATGATGTAGTATAAAAAAATATATATTAAATTTTATATCAACTAAAAACATAATCATATTATTGGTGCACCCATTGGTTGAGCATAAGACAATCAAAAGATTACTTACATCAATCTTTGAGATTTCCATAAGGTAAAGAAAGAGTCAAAAGTTATATAGTGGAACACCAAAAATCTCACAGGTGGGCAATCTAAAAAGAGAAGTCCATTAAATATATAAACACCCTATTTAAGCATTTTTTTTAACTAATTAAGCACGCATATACGCACACTCATCATATAAATATACACATAATCAATCACACATAAGAGATAGTCACATCACAACTAACAATCTCTCTCTCCTATAAGTTTGAATGGCGATTTAAGAGACCCGTAGTTCTCTGATCATCCTCCTCCGGTTTCTACTCTCATCAAAACACAACACACAACGCTTATCTCTCACTATCTCTTTACTCATTCTTCTCATTTGGATAAGATCTCTCTCTTTCTCCCTCTTTTTCAGCAGATTCAATCCGAACCCTAACCTCTTTGATTCCGATATTTGGAGAATATTTTCTCTCTTCAAAACCCATTATAAATACCTTTCACTAAACAAAAAAAGTTTTTACCATCTCTCTCTTTTTGTTTTTTTGTGTGTTCTTTTAACTTAACTTACTCCATGCCATCAATGTCAAATTGTTCTATCTGTCCTTTGCTCTTAATTAGTCTCAACACCACCACCACCACTTCTTTACTACAAACCCTTCTCGTATTCTCTTAATCAATACGTACTTTATTAATACACATTACAAAACACGCACACACACCAAGTCTCTCTCTCTATATATATAAAAGCCAAGAGAGAGAAACAAAGAGAAGTTATTTTCTTGATGGATTTCTGTTGGAAGAGAGAGATTGAAGGTAAACTAGCACATGATTACTTGTCTAGCCACCACCGAGGCATGACGTCACCACGTCGTATATGCGTCGTCACCGGACCGGTGATCGTAGGCGCCGGACCGTCGGGGCTAGCCACGGCCGCGTGTTTAAAGGAGAGAGGAATCACGTCCGTACTACTCGAGAGATCAAACTGTATAGCATCACTATGGCAGCTCAAGACCTACGACCGTCTTCACCTCCACCTCCCTAAACAGTTCTGTGAACTTCCGATAATACCCTTTCCGGCCGATTTCCCAACCTACCCGACGAAGCAACAGTTCATCGAGTACCTTGAGGACTACGCTCGGAGTTTTGACATAAAGCCCGAGTTCAACCAGACGGTTGAGTCGGCTGAATTTGATAAAAACCTTGGGATGTGGCGCGTGACGAGCGTGGGAGAAGAAGGTACGACGGAGTATGTTTGCCGGTGGTTAGTAGCGGCGACGGGGGAGAATGCGGAGCCAGTGGTGCCGAGGTTTGAGGGGATGGACAAGTTTGCCGCCACCGGGGTAGTTAAGCACACGAGTCATTACAAGACCGGTGGAGATTTCGCCGGAAAAAGGGTTCTTGTTGTCGGATGTGGAAACTCCGGTATGGAGGTTTGTTTGGATCTATGCAACTTCGGTGCTCAGCCTTCTCTCGTTGTCAGAGACGCTGTGAGTTTTTTTTTTCTCTCTTTCTTTTGCTTTTTTTTTTTCTTTTGTTTTCTTGATTTTTTAAAAGAGAAAGTATTTTGGAGATTAAATTAACTTTTTTCGTATGCGTTTTCGATATTTTGGCTCCTTCATGTTTTGTGGAGTTCTTCTTCTATGCTAAAAAACAAAATCTTGAAAAGCTTTTTCATTCAAGTTGATCTTCTTCTGATATTAACTGTTTTTCTTTTTTCTTAACTCAAGATATTACCTACTTTATTAATAAAAATTTCTTTTTGTTTTCTAGGTTTTTTTTTTTCATTTTCTAGGATTATGTGTGCATTTCTGTAAGTATTATCCGATATCAATATATATGTTTTCTATGTTCTATAGTTAAATGAGATTTAGAAGAAAAGAAAAGTTTTTCTTAAATATAATAGAAAAATAGTATTTGCTTAAATGACCACATATGATTTTGAAGAAAAAATAGTTGTAAGTTTCTTTACCCTTACTATGCATCTTATTTCTTATTTTTACTATTATCAGTTATAAGATTTTTATTATTGTAAGTATTTTTAAAACAAACCAAATTTTATACAAATGGTGTCTAAAGCCTAAACTAATATTTTTAAGAAATATATTTTCTTTGGACATTTAACTATCTTTTCTTTATTATGATTTCTCTGAAATCATGTGCAACTTTGTTTCCTATTTTGTGTTTTATATTACTTTTTTGAAAAAAAAAGTATCATATTTCTTTTGCTTTTCAGATTGATATTCTTATTATTAAATCTGTTTAGAAAATTCGTAAAATTTACGGGAAAATACAAAGGCTGGTATTATCCTAATTTAAGAATTTATTCTCTCTTTTAGGCCCTTGTGACTTCAAGTTCCAACAATTGTTAATATAGTTTTTTATATGAAAAAAGAGGTTTACCTAATTTCTTTAATACATAATATCATTTTTATAACATTTTCAAAGAATAAATACTATGAGAACAACAACTTTATTGGGATTGTAACGAGCACGCGCAAACATTCTCATCCCAAAAAAAAAAAAAAAAAAAATCTCTTAGTATTATTTTATAATTATGATTTTTTCTCATCCGAATTATAAAGTTGCAGTATTTTGCTAATTTGAGTTTATTTTTATATTTTTAACTGGTGAAGGTGCACGTCCTACCACGAGAGATGTTGGGTACTTCGACTTTTGGGCTGTCCATGTTCTTACTCAAATGGTTGCCCATCCGGCTCGTTGACCGTTTCCTCTTGGTTGTTTCCCGGTTCATCCTCGGGGATACAACCCTGTTAGGTCTTAACCGGCCTAAGATAGGCCCACTTAAACTCAAAAATATCTCCGGCAAAACTCCGGTTCTCGACGTCGGCACACTCGCCAAAATCAAAACCGGAGATATCAAGGTACGGTGTACGGTTATATCTAATCAAATATGATACATATACATGCATGCTTAAGACCTGTTTTACTGATATTGATGTTGATTTTGTTAATGGTAAAAAGGTGTGTTCCGGGATAAGAAGGTTAAAACGACATGAAGTTGAGTTCGATGACGGTATAACGGGGAGATTTGACGCCATAATATTGGCAACTGGCTACAAAAGCAACGTACCCTCTTGGCTAAAGGTAATCAATAAATGATAGTAATATTGGTTAACACATATTTATTGTTATTTTCTTATATAAGACTAGAAATATATCCATTGTAATAAAGTTTGTATTAAATGGGCTTTGGAAAACAAATAATATTTCAGGAGAATAAAATGTTTAGTAAGAAAGATGGATTTCCAGTACAAGAGTTCCCAGAGGGATGGAGAGGGGAATGTGGGCTATACGCGGTCGGATTCACAAAACGTGGGATTTCTGGAGCATCAATGGACGCAAAGAGAATAGCTGAAGACATAGACAAGTGTTGGAAACAAGACGAGCAAGTCAAGAAAATATGATCAAACCTATAGACTATAGACAGTTGAGAAGATTAAGATCGGTTTTCTAATCAAGAAAACATAACTTGCCAAACTGCCGGTAGCGATCGGAAACTGATGGTTTGGTTTAAAAGGAGAATTGGAGGGGGAGGAGAGGTGATGTAAATTAAAGACTTATTTCCAGCTGCGATGCAAATTGGGGAAAAGAATGAAAAGGAAATTTAGTGAGAGTGATTGTGGTGGGAATTGATGATCATCTGCCCCAAAGGAGAGGGGACCCTCTTCTCTTTGCATGCTTATAACCCACTTTGTAAATCTTTCTATACCTTCTTTCTATGTTTCTAAAATTTTCTTCTTTTCTCTTTTCTTTTTTGTATTTTGTTTTTTTTTTTAGTTTTCCTAGTTAGGTATGCTCTTTGTTTTTCTTCCCTGTTTTGGTTCAATTTTTTTTTGGCAGAGTATTGTGGTGAGGTTTTTGTTTGTTATATACATAATATTTGTTTTAACTTTTTAACTTTTAACTTTGAACTAAACTCTTATTTTTAACGGACATAAGTATAATTGATTATATGTGTCCTACCAATGAGTGTGTCAATGAAATTTCCTTGTCGAAATGATTTCATTCCCTAGTAGAAGCGTCATATAAATTAGGACCACAGCTTGTACATTCGTCAGAAAATTAAGACCTGCACATTTATAATTCTGCTGACCGTTTTTTCCAATTATTGCTAGATGTACGGCCTCCACATGATTTTTTTTTTCTTGTCATATTTTTGTTAATTAATTTGGCTATATCGAAATCTATACTAGATCTCTCTAGTCAGATATATATAACATCGTACGTCCGTTTTAGATTCCATTGTGGATCTCATAATCAGGTTGTTTTTACCTTGGCCGTATTAATACTCTGCCAAAAAATTGGTAAAACTTGTTATACGTACTTCCGTGTAACAAAAACAATGTTTTAGCAACATTCTACCTGTAAATTATATTCAACTAGACTATATTTGACAATTAAAGAGAAGAAAAGTTCACCACAATATATTAATTGTTAATGGGAAGCTCGTCCGCGATCGATTTTTTTAGTAGTCTCTCGCTGAAGAAGATGTCATCGATATTATTATATGTAGCGAAAGAGCCAAGGCATTTGTATTTAAGGCCACTCTACATTTAAAGGGTGCATAGATAGATAGCCTTGTAGAGAGCATTCAAGTCTTTTTTTTTGCTTCTCAAACACAGGCATTGGTTTTAGATGGAAAAACTAATGTTCTAGAATTGTCAGTAGATGGAGACTCTCATTACATGTCTCCATGAATTTTTGTGTTTCCTCCTCGTGTGAGCCACCTGAAATTTTGATTTCTTACTTTGATGTTTTATACGAAAGGAACCGGATATTGTAGTAACAAATGGTGAATCCCCATTACTGCTCTACTAGGGACCCCCATTACTGCCGTGGTTGCAGATGCCTGCTCTCAAGGAGGTTGGAGATTACCTTCCAGCAGATCAAGAAATCCCCAGGTAGCCGCTCTGAGGAACATGTTACTTAACACTCCACCCCCTCACGCTGATAGGGGACAAGACACTTACCTTTGGGAAGTAGGAGGCGAGGCTTCCACCCTGTTCTCCACTAAGAAAACCTGGAACCATCTCCGCCCCTCGGCAACTTTGAAATCTTGGGCTAAAGTGGTATGGTTTAAACACTCTGTGCCTAAGCATGCTTTCAATTTCTGGATTGCAAACTTGGATCGCTTGCCAGTTAAAGCTCGCCTCTGCAACTGGGGAATGAACATTGCTCCTGAATGTCTCCTCTGCAACTCTCAGGTAGAAACCCGTGATCATCTTCTACTCCACTGCACTTTCGCTGAAGAAGTGTGGTCCTCAGTCATGGCTCGTCTTGGTCAACACCCCTGCATCTTTATCAACTGGAGTACTCTGATTTCATGGTTACGGACCAAATCTCCCCACCTCTCTTCAACACTAAAAGGTTTAGCTGTTCAAACCACGATCTATATGCTGTGGAAGGAAAGAAACCTCCGTCTTCATGAAGGCTTATCCGCTCCTGCTCCTGTGATTTTCTCCCAAATTGATCGTAGTATAAGAGACACCCTACTCGCTCGTATACACCGCAAAGGTTGTGGTCGGCTTCTTGCTCAGTGGTTTGCTCATGGCTACTAGCTCCTCTAATCCCTATGACTGGTTATTTTTTTGGGTCATAGTTATTCCTTGGTATACCCCAATTTTGTACTAAGTAACGTTCCTTTTGGTAAATAAAATTCACATTTTATCAAAAAAAAAAAAAAAACAAATGGTGAATCCTCTATCGAGAAAATCAGAAAAAAAAAAAAAAAAAAAAAAAAAAAAATATATTATTAGTGACGTGTGGAATATGAAAAAGACTACTAGAAAATACCTAATATTGCGGTCGTTTTGGTTGGCAAACAAAGAGATTCATAAATTGTTGTTCAGAATACGATTAAAACTTGTGAAGAAACTGGTTTGAAATATGTTTCACTTGAATTGTTTGAAGATTTACGGAAGAATAAATTATCATTGTACTAAAAAAATTCAATTTAGACACATATATTGACGAGGTGTAGCTTCCTTTGCCCCAACATCTTGACGAAGCAAGATAAGATGATGTTGAAAACAAATATTAGTGGGGTTCATCCAATGGATGTTACAAATTTTGTATCATGAATGAAGCCGCGTTTCATATATCCCTCTCCAAAATGGGCGTGTCAAATTTATAACATTTAGAAAGTATCATTTGCATGGTTGATACCGTGGTCCAATATGTGGGTACACGTAGACTGAATGTGAGCATTGTGTTTAAAATATAGAGGAAGCTTCAATAATTACTTTTAATGTTTGGAAGGTACTATGCAATTTATTAGCATTAAGTTCAGTTAGATTTTTGGCCGCCATAAAATAATCAAATCTATCTTTAAGATTTCGTAGGTCAATCCATTAACGTATGAGCAAAGGTGTTAGACTTTTTAATGTCAGTACTAGTCGATAGAATGGACTTAGAGGCTAAATAGGATGGTCAAAATCAGATGAAGACACCAAAGTCATACGTAGCACTGTTGAAAACTCGCGGCAGTTTTGGTTTCTTCAGGACCAAGTTATGATTTTTTAAGGTTAGTACTAGTCGATAGAATGGACTTACAGGCTAACCAATCACACTTTTGATCACAGACACAAAGACACTATTACTATTGCTAAGATAGACTAAAAATTTATGAGAAACTCAATAAAGTTATAAGTTTTCTGCCAAAGAAGACAGGGACATATAATTATAATCGGAACATAACAAATAGTTTTGTGTTTCTTTCTTTCGAAGTCTTTGGACCATCATTAATCATGCGGCTGACCTTAGAAAGTCAATGTATATTAGAGATTGTATTCAGTTTGTCTTTAATGTCAAGACTGATCAACATACATAATTATATTCTCTAAGATATGGTTCATTTTTCTCACTCAGAACTCTACCTATTTAAATCCTGAAGTTTTCAATTCATCAGAAGATATTTATACATGAAATAAAGATTTAATTATGACAAGTATAATGGAAAAGGAAAAAAGGGGAACAAGGATCTTACAGAAATTTACTTTTTGTAAAAAGCACATAAGTAAACAAGCTGGAGCCCTTACACTTTTGCCAAGCTGTTGGGGAAATTTTAGAAAACAAAATCAGATATTCAGATCCCAAATCAAATCTTTCAATTATATTATTGTCAACATCGAATCTTTAATTCGAAATTTCCATTTTTTGTATTTCAATTAAATGTGGTTGAAGTAATTAGTAGTGGCTGACTCCAAATAGGCGAACAGATTTGATATATCATTACAGTTCCTAGTCCCACATTTTTAACATAAGAAGCACTTACTTTTTTCAAATAATGTTTCTGCTTTTTCTGAAGTTTTTTCTTTCTTTCATTTTTTGCCTTTTTTAGTTTATGCTTTTTCATGGCTCTGAATCATATGGTTGGCTTGTCAACCATATTGTGTTGGAAATTGGTGCTCTTTTACATCAAATGGTGTAGATGATTCCATCCATATATTCTTTATACATACGACTGATTATATATTTTTTCATGCACTATACAAAAAAAGTTTGTTTTAAAATAGTTAAACTTGATTAACATATCACTGTACAAACGAGTACATGTACTAATTAGCTCAGCTGCTTAGCAAAATATGAGCTTACATGTCGAAGCTTGACCGACCAAAGAACAAAAAAGACCATTAATATTCGGGAAAAAACTAGTAAAATCCATGTTTATGATTGAAGACACACATGAAGGTGGAAGAGGAAAATGGGGTTTTACAAGAATTAGAAAATGACAATACAAGAATCTTTGGCTAATGGACTAAATCTATTAGACAGAAGACAGTAAAATGTGAGCTGTCTCAAATTTTAAACCGAAAAGGGTTACATAAATCATCAATATGACATAGTGGACTTGGTAACATGAGCATTTAATAAGCTACTTTTTGTTTCTTTTTGGAAAGAGTATCCTTAAAAAAATGATGGAGATATTGAATTTTGTGAACTCTTTGTCTTACAATACATATATATGTATATAGTCCTATATGTGTCCATCATAGATAACTGTTTAAATACCCATGACTTTCATTCACATAAAGGATGAAACATTTGCTATATTGTGTGAATGGAAGAACTTCCTTAAAAATCATAACTTTAAATTAAGTTTTAAAGCTTGAGAACTGAAATTAGGCTGGAGTTTATAACTCATGTAGTCGGAGGAGCCGGGATGTCCTCCAAGAAAAGATGACCGGTGAGAAATTATCAAATGTCTACCATTTGTGCATAAAATGTATGCCGTGCTTGAATTTATTTATTGCAACTATACTACAACAAGAGACATCATACATTCATACGCCATGGATATTATTTATATTCGAGCTAGAAAGTAAATAGACATGCAGACCAATAAAACTGGTAAAAAAATTCTGAGAACACTAATGTGTTGTTTTCGAAGACACTATGACACAATGACTTGTTTTTATATTCAGAAGATCCTTAAGGTCAATCTTGACAATATATAATGCATATATTGTAAGCAATTTAGTTATAAGCAAAGAGATCAGTTTGCTTATGCAAAGTAGATTCTTTATTGAACCATAAATGAGATCGTACGTAGTTGTAAAATTTCTTCGTATCCAAAAATTATGGGTCAAACTCTTAAATCATTTTAATAGATCTATTAAGACGTCACGTGGTTACTATAGTCATATACAGTAAAACCTCAATAAATTAATAATGTTGGGACCATGACATTTTATTAATTTATAGTGATATTAATTTATCTATAAATTAATATTTATTATTTTATAGTGTAAATTAATAATTATTAATTTATAGATATATATATATATATATTTTTTTTAATTGTTTAAATTCTTAAAAATTATTAGTTGAGAAAATTTTAACAAAAGAAGATTAGACTTTCGGATTTTATAAATTTTATGGTTTTAGAATTGAATTTGTAAATTATAGAAAGCATTATTGACTATAAATTACAAATATTATAAACAATATCAATTATACACATAACATACATAAATTTAAATTTATGGATAATATTAATAGTCATATTTTAATAGCCTATAAAACTATCAAAATAAAAATGATGCATATCTAGAAATTTGAAATTTTTTTAAAAAATTAGCTATTTTTATGACATGTTAGATAGTATTTTATATCAATATAGTTTGAAAATACAACATAACAATTGTTTATATATGAGGTCTTGGAAAAAATTAAAATTATAAAGCATACATTGTTATCAGTATATATATATATATATATATATATATATATATATATATATATGAAAATTACATGATTATTAATTTATGATATTATTGGGACCATATTTTATAAGGGAATTTCAGAAAAATTATTATCTTATTATCTTATCGAATTTTGCTATTTTTTATACTGGCCCGATTTGGTACCAGCAAAATTTATTAATTTATAGTGTTTATTAATTTATAGAGTATTAATTTATAGAGGTTTTACTGTATGTGCTCAACCATGAAGTTTGTATGTGTTAGATGGAGCGTCCAAAGCAGAGCTATGTTTACATGGTGTAACAAAGTTCTGATTTATTATATAAAAACCAAAAAAAAAAAAAACATAAAATATAATTGAACTCGAAGGAGGAAGTGGCAAGTACCTCGGTCTGCCAGAGTGCTTTAGTGGCTCAAAAAAGGATCTGCTACAGTTTATCACGGATAGACTCATCTCACGTTTGGGTGGTTGGTACGAGAAAACTCTCTCATTAGGGGGTAAAGAGGTCTTGCTTAAGTCGATTGCTCTTGCTCTTCCGGTATATGCTATGTCATGCTTCAGGCTTAGCAAACATCAATGCAGACGCCTCACAAGCGCAATGTGTCAGTTTTGGTGGAATGCAAGTGCAGATAAACACAAGATGCATTGGATATCATGGGAAAAAGTTTGTCAATCAAAACAGAGAGGTGGTTTAGGTTTCAGGGACATTGGCAGATTTAACCAAGCCCTTCTTGCGAAACAAGCATGGAGATTGATAGATGAACCGAACTCGTTGGTAGCTAGAGTCTATAGAGCAAGATATTTCATGGATAAATCCTTCATGGATGCCAAGATAGGTTATCGACCCTCTTATGCTTGGCGCAGTATTATGTTTGGCCGTGAATTGTTGGAGAAAGGATTATTGAAGTCTATTGGTGATGGCCAAACCACTAATGTCTGGTTAGATAAATGGATTGCAGATAGCTCCCCACGTCGACCTTTTAATAAGGAACTCACCATTGACCTGCTTCTCAAGGTGTCGTCGTTGATAACAGAAGAAGGAACGTGGGATTTTCCACGGCTCCATGAACTATTTCCTCCAGGTGATGTCACCCTGATTCGCTCTTACCCTCCAGCTCTGGCTCTTCAGGATCGTTATATTTGGGCCCATACGCGGGATGTAAGGTATACTGTCAAGAGCGGGAATTGGTTACTCACCAAGGAAGCTAACGACCTTAAACCGGTCCCTGAGCCTGAAGTAGTGGTGCATAGGCTTAAGGAAAGGATATGGAAAGTTCAAACTGAACCCAAGATTCAGATGTTCCTTTGGAGAATGCTATCAGGTGCTTTGGCGGTTGCTGATTGTATGAATTCTCATGGTCTACAGGTTAATCATGTTTGTAAGGTCTGCAATACAGCAAATGAAACGATAGCTCACGTACTTTTTGAATGCTCTCTTGCTTCTCGTGTCTGGGAGGCTACGGCTATCCCTCTTCCATCGCAAGGTTTTTCCAACTCTGTCACTCTGAATGTTGAATATCTCCTTGATATCATGACAAGGACCACTGTGTTGGAAAAATGGAGAGTAGCTATCCCCTGGCTCCTTTGGGAAATCTGGAAAGCAAGGAATGTTCTTGTTTTTGAAAATAGAGACCAAGATCATCATGTTTTGATTGCTGCAGTCTTGGAGACTTCTGCGGAATGGATTAAACAGCAGACACTTATTCTTACAGAATCCCGGCCTATAATGCCTCCATACGGTAGTCGGATACAAAGATGGTGTAAACCACTTCCGGGGGTACTTAAATGTAATATTCATGCATCCTGGGTGTCAGACTCTTGGTTTAGTGGAGGAGCTTGGATTCTACGGAATCATATTGGAGATGTGTTGTATCATGCGAGAGAGGCTTTTGTTCCCTGCAACAACAGGATCTCGGCAGAACTCAGCTGTGTTTTGTGGTGCCTCCAAAGCCTAAGGATCCTCCAGATTATGTCATGTGAAGTTTGGTTGGACTGTAATGCCGCGTTTGCTGCGTTGACATCACCTTCATTTTGGCCAAAATATCGCTCTGCGGTTGATAGAATCACTGAAACAATACAGGTGATGGGGGAGGTTTCTTTTCACCTCTCTTCACCGAAAGCCAATGGTTTGGCTAGGGATATTGCTTCTAGTGTGTCACGCGAGGGTCGGTTGCCTTCTTACCTTGCACTTGGGGGTCCTTCTTGGTTATATGATAAGATTGCTCAAGATCGGAGAGGTTGAAGGATATTTTGATTCAGCTTACTTTCCTTTTTCATTGTTTGCTCTCTGTTTCTATTTTTGTACTTCCTCTCGTTTTATTATGAATGAATCAGTGTTAAAAAAAAAAAAAAAAACATAAAATATAATTAGGTGCATGATGAATGTTCTATTTAGCACGCTATTTGTTACTATTGATTTTCATTTCAAGAATAACTGTCAATATATTAAATTATTTAATTAGACGTGTAAAAATATAATTATATTTTTTGTCTGTCAAGTTTACCTCGAAATTTTTTCGATATGTTTCTCCGTCGTAGTCATAGACTCATAGTACTTATCATTTTTTGCCTTGACAATATGTGTTAGGATGACTGGAACATGTTGCATCATGATCCATTCTTTTTTTTTTTTTTGGGTGAATTACTCAAATGTTACTCATTTTAGGTAATATTACCAGAATCTACAAAAAACTTTTTTATTACTAGAATGTTTCGGGTATTTTAAAAATACCCAGCGTGCCCCTTTTTTATGTTACCGGAAAAAACGTTATTACAAAAATGCCATTGCCACGTCAGATGCCACGTCAGAAATCGCTGACGTGTACCATAACTCAGCCATAACGCGATACCGAGTATGTTGTGGCTGAGTTATAGGTATTTTGCGGCTGAGTTATCGAAAAAAACATTTGAGTAAGAGCGGACGGCTGACTTATGAAAATCTGGCTGAGTTATTCTCATAAGTCAGCCAAGCGTTACGGCTGACTTATCAAATTTGGCTTAGTTATGCGCATAACTCAGCCAAGCGTTACGGCTGAGTTTTCACCTGATGGTTGAGTTGTCAAGATTTTGGTTGAGTTATCACAACGACACGGCTGAGTTGCCATTTTCCGACTGGCTGAGTTATGAAAAATGGCTGACTTATGAGATGTAGTTACGGCTGAGTTATGGTAAAAAAACTATAACTCAGCCGTCATAGGCTGACTTATCGACAAGTCAGCCGTCAAACGGGCTGACTTATTGGCAAAAGATTAATTACTAGAATGTTTTTCAGTTACGGCTGACTTATCAAACGATACGGCTGAGTTACATATTTTCAGTTCATGAAGCGGCTGAGTTTGGCAGCGATTTTTTTTGCTTTTTAATTACAGTAATGTTTTTCATGTTGTGGCTGAGTTTTAGTTAGGCTGAGTTATGGTATTGTTTCATGGCTGATTTGCCACGTCGGATGCAGCATCCATGTCAGCATTCCATGTCATCATCTTTTTTCTCCGGAAATACAAAACGTCGTTCGACTAAGGTTCTTCAACCGGTTTAATAAGTGAACTATTTACCTTCTTATTCACCTTGTTCTTCTACTTTATCACATTTTTGAATAAAATTTAGGTCTATGTCTATTTTCATTTCAAATAATAATAAAAAATAATAATTTAGGAGAAATAAAATAACTAATTAAAAAATATTAAATAAAATAAAAACAGTAAAAAATAATTTTCTAGATATATGAATTAAAACGATTTTTTTTTGTATTATATAACTGAATTTTCGTTTTTTTAATTAAAAAAATAGATAACTCAACTTATCACATCTTTAACTCATGAAAATTTCCATGATGTTGAATAATCTTTTGAGTTAACAATTTTACAAAGGATATACCTCAAACTTGTACATGATTATTCAAACTCAACTTCAAAAAAATTAGTTTTGTTAGTGATTGGTAACATTTTTGAATAAAATTTAGGTCTATGTCTATTTTCATTTCAAATAATAATAAAAAATAATAATTTAGGAGAAATAAAATAACTAATTAAAAAAAAAAATATTAAATAAAAGAAAAACAGTAAAAATTATTTTTCTTGATATATGAATTAAATAAAAACGAAAAAATATTTTTTTGGTATTATATAACTGAATTTTCGTTTTTTTTAATTAAAAAAAAATAGATAACTCAACTTACCACATCTTTAACTCATGAAAATTTCCATGATGTTGAATAATCTTTTGAGTTAACAATTTTACAAAGAATATATCTCAAAGTTGTACATCAACCATAACACATGATTATTCAAAATCAACTTCAAAAAAATTAGTTTTGTTAGTGATTGGTAACATTTTTGAATAAAATTTAGGTCTATGTCTATTTTCAGTTGAAATAATAATAAAAAAAATAATAATTTAGGAAAAATAAAATAACTAATTAAAAAAGTTAGTTTTGTTAGTGATTGGTAACATTTTAGAATAAAATTTGAGTTAAGTCCATAACTCAACTTAAGTCAATAGTAACACATGTTACCAGTTATAGCCTATATCATCTATTTACTTTCAGATTTTTCTTGTGAAAACTCAGCCATAACTAACTATAACTCAGCCGTCACATGACCTTTCGTTTTCCGTAAATATTATAACTCAGCCGTAAAGTCGTATATATCATCCATTTACTTTCAGTTTAGTTCTTCTGATAACTCAGCCATAACTCACTATAACTCAGCCGTCACATGACCTTTCGTTTTCCCGTAATGATTATAACTCAGCCGTAAAGCGATATTTTGGCGGGAAACCATCAGTTAACCTAATAATAGACATGTTTCCATTCTAAATTTAAATTTTGAGTTATAATAATTTTAATATTCAATTGTTGGAGAAATACTTTTAGAAAAATAAAATTCTAAATTCGAATAATAATTATTTAATTATTTGCAATAATATCTTGTAATTAAAAAAGTTATTAAATAAAAGAAAAACAAGAAAAATTATTTTTCTTGATATATGAATTAAATAATAACGAAAAAATAATTTTTTTGTATTATATAACTGAATTTTCGTTTTTTTTAATTAAAAAAAAAAAATAGATAACTCAACTTACCACATCTTTAACTCATGAAAATTTCCATGATGTTAAATAATTTTTTGAGTTAACAATTTTACAAAGGATATACCTCAAAGTTGTACATCAACCATAACACATGATTATTCAAAATCAACTTCAAAAAAATTAGTTTTGTTAGTGATTGGTAACATTTTTGAATAAAATTTAGGTCTATGTCTATTTTCATTTCAAATAATAATAAAAAAATAATAATTTAGGAGAAATAAAATAACTAATTAAAAAAGTTAGTTTTGTTAGTGATTGGTAACATTTTAGAATAAAATTTGAGTTAAGTCCATAACTCAACTTAAGTCAATAATAACACATGTTACCAGTTATAGCCTATATCATCTATTTACTTTCAGATTTTTCTAGTGAAAACTCAGCCATAACTAACTATAACTCAGCCGTCACATGACCTTTCGTTTTCCGTAAATATTATAACTCAGCCGTAATGTCGTATATATCATCCATTTACTTTCAGATTGGTTCTTCTGATAACTCAGCCATAACTCACTATAACTCAGCCGTCACATGACCTTTCGTTTTCCCGTAATGATTATAACTCAGCCGTAAAGCGATATTTTGGCGGGAAACCATTAGTTAACCTAATAATAGACATATTTCCATTCTAAATTTAAATTTTGAGTTATAATAATTTTAATATTCAATTGTTGGAGAAATACTTTTAGAAAAATAAAATTCTAAATTCGAATAATAATTATTTAATTATTTGCAATAATATCTTGTAATTAAAAAAGTTATTAAATAAAAGAAAAACAGTAAAAATTATTTTTCTTGATATATGAATTAAATAAAAACGAAAAAAATAATTTTTTGGTATTATATAACTGAATTTTCGTTTTTTTTAATTAAAAAAAAATAGATAACTCAACTTACCACATCTTTAACTCATGAAAATTTCCATGATGTTGAATAATCTTTTGAGTTAACAATTTTACAAAGGATATACCTCAAAGTTGTACATCAACCATAACACATGATTATTCAAAATCAACTTCAAAAAAATTAGTTTTGTTAGTGATTGGTAACATTTTTGAATAAAATTTAGGTCTATGTCTATTTTCATTTCAAATAATAATAAAAAATAATAATTTAGGAGAAATAAAATAACTAATTAAAAAATTTATTAAATAAAATAAAAACAGTAAAAAAATTTTCTTGATATATGAATTAAATAAAAACGAAAAAATAATTTTTTTGTATTATATAACTGAATTTTCGTTTTTTTTAATTAAAAAAATAGATAACTCAACTTACCACATCTTTAACTCATGAAAATTTCCATGATTTTGAATAATCTTTTGAGTTAACAATTTTACAAAGGATAATAATTAGTTAATTATTTGCAATAATATCTTGTGATAAAAATCTTACTTTATGAATTTATTATGCGTGTGAATTTGAGCAGCCACAGATAGTGATTTTTCGCGCTTCCCGAACAACACTTTTTGTAATATCGAGAGATGTTTTAATACTTATTAGGAATCTGACAGAACAAAAGACCCAGGAAAGAATAATACGTTTTCATATTATTGAGAAGACCCTAAACGATAACTCAGCCACAACTTTACCATAATTCAGCCAACCCTCAAATTAAAATGACTAAATAACTGACAAACCGAACCAAACCGGAAACTATTTTTTCCATTATTTTCGGTTAGTTACGGTTATATTCGGCTTGCTATCAGTTATATTAAGTTAATCGACCTAATTTGGATAACATTTGGATTATTTATGGTTATATATTCATCTAACCGACCCATAACCGGAAATAACCGAAAAGTAATTTCAAAAAAATTTAAATTTTCAAATGGTTATCATATTAGTATATCCAAATTACCACCTTAAACCAAACACAATATAACCAAAACCAAACTGTTATATTAAAACTCATAATGTTGGAAATATGAACTCCAAACCTCAAACCCTAACCCTAACCCTAACCCTAACCCCTAAATGTCATGTTTTGAATGTTATACACATTCTGATCAAACTGTGTAAAAATCAATTTTTTCTATGATTATTACTTTTTATTGCTTATAATGATTGTAATATTCATTTTTTCATTCTATATTTTAATTTTTGAGTTATAATAATTCTAATTTACAAATATTTCATAAGTCAGCCGTTTATGTCGATAACTCAGCCATATCAGTCAATTGTTTGAGAAATACTTTTATTAAAAAAAAAATTAAATTCAAATTCAAATTCAAATTTTGATTTTTTTTTTTAAATAAAAAATCGCTAAAATCTCATTTATTACGCATGTGGTTCTTAACAATAAACATAATTATTGTTTGCGTCTCCCCAACAACACTTTTTGTATTCTCGAGAGGGTATATAATAAATTAATATATCCGTTGCATAACTCAGCCATAACGTTATCATAACTCAGCCAACCCTCAAATTAGAATGACTAAATAACCGACCAAACCGAAACGAACCGGAAACTATTTTTTCCATTATTTTCGGTTAATTACGGATATATTCGGCTTGCTATCGGTTATATTAAGTTAATCCACCTAATTTGGATAACATTTTGGTTATTTAGGGTTATATATATTCATCTAACCGACACATAACCGGAAATAACCAAAAAGTAATTTCAAAAGTTTTAACCATAGTAGTATATCCAAATTACCACCTTAAGCTAAACAAAATATAAACAAAACCAAACTGTTATATTAAAACTCATAATGTTAGAAATATGAAACCTTACACCTCAAACCCTAACCCTAACCCTAACCCTAACCCCTAAATGTCATGTTTTGATTGTTTTACATATTTTGATCAGAATGTGTAAAAATCACACTTTGCCTATAATTATTATTTTTTATTGCTTATAATGATTGTAATATTTATTTTTACATTTTATATTTTAATTTTGAGTTATAATAATTTTAATTTACAAATATTTCATAAGTCAGCCGTTTATGTCGATAACTCAGTCATATCATTCAAATGTTTGAGAATTACTTTTTTTTTCTTTTTATCAAAATTCGAATTCAAAATTTTTAATTAATTTGAATAATATATTGTGAAAAAAGTTGACTTTATGTATTTATTATGTGTGGATCTGAGCAAAGACATAATTAGAGATTGTTCGGAATTCCCCAACAATATTTTTTGTAATATTGAGAGACATTTTAATTAGATAATTTATTAGAAATCTGACAGAAGATCCAGAAAAAAATTAATAATACGTACTAATAATATTCATAAGTCAGCCGTACCAAGTTCAACCGTAATTTATAACTCAGTCATATGAAGTAAATAACTCAGCCGTAAATCAGCCTTAATTTTGAAAATAGACAAATCAATGTTTTACATTACAATTCCTACCAAAAGAAATCTAAATGCAGCCCTTGGTGTAGTCGTTGTTAAGGTTGTCTGGTCGGTTTGGGTTCATGTTTGGTCCTAGCACATGTATAACATGCGTAAT
Organism: Camelina hispida; assembly: GCA_023657505.1. Taxonomy (NCBI): domain Eukaryota; kingdom Viridiplantae; phylum Streptophyta; class Magnoliopsida; order Brassicales; family Brassicaceae; genus Camelina; species Camelina hispida. The sequence continues at coordinate 21,064,302 of CP094637.1, read as the reverse complement.
ACCTTCTGCATTGTGTAAAGGGCAAGTAGAAGGAAGAGGAACTACCACAGCTATTACAGGAAGAAGAGTGTTTGCTAGTACTCTTGTCGCAGTCTCGAGATCGGGACCAGCAGCTTTGAATATTGCTGCATTCATACCCCCACCTCCATGTTTAAGCCGCCTGCACATAGCTCACAAAATTAGCTACTAATGGAAGATGTATCCTTACTCAATAAGTTGGTGTATTTTACAGAAGAACAAGAAACTAATGGATGCTTAGTGGCTTAGTGCTTACCAATTAGTAGCATTAGCTATAACATTGCAGTGTAGACCACCTTCAGAACGAAGCTTAGTTTTGTCCCCGACAAATGTGAAGAATCTCTCTGAGTCAATGTTCTTCTGAGAAGCCTTAGCTTTGACAAGAGACAGAATCTTTGACCCGTGGCTCAAGTCCACCAAGACAAGACGTGCAGTCCCAACTTTGGGCAAGAACTCCTCTGCTTTCTCGACAATGATATCAGAAGCCTTTTCAAGATCAAACTGAAAATCAGCAGTCGAAATTAATGGAAATGCCAGTGTATGTACAATATCAGCATAACCAAGTCGGAAATTTTCTGTCTCGTCGTTAGCTTTGCGCATTGCATTAGTAGCTTCATTAGAAGATGATGAACCAGGAAGAGCATTGACTTTCTTAAAGAACTTCATTATACCAGGTTGGCTTTTAGTGTGTGGTTTCTTCTCGCCAAAACAGCCAGAAGGAAGAGTATCCATTGGACCAAGCTTCCCATACACCAAACCGCTTCATCTTTCTTTGGCTCAATCGACAAAGCCTCTTCAAACTTTGTTATGGCATCTACACACATAAACAATAATCAAAAATCTAATGGTAAGCAATCCGTAGATGATCAGACAGGAATTCCAAGTTTCAGAACAACACTTATAATCATAATTAGCCGAAACCTATCTTTAGAAAGTGTAAAGAATCCTAAAACATCCGCCATTCGACACATTGAAGTAAGGACTAAAGAACATGATTACAAGCTCTTGAAACATGATTACAAGCTCAAGATTCCTAAGCAGATTTGTTTAAGTGACTATATTGAATCATATTAGCATACATATGAGTCGAAAGCAACCTAAGGGAACTCAAAAAAGAAAAGCACCTTGAAGCATTTGCTTTGCATCTGAGATACTGTGAAACTGAGCTAACTCCAGTAAAGCTCCTCCCCATCTCGTTAAGTTCTGCGAAAGAAACCCACAAACATTGAATCACAAAGCAGAGATCAAAACCCTTGATTTTGATTTTGATTACATGAATCGGACAAGAACAAAACTAAATCTGAAATCTGAAATCATGAAGCGTAAGAGAGAAAACTAACATCGGCATCTGAAGGGTTAAGCTTGTAGGTCTCTTCTGCGTCTTTACGAATTTGTTCGAACAATAGCAACCTATTGAAACATAAGAGGCCTACACAGAGATAGAGACACCTAAGCTACTCGTAGTTAGTAAAATAACTTGACAACACCTCCAATTTTCTCATACTTCTCTCTGAGAACAACAGGGAGGTGATCTACTACGATTATGTTACCGAATCCAGTATCAAATGCTGACTGATCCTCGTGGTATACTGCTTCATCATCACTATCAATCCACCAAAGATTCCAAAGAAAAAACAAAAAAACAAAAAATTTCAGTTCCGTTGTTCGTATATTCTACAATAAACCAAGACGCAGCGATCTATTGAGAAAAAAATCTCACCTCGCGATCCCAAAATCGTCTCCAGGAGGAAGTTGGATTGAATCGAGATTAATCTCAGACCAATTAATCCCTAACTGACCCGCCCGGACATCTATATCAACGGCCGCAACCATGATTTCAACTTTAAGAACTTAGATCGAAGATTCTGTGCGCTTTGAGGAAGAAGAAGAAGAAGTGAAAAAAGTGAGAGTTAGGGTAATGAAGAGTCTCTCTAGAATACAATGAGCCGAAACTAGGGTTTCAGGGTTTATTTTTTGGGTTATGAACAGTAGTAACTGTTTGATTTCCCTTTTTAATATAAACAATAAACAAGAAAAATTTAATTATAGATTTTGAAAAAAAACTGGTTAGTGATATGGAAAAAAAAATGATGTGTATTTTAATTTGCTGATGTGTATTTTTTTTTTAATTTTCTACTCAAATTCGAAAAACAAAACCCAAGGGGTAAAATGTAATTACACCCAGGGCACTAAACATTCTAGTAATTTTCAAAAGATTTATAGATATGAGTAATAAACCAACTTTTGGATAACATTTGAGTAATTACTTCTTTTTTTTTTGGTGAAGGAAAGGAGACGAATCTCCTTATAATTTATTACACATAAAAATTAAAAACTACAAATGAATGTTCCTTGGAAATGCAGTTCCTCGGATATCATCTTCGACAAAAGACGCCATCTCCAACAGTGCATTCTCAAAAATATGTAAATCTAACGGAAGTGTGAATGCATAGTTCGCCAAACCATCAGCAAGACAGTTGGCTTCTCTATATACATGAGGAATACAGACTAACAAGTCCTGAGACAAAAAACTATGACACAACCATACCAGAAAAGACAGAGGATGAGACTCACCAATCCCTGACGTTAAGAAACCAACAACCAATTCTGAATCTACCTCAAGCTCCACCCGTGGTATCTTGCGACTCCATGCGACATGCAACCCATAGTATACGCCCATAACTCCGCTAGCGGAGCGGAACACACTCCAATGTTGAGAGCAAAACCCCCACACCAACTCTCCATCATATCCCTCAACACTCCACCGGCCAGAGCTAGGCCAAGATTCCCATGAGATGCACCATCCGTTTTCAACTTTATCCACTCCTCTCCTGGTCATCTCCAATAGATCATTTTTTCCACCCGCGCAGCCGTCAGGTTCCCCTCCCTAGCAAGTTTGTGAGCTTGACTGACTTCATTTGCTAGGTCTTTAAAAAACTTCACACGGTCCCGACACTTGCCCTCCTCACCAAACACATTTCCACATCTCCACTTCCAACTCCATCATACGCCCATTGCAAACAAAGTAGCCCAACCACATCCTGCATCACCTTCCACAGGCGCTAAATTACTATACAACCACTCTAGTAAAGTGCCTGCAAAGAAACTATGTATTCTCCGTACCCACTAGACGCCTCCTTACTCCCGCAATGACTGGAAAATCCCGCAATACATGCAATATTGTTTCCTCTCCACTATTGCAAACTTGACATACGCTTGTTTCACCTATGTGTCGACGAAACCTCTTTACATTTGTCAAAATAACCTGATGACAAACAAACCAAAGGAAAATCCGCACCCATTCTGGAGCTGTCACCTTCCAGATCCGACCATAAAAACTGGCCATGTCAGGTTTCAGACTCTAACTTGTAGTGATCATTGCATAAGCAGAGCTAACTGTGAAGCTCCCATCTGCAGTCCCTCCCCATACCAACCTATCCCTTGCTCCGGTAACATTATCCACCACCATCACAGCTAACTATAGCATTATGTTGTGTGGGACATAAGTGCTAATATGTTCCCTGATCCAACCATTCTTTTTTGATTATATGCCAAACTAAGCATTGCATCATCATTTATTGGTATTAATTTTTTTTTTAGGAAACATAAGAAAGTTTTATTTACTATTAAAAATAAATTTTTATTTTTCATATATATTTTTTCGGCGAAACAGAAGTTTCATATAGTTTAATGGATACAAATTATCTACATTAATTTTTGATAATATTATAAATAATAGGGTAGTAAAATAAAAGAAACAAAATATTAATTTACATAAAATAAATCAAGTATATATTAGTAATATTTAATCTTTTATAATTAAATTTTCCTTTTGGAAAGTAACCATCTCACGCTGACCTATCGTTCTCATAGCATACATATCTAACTGTAGAAATCCTATGTGTTGATTTCAAAACGATTGTACCTCTGAAAATCTTACATATCAATCTTAAAACGTGTATAGCTCCAAATATCATACTCATATATGTCATCATCATATGACGAATGGTTTTCATACTCACAATTTATTTTGAGAAAAACAAAATTTCAGCGGAAAAGAAACTAAAAAGCTTAGATAGAAGGGTAAAATAGGTTTGAAACATCAATTAAATAGTAGTGGTCCATAACGAGTCCTCCTCCACAAGGGAAGAGACATCGCTGGGACGTACCAGCCACTGTCGTACATTTGGCACCAAAGGGTCCCAAATTATTTTGAACCATCCGATTCCCAAAATGCTTTAAACTCTCGCTGGTCCTTCCTTCCTTTGCATTCATTGTCTTAACGGTCTTACAAATTGGACCATTTCAGTTTTCGTCCGTTAATTTATTTAGTACATTTATAATCAATTGTGAAAAGAAGATCGGACGGTGAGACTATCAACAAAACCTGACTGGTCCTATCATCCCACGGCCGTGATATGATGATTGTGATTTGTTTCGGTTATGAATCTCATTGGTCAATGATTAAAAAACGTATAATCTCGGGATTTAAAATATCTGTCAGAAGATTTGACGTGATAATGCATCTCTCCCTTAATTTACTCACGAGGATTTCTAACTAATAAAAGCCACACCAAACTTTACCAATATTTTTTTGTATTTGTGTTTTGCACCAAAGTTTCAGTAATTTTTACAGATATGGACCATATGGTTCTACAATTAGGTTTGTTTTTAGGCTACGCTTTGAAACACAATCGTTGGGCACCAACATCACACAGTGGTGTATATTCGATGGAGTATCTTAATCGCATAACATGTTTCTCTCAAAGATCTTTGCAACTCAACCATGCATACATGAATATTTTATGAATTATGAACATATAAATACTTTTTTGAGAAAAACTTATATATAAATATATATGTTTTTAATTGCTTAGAATCTTAACTAGCTATGGTGAGACCGCTTCAATTTATGAACTACAAAAGATGGTAAGCCAATTATCACGTAGTAACCCAAAGATAGGTCCTATGTAATTATGAGTCATCTACTTGTAGTTTCGTTTAACAGCAATCACTAATTGATGAGATACAAGAATGGTATAAAAGCTTTATGATATGATGCTGATCCTATGTTATGACTCATGCGTGTTATGTGCTTATTTCTTAATATGCTGATAAATAAAATCACTAATTGATGAGATATACATGACTGGTGTAAAAATAATGCAATTGCTACATTTGCCTTGCTTTTACAAACTTTTTATTTCTTTCTTTTTGGCGATACACATTGCGTTTGATCTTCTAAATTACGACTAATGTATCATTGTATGTAATGAACGTTTCTTTTCTAACTTAGCGCGCTAGAGATATACATGTTTAACATGATCCGTAACCACATATCTTAACAAAAAGGAAAGAGAACCTTAACCATCATGAAACTGCATATGAAGATTTAGTTCTAATACTACACTTCTCTCATTTTTTTTTTCCTTTTGGGCGAACCCTTTTTTCTAATTTTTGTTTGCCAAATATTAGATTGCTTGATGTTCTGTGTTTGACTTTTGGTGAAGGTGATATTCTTGAATATTTTCTTCCATTTTATAAAGAAGAAAAAAAAGCTATAGTATGTAAATAAGGAAACGTAAGCCAAACAATCTGATCAAGTAAATCATGGGAAAAGCATATTATCCTTCTCTTTTTGGATTATGTGAATGCAATGTGGAAAAAAAGAAAAGAAATTAGAATCATGTAATAATTTTTAAACCAGAAGACAAAGTAGAAACTATTGCCTAAGGGTTTGACAATGTTGGAGACAGTAGTCAAACTGCAGACAACCTGAAAATTATTAGTTAAGATAGTTTTTTCTTTTTTTTGGTCAACATTAATCAAAATAGTTTGTATATATTGACAAAAAAAAAAAAAAAAAAGTTATTGCTTTACTGAGTTTTGGGCTTTAATTTTACCGGTTTGTTGCGGTTTAAGTTTTACTAGTCTACCACTTGATCCAACCATCCCCGGTCCCAACCAGCAATGTGGAGTTCATTTCATCAAATATACCATTAAATTTGTGAAGGTCGCATGTCATCATATTCATATTGACAGTGATATATAATTGGTTTCAATATTTTCTTTTGGATTTCCTTGAATCAATAATATTATTTTCCATGTCGTGTATCAAAACATAAGGCATGCTGATCCAGCAAGGAAAAGTTGTGCGATACAAAGGATTGTTGAACTCAGAAAGTATCAAGTTTGGAATGAACATGACATGGCGAACTATTTATTATTTGAGGATTCTAGTTTTCATTACGTACCTTTCAAGATATCACCGAATCAAGAAAAATAAGATTGGAAATGTCCTAGAATTAGGAAATTACGATATGTATTGCTACCTATACATACTCAATCTAAATTTTAGGTTTAGCCTGACTGTTCAAGAGGAATCACGGAAGATTAAGCCAAAAAAACTACTTATTAGGGTTTTTGATGAGTGAACAAAGAGTTAGACAAAGCTATATATAAACGGATTCATGTGTGAAAAAATCATATCATATGATTACACACAAAAACCTCTCACTCGCTCTTCCTCACATGCGAAGAGATATGAGACAAAGATTCTAAAGTGGAAGTAAGAGTGGAAATGAGGTGCAAAGAGTGGTCCTAACTAAAAGGTCTCGGAAGATACTAATGCCTTCCCGGTGAAATGCAAGCGATTAAGATTACAAAAGTGATGTCTCTCTTCACTTTAGGGTCCACTCTTCTTCTCTCTTTTTTTCCTTTTATAGCTGAATCGAAGAAGACGGATCGTGATCGTGCATGCTCATTATTGGATACTTGTTTTTCTCTCTTCTGTTTTTTCTCTTTCTTAGCTTACATTACAAGAGAAATAATAAAGTGCTGTTAGATTCCAGTCTCTTGATAACGAATATTCCATACATTCATTCGTTACATGCTACTCTTATATTGTTGTTGTTCTGTAACACTACGCCGTACGAGTACACAAGACATATATTTTATCTATTTTCACCCGTTAAATATCTACTGATGATGATGATATACATTGTTACTCGCTTCTTTACTTCTTCTATTGATTGTTTAGTCTTGAATAAACAACGTTTAATCAACCGTAACCCTATCAGTGTTCTTGTATGAATTAGTGAAGTCAGACACAATTGGAGCTTCTCAAAAGTTGTGGGGCTAATGGTTGGTGAAAGCATGACAGTGTGATAACACTCACTCACTCTCTCCCATTTACTCAAAATTCTTACTTCTTTTTTCTTAAAAAAAAAAAATTCCCATTCCATTTCTTTACTACTGAGATAGCAAAACAATATATCTCAACGTGTGTGTGTGTGTGTGTGTGTATTATCAAGCCTCTTTTGTCCTGTTTGAGTGGTTAGATTCCCGATTTGATGATAGCAAAACTTTATATAAGTATTTACATGGTTTTTGTCCTCCTATACTAGATGCAATTTAATAATTAATGGAGAATGTTGGAATAAGTACAGAAGACAATAAATAAATTAAAGACAGCTAACATATACATATTTGTTCAGATTATAGTATTATATAGCATAGTGCTTTGTAGTAATACTGTCGATGTGTCGTTTTGATGACCGCTCGGATTCAAATCAAGCATCATGTATTCATGTTGTTGACTAGATTAAAAAGTTTTACATATTAATTTGCTTAGTTCGTGTTATTGAGAATAAAAAGGAAAACAAAAGTCCAGTGCTACGTACAACTATGAAATCATATACTACACATAAGAAACAATGAGGGACTTGCACTAAATCCGAATTAATCATTAAATAAGGGCAAGTACCCATAAACATTAATCATAAAAAAAATTGTTTGAGTAGATAAACATGTGACAAGGTTAATGTACTGTTACATTTGAAAGCATAGATGTTTGATAATTTCATTTGATCAAATCAAACACGGTGATAGAGGACTGTTACCAAAAGAAGATGATAGTGGGTTTTTTGTTCACGTCAGATTTCGGGCCTTTGAAGGAGGCCCATTGTTTCGTTTGCGGTTTGCAGGTCATATGATCTTTCTACTCGTTTTACATATGATCTTGCTACTTCTTTCTCTGTAATTCAGTCTCAAAACAGTCAACATAAGGTACGTTTTTTCTGTTAGATATTGGGCTTCCAACTCAAAACCAATTGACAATGAGTGGAGAGGTCCATATCTTATATATACTACTTAAGATCCTACTCAACTTCCAATGTGGGATATTGTATCCCTAATACGCCCCCTCGAGATGATGGTTTCTTTAAGCATCAATCTCGGTATGTTCGGGCATGAATCAGCGGACCAACTATTGGGCCGGGCCGATTATGGATTGGGTTGAGTATGTGCGGACCAGGCTCTGATACCATGTTAGATATTGCAATATCTAAAATAATAAATATAGAATATATTGTTTTGTGATCTTCTGGATATCTCTACATGCCTCCTCAAGCTCAAGGTGTCATGGAGTAAAGACTTGAGATTGATACGACTTAAGAAGCATTATGCTTGAACCATGTGGTTGACGGATCTACCGTAGTGTGCCAGAGTATAAATGACACATGAAAACACTTCGGACAATACTTGTCTGTAAAGGTAAGAAAGCCTATAGCTTTGAAGAAGTCTTTTGGACATCTTGAAGACAAGATCAACTTGGATCTGAAACGACACTTATCGTGTAGAAGCAAATAGCTTAGGGATGATCATGTGATGGACTTAACCACAGATCGACCTTGGAGGTGGTCGTAAGAGTGTCACCGTTGACTGGTGACAATGGTAGCAGAGATAGAGATTGCTACGTTGTGGTGGCGAAGAGGATGAAGACATGAAATTATCTTCTTTTTTTCACTAAGAAAATAATATCAGTGAAGAGAAGAAAGAAGTGTTTGAAGCATATAGCTTAAAGATTATATGGAAAATCAAAGAAAAAGAGTCTGATCGTTAGATCGCAACTCAAGCATAACCTGCTCTGATACCATGTTAGATATTGGGCTTCCAACTCAAAACCAATTGGCAATGAGTGGAGAGGCCCATATCTTATATATACTACTTAAGATCCTACTCAACTTCCAATGTGGGATATTGTATCCCTAATACGCCCCCTCGAGATGATGGTTTCTTTAAGCATCAATCTCGGTATGTTCGGGCATGAATCAGCGGACCAACTATTGGGCCGGGCCGATTATGGATTGGGTTGAGTATGTGCGGACCAGGCTCTGATACCATGTTAGATATTGCAATATCTAAAATAATAAATATAGAATATATTGTTTTGTGATCTTCTGGATATCTCTACATGCCTCCTCAAGCTCAAGGTGTCATGGAGTAAAGACTTGAGATTGATACGACTTAAGAAGCATTATGCTTGAACCATGTGGTTGACGGATCTACCGTAGTGTGCCAGAGTATAAATGACACATGAAAACACTTCGGACAATACTTGTCTGTAAAGGTAAGAAAGCCTATAGCTTTGAAGAAGTCTTTTGGACATCTTGAAGACAAGATCAACTTGGATCTGAAACGACACTTATCGTGTAGAAGCAAATAGCTTAGGGATGATCATGTGATGGACTTAACCACAGATCGACCTTGGAGGTGGTCGTAAGAGTGTCACCGTTGACTGGTGACAATGGTAGCAGAGATAGAGATTGCTACGTTGTGGTGGCGAAGAGGATGAAGACATGAAATTATCTTCTTTTTTTTCACTAAGAAAATAATATCAGTGAAGAGAAGAAAGAAGTGTTTGAAGCATATAGCTTAAAGATTATATGGAAAATCAAAGAAAAAGAGTCTGATCGTTAGATCGCAACTCAAGCATAACCTGCTCTGATACCATGTTAGATATTGGGCTTCCAACTCAAAACCAATTGGCAATGAGTGGAGAGGCCCATATCTTATATATACTACTTAAGATCCTACTCAACTTCCAATGTGGGATATTGTATCCCTAATACGCCCCCTCGAGATGATGGTTTCTTTAAGCATCAATCTCGGTATGTTCGGGCATGAATCAGCGGACCAACTATTGGGCCGGGCCGATTATGGATTGGGTTGAGTATGTGCGGACCAGGCTCTGATACCATGTTAGATATTGCAATATCTAAAATAATAAATATAGAATATATTGTTTTGTGATCTTCTGGATATCTCTACATGCCTCCTCAAGCTCAAGGTGTCATGGAGTAAAGACTTGAGATTGATACGACTTAAGAAGCATTATGCTTGAACCATGTGGTTGACGGATCTACCGTAGTGTGCCAGAGTTAAATGACACATGAAAACACTTCGGACAATACTTGTCTGTAAAGGTAAGAAAGCCTATAGCTTTGAAGAAGTCTTTTGGACATCTTGAAGACAAGATCAACTTGGATCTGAAACGACACTTATCGTGTAGAAGCAAATAGCTTAGGGATGATCATGTGATGGACTTAACCACAGATCGACCTTGGAGGTGGTCGTAAGAGTGTCACCGTTGACTGGTGACAATGGTAGCAGAGATAGAGATTGCTACGTTGTGGTGGCGAAGAGGAAGAAGACATGAAATTATCTTCTTTTTTTTCACTAAGAAAATAATATCAGTGAAGAGAAGAAAGAAGTGTTTGAAGCATATAGCTTAAAGATTATATGGAAAATCAAAGAAAAAGAGTCTGATCGTTAGATCGCAACTCAAGCATAACCTGCTCTGATACCATGTTAGATATTGGGCTTCCAACTCAAAACCAATTGGCAATGAGTGGAGAGGCCCATATCTTATATATACTACTTAAGATCCTACTCAACTTCCAATGTGGGATATCGTATCCCTAATATTTTCTGCTGTAAAGTTTAGGCTGTAAATTTTTGACGTGGCAGTAACTTTTACAAAACGAAATTCTGATTGGTTCAGTTGTAAGTGTAAGATGTACTTATTGTGTTAATTATTAAATTCTTATTTTTAATTAATAACACCGTAAATTAGAAGATATAATAAACAAAATTATTTATATGTACCCTACAGATATAAGATTATATATAATACACATGTTATATTTGAAATCTTAAAAAATTAAAATTATTCTATAAGTATACACGAATGATAAAAGTAAAATAAAACAAAATTAAAGTTTTGAAAGTATATTTGATTCATTTTATTTTATTCTGCTGTCTATTATGTTATCATTATATACATATACTAGATTATGACCCGTGCTGGAGCATGGGTTGAAATTTCTTTTATTTATATTATAATTTTAGAATTAAATATTGAAAATCGTGATTAATGCTAGATTAGGACCTTAAAAACTTTTAAAATCAATCATATAAATTATATTTTATTCTAAAATTATAATATAAATAAAATGAATTCCAACCCGTGCTCTAGGACGGTCCTAATCTAGCATTAATGTTTAATTTTTAATTTCTGAATACGATCCAGAAGATCACGATTAATCTTGTTAAATTATCGAGATTTGATTTATTTTTTATGATTGAGAGTATATTTTTATCTCTTTAATAAATTTTTAATTGATGTGGTTTATCAATAAAATCTGTGGAAAATAAATTGGTAATATTGTGATCTTCCGAAAATTACCATGTCAATAAATTGTTTGACCACAGATCCATGTCAATTTGGAATAAACCGTTTAAGATTTTCTGTTACAATTAAGGATTTATTTGTTACAATTAATATATAAATTAATTTACAATCTATATATAACATATTTTATTAAAATTATAAAGTCTACCAAAACAATATTGTGTACTTCCGTTTTATTATAAAAGGGATATGATCTATACTTATTAATTAATTAACTATTAGTAATTTTATATTAGAAGTGTGATGGAACCGATTATAACCTCTCGATCGCCATCACTCAGGTCCATGTCTACTCCCAGTCAATGGGTTCATCTCTCTTAGCAGGTTTTATCTTCACTTTCGGCCCATGGACTTACGTGTATCCGACGATCAATTTGCTATGTTCGAAAAGCTTTAAAGATTTGTTTATTAACTTTACAAATCTGACAATCACTTTTCGGAATATCACACATCTTGAAACTACTCAAGCATAAGCATACTTAACTCTGAAGTTCTCTCAAAATCTTTGACCGCAAAGATAAGTGGTATTTGGTAAAATAAGTGATCAAATCAATTTTTTAAAAACTTCTCTGTATATCCCTGAAATCAAGATGTTACACCAATACAGTTGTATACTTCCTCCGTTCTAATTTAACTGTCGTTTAAGGTTTTTGCACACCAATTAAGGAAACTATTAAATTTTATGTTTTGCCCTTCATTAATATATTTTATAATTTTTTCATTGGTTGAAACTTTAAAGTAGCAGGGATAAGATTGAAATATTCATCAAACATCTGCATTGAAAATCTAAAACGACAACTAATATGAAACAAAAATTAAATCCTATAATAACTAACTAAATTAGAACGGAGAGAGTATAATATAAATAACATGAACTAATATACTTGTTATCAATTAGTCTTGAATTTCGAAGCACATGATTCTTAAAAAAGTACTAGAGCAAGTTCTAAATTTTTACTTATGTGGCCACATGCGAATTTTATTATACAAAAACTTCACGTTTCATATTATCTACTCTTAAGCATGAGCGGAGTTGTATTACAATGTTTTCATTGTCCCATATTGGATATGTACGTAATATAGTATTTTGGAGTAGTATATAATATTTATAAAACTTTTTATTCATTGTCAATTAGTTTTGTTGAAAATTCGTGAAACTTGATTTTTGTACAATAACAAAAAAAAAATCTCATAAAACTTGATATAATATCAAAATGCGTATATTATTAATCTTTGTAAGATGGCCTACAAAATAAATTGTATTGTCGGTTTTAGAGTAGAATAGGAATTGCACATCGAATGTATTATATAACCGTAATATAAAGGGACATTGCACCAAATAATATATACTCCAACTCCATGGTTGGGATAAGAGTTTCTATCAAAACTATTTTAACCAAAATCAACAGCATTTAATACATCGTTGTACACTCATTTTCCCCAACCATGGAGTTATGAAAATAAAATAATGATGAAAACGAATGTATGTATTGGTAAGCCATAAATGAGTTAGTTGTTCGTTTTAATTTCTCTTTGTTTGAAAAGTCCACACGAAAGTTAAAATTACCATATATCCCCACACTCTCGTTTGGTTTGCTTTTGAAACTTTTCTCGATCGCTGTGAAAAAAATATCATCGGCACATGACACCGAAGTACCGTCGAAACATGCCGGCGACCGTCCATCATTATTGGTATCTTCATATGAATAGAATTAATTAATTTTTTAACATTGCGATATCTAAAAGAGAATATTTTACGTGTAAAGATTTTTATCATATGATATTTTAAATCTAAAAAATCTACTAAAACTGACTTTCAATTATAAGAATCTTCTTCCAATTTTACTTACATGTTAGGTCAAAATGTCATATTTTGTTTGTATACTTACTTTGATTAAAAATAGTAAAAACAGATATTTTATGTAAGCCTTGAAAAACATGTTTAATGTTTTACGAAGATACTTTGATGCCTAAGTTACTAAATTCAACCAAGAGACACTTGGTATGAAATTATAATAAAAAAATTTGAAAGACTGAAAAAGGAATTATGTTATGTTCTATGCGTGGCCAAAAAAAAAAAGGATATGAATTGGCGGTTTAGTTTTAACCAACTTGACATCCCTAGCTCTATTTGATATCCCTTTTTTTGGCCATGCATAGAACATAACATAAATGTATATGTTTAAAAATTTAGATACATTTAGCAAATGGTTTTGGATCGGACTGGCATGATCATGGTCTATTAACAAAATTCACCCGTCAATGGTAGTATATCGGAAGTTAATCGAGATTTTGACATGAGGAAACCAAAAGAAAACATTTGTGAATGATCTTTTGCTTTTTCCATGACTTGACTGCAAAACAAATAGAACCCAAAATAGGAACCTCTATGAAAAATATGAAAACCGACTTAATATGTAACGTAACAAACACAAAAAAAAAAAAAAAAAAAAAATAGGAGATATTAAAAACACGTGTCCACACATGGATACAAGGGCATTTAAGGAGTGGAAGGCAAGTAGTGGTTAGAGGGTAGGGTATGTGATATAATTAATCGGCCCAAATAGATTGGTAAGTAGTAGCCGTCTACATCATCCATGCTCATAACTTCCTCAGCTTCTTTCTACTAAAAACCTTTATACTATAAATTCTACGTACACTTCCCACTTCTTCTCCTCAAAATTCATCAGACCCATTTCTATTTCGACTCCCAAAAATGGCGATTCGTCTTCCTGTGATATGTCTTCTTGGTTCATTCATGGTACTTGTTATCTCAAACAAAAGAAAAAATTACTTTCTTACTTTTATTCTTTATGGTTTGACGTTTTTCTTTTTTAACCGCAGGTCATTGCTATTGCGGCTGATTTAACACCGGAGCGTTATTGGAGCACTGCTTTACCAAACACTCCCATTCCTAACTCTCTCCATAATCTTTTGAATCTCGGTTAGTATCTTTAACTTTACCGACTTTACAAAAAAAACTCGATCTACTATAGTCTTCGAACTTCTGTTCTATGATTATGTTATACATACACGTTTCTTTTGCTAATTTCTTTAGGATGTTTTGCTCAATTTATATTTATGGTTTTCACTACTTTTAACTGTTTTTCCAATTTTAAGACACTTATAAAAAGAAGAATTATACGCATAAATGCAAATAAAGATGCCTTTGACTGTATTTTTACAATACATTATCTTTATCTTTAAACATACTCCTATATTTTTGAATCTGTACGTAATTACTAGCAAATAAATGTATCCTTTTTTTTGTTTTAATACAATAAGTGTCTCCTTACAATTTTCTTTTTTTTTGTAGACTTCACCGACGAGAAAAGCACCAACGTCCAAGTAGGTAAAGGCAGCGTAAACGTTAACGCCGGAAAAGGTAAGCCCAGCGGAGGAACTGCCGTGAACGTCGGAAAGGGAGGTGTACATGTGGACACCGGCAAGGGTAAGCCTGGAGGAGGGACACACGTGAGCGTTAGCGGCGGAAAAGGTCACGGAGGTGGCGTTGGAGTCCACACTGGTAAACCCGGGAAGAGAACCGACGTAGGAGTCGGTAAAGGCGGTGTGACGGTGCGCACGCGCCATAAGGGCAAGCCGGTTTACGTCGGTGTGAAACCAGGACCCAACCCTTTCGTGTATAACTATGCAGCGAAGGAGACTCAGCTCCACGACGATCCAAACGCGGCTATCTTCTTCTTGGAGAAGGACTTGGTCCCCGGAAAAGCTATGAACGTCCGGTTTAACGCGGAGGATGGTTACGGAGGCAAAACGGCTTTCTTGCCACGTGGAGAGGCGGAAACGGTACCGTTTGGTTCGGAGAAGTTTTCGGAGACATTGAACCGATTCTCGGTGGAAGCTGGTTCGGAAGAAGCTGAGATGATGAAGAAGACGATTGAGGAGTGTGAAGCTAAGAAGGTGGGTGGAGAGGATAAGTATTGCGCGACGTCTTTGGAGTCTATGGTCGACGGGAGCGAGCTAAACTTGGCACAAGAACACATCAGGGCTGGCCTTCAAAGTTCTTAACGTGAAGCCACACCGTTAATAACTTAATCCCGGAGCTAATGTTGTTCACAGCTACTAGATGTTTGCTAGCTAATATTGTTACATAATAAATTTTCAATTTTATCTTATATCTTTTGTTAAACACAAATATAAATATTTAAGTTTCGTATTGGTGACCGCATCATATGTTCTTTTTTATTTATTTAGCTGTCTTTTGTGGTCTGTTTCATGTTCTTGTGGATTGGCAAGAACGTAAATAAAAGAAAAGGTTTCCATTTCTACGTTTTTAGATATTTTTGTTTTTTTATATATTATGATCTAAAAATATTGGCTGACCGATCTAACTTTGGTAGGGGAAAACCATGCAAATACAGAATACAAAATCGCCAATGCTACTCGAAGAAGATGACTGACAACAACTCGGTGGTTTTGAAAAAGACCATTCGCGGTGTTTGGACTTAATTGACGGAAAACATAAAATCGAGCGTTTACGCGGTGAAACTACTTTGGAGAGAACGATGTTGCGAGCTAAAGCAGTTGCGGTGTGCCACAAGAACACCTCAGCCTGGAACCCAAACCACTTGGCCTTCAAAGTTCTTAACGTGAAGCCAGGGACCGTTCCGGTGTGCCACTTCCTCCCGGAGACCCATGTTGTGTGGTTTGGCTACTAGATAGATTTGCCTTTCTATCTTATTGTGGGTTATGTATAATAAATTTTCAGATATCTATCTTTTGGTATCTTTTGGCTATGAATATAGATACATATGCATATAGTAATGCGTGGTTCCAATATAAGAGTGACGGCATCTATATGTTCTTTTTTTAAAACCTACGTAGCTGTCTTTTGTGGTCTGTTTCAGTGCTTCTTGTGGTTTTGCAAGAACGCTACAATAAATTAGAGTTGAAAGGTTTCCATTTCTACGTTTTTAGATATTTTTTTTGTTTTTTTTTATAACTCAGGAGTGATTCGAAACTTTAATCCCATGTTAAATTTTGAATCCTTTATGGCCAATGCTACTCGAACCCAGATGGCGGGAATCTTTTTTTTTTTTTTTTGAAAAAGACCATTTTATGTTTTTGGACTTAATTGACGGAAAACATAAAATCAGCATTGTAAGAGGTGAAATATACTTTGGCTGTGATTGATGTTTGTTTGTAATTAAATTTGGGGATGTATTACGTTAGAACCAATTTCTCAACTCGTACACGTACGTAAGTTAAAGTAATGTTTTTCATATGGCTTCAATGTAGCAATTACTTTACGTGCTCAAATGGAATAGCTCGAAACTAGTTTTGATTTCTGCATTTTACAATTTAGAAAGTAATTTCTTTTCAGTAAACATACATCACCATTGATCAATCCTACAAACATCTAGAAGCTTGGGAATTGCTCTTAGAATCCAAAGTCGTCTCCAGGACGAGAGATAGATAAGTCGATTCCACTTTACTCACAACATCATTTCTCTACGCAATTCTCCCAGCGGAGACGCAAGCTAAAATCAAAGTAGCCGAGCAATCCGTCCTCTATACTATTTTATTAATTTTTTGATACATGTGATTAAGCTAAGCGAAATAACAATGAGAGGAGAAATTAAATTATAAATGTATATTTATTTACCAAGTGTCAATAGTTCAACTGGGTAAAGTATATAACGCAAATCTTAGAGATTATCGGTTCAAGTGATACTTGGAAGGGAACTATGTAAAATGGTTTGTTCTCCGGTCCGAGAGAATATATGGATCTATACCCATTAATTCAAAAAAAAGTTCTCGAGAGGGGGACGAAAGAGTTTTATTAAAAAATATTTTGACAAACATGTAATATAACTCAAATGGGTTATAGTCAATGGCGGACCTAGAATTTTTTTTACCGGAATCAAATTCGTTAAAGAAAAAAAAATGTTATATTTTTAAAGATATTTTAGATTTTTATATAATATAATATATTTCAATAAAATATAATTTTTAATTCCTGTTTTAAAAATTCCTGTTTAGCACCGATTACGCACTATTAGCCGCACCCTTTCCGCCTCGATTAATGATTAATTCTCACCTAACATCGAATATCTAATTATATATATATTTAATTCGATTATAACCTGTCTAATCCGATTACTTTCTGTTCAATTTTGTATATAATAATTATTTTTAATATCAAATATGTATTTTTTGTTATTTACACATTTAAATTAAAAATTTATGATGTTTTACAATAACTAATATATAAAATACATATATTTAATACTATATATTTTTATAGGAAATTACTTAGAATATTACATAAAAATCTCCTTTTTAATAAAAGGGAAGTACACAACATAGTTTTTGTAGACTTTATATTTTTGATATATAGTTACAAATGGTTATAGATAGGTTATAGATTAATCTATATATTACTATTAATGGTTACACCTAAATATTAGGGATATTCCAAATTGATAATTGATATATTAATGGTAACAAATAAAATCATGGATATTCCAAACTGTATTTTTAGAAAATTTTAGTCATATATCACGTTGTTTCCAAAAATCTTTAAACACAATATTACAAATTTATTTTCCACAGATTTTATCGATAGACCACAACGTTAACCAAAGATAGATTACAAAATTGATAGATTGATTGGTTACAAGTTAAATAATGGGTTACAGGATAGATTACGAAATAAAATTTAACCAGTGTTATAGCACGGATACTTACCTAGAATCATTAACAATATAAAACTTACAAAATAGGTATTTTTTTCAAACTTTCATATTTAGCATATGATTTTATTGCTTAATATTTTATCTAAAAAAATTTTTAAAAACAATAACATAAAGGGAGAGTTACTAGAATATTGCATAAAAGCTTCCTTATTACAAAAGCAACATACAATTGTTTGTAATGACTAGACTAACACCTTGTACCTATACTACCCCTAAAACTAGTGTTGAGAAAAAACGTAATTACGGCTAATGCCATTAGAAAAAAAAAAACATTGGAAGTTGGGACTAAGTCTACCGATCCTTTGATGGTAGATTTATACACGTGGACTGATTAAAGGTGTACGTCAGATATTTTTGGTACACTTAGATGTAGTCTTGGTACACTTATCGGTCACTGTAGATGGTAGACTTAGTTGTAGTGTTGGTACATTTATCGGTGGACGTAGATGAAATCGATTCGTTAGATTAAGTTGGTAGAGGAATTTCCCTTTGATGATAGACTTTTGTTTTAAGCGCGTGTAGCGGCAAACATAACAGGGTGTTTAGATATTTATGGTAGACTAATGTCATGTTGCGACAGATTTATGCGACAGCCTTCTCTCCTTACAGATATTTTTGGTATACTTTGTTTGTTTTTTGAAATAGTTTTCGTAGTGTTGTGGTAGGCTTCTTGTCCGTGGTAGATTTAGTAAGCAAGATTGACAGCTGTAAAGTCTTACCAGAATAACACGAATTTGTTTGAGCTGGCAAAGACAGTCGAGCGTTGCGATAGACTTATTGGAAGAAGATCTAAACACCTTTCTTGTTCTTCCGATCTATGGTGTTCATGTAATAAAGTTTGTAGCAGATTCATCAATCGTGTTCTGTTTGTCTGCCGGAGCAAACGTCTTTATCCTACTCAGTTTCTTTAATCTTTGATCTCGGTTCATCCATGGGAGAGCAAGATATCGTATTGGCGTGTGGGAGGTGGAGGGTAGACAAAAAGCGCTGGTTGTTTGATGTTGATACTAGGAAAGGGTGCAGGATTATAGTTGCCGATAAAGAAACAAAGTTTGAAGACTTTACTGCTATGGTGTACGATGACTTTGGTTTCTGTGAAAGAACTTCCGCGATAAAGTTGAGTTATATGTTAGATAGATATAAAAAAGCGGATGTTATATGCCACCGGTGATTGTTTCGAATGGTCGGCAGTTTCAAAACTTTCTCAAACAGCATAGGAGTGAACTCATCCGGCTATGCGTTGAGATCGAAGCTAAATCTGGTGAAACCTTGTTCGAGGAAGTTAAAGAGAAAACCCCTGAACCAACACCCAAGACCCCTGAAGTCGTTGTAGATGATTTCGTAGGCGTGGCAGAGAAAATGGGAGAGAAAGATGATGAATACGAGAGTGGGAAGGAAGACGGTGAAGATAATGTAGGAAATGATTTAGATGAAGATGAAGCAGATGACGAGGACAACAGTAGATTTGATTACTGTGACGACAGCGATGGTGCAAGTTCAGGGGATGAAGACTATCTGCTGTACTCCAACTTCGCCCCGGATGAAGCAGAGGAATCATTGGACGACGGACCTGGGGGTGGGTCTTGTATAGAGGAAAATGTGTGTAACACAGAATCAAATAACCGTACCCGCAAGAATAACTCTGCAACTGATGCAATTGAGAAGGAGGTTCGCAAATTAGAAAACGGAGGTGGTGATATTGCTGTGGGGGATAAGTTTGATAGCAAAGAAACGTTGGTGGCAAGGTTGAGGGTGCTGAGTGTATTAGATAAATATGATTACAATGTTCGATATTCAACGCCCGTTTTGTTAATCGTTGAGTGTTGGGTAAAAGGTTGTAAATGGAGAATACGGGCTTCAACCATGGGTGATTCGCCGGTGTTTCATATTCGCATATATTGTCGTGAACATACTTGCTCTGTTACGGAACGATATGGCCGTAGCCGTAATGCTAAACCACCAATCCTAGCTCAATTATACAAGGATTATGTTGGTGGTGTGGGAAGTTCTGTTTTGCCAAATCTTGTTGGGGATGGGCTCAACCTACGATATGGTGTACAGGTTGGCTACTGGAATACTTGAATATGTTTGTTTTTTGGTTGGCTCTGTGAGTGTACTTGTTTGTAGGGTGTACAAACAGATCGTAGCTTAATAAGTTTGTTGAGTTTGTCAGAAATTAGTTGATTCTATGGCCTGCACTGCACATATATATAATTCGATCTAGTTGATATTGTTTAGTGCTGATGTCTTTTACTGACCATTTTCATATAATAGCTTGGCTACTGGAAGGCACATCGTACACTTAAAAAGGCGCGGGAGTATGTTAGGGGTACACCTGAAAGTGGATACGCTGAATTACCGGCATATTTATACAGGCTGAGGTCCTCTAATCCGGGGACCCTTACTAGACTGGTCGTTGATGCAGAAGACAGATTCAAGTATGTTTTCATTGCGATTGCTGGATGCATTAAGGGTTTCAGGTATATGCGGAAAGTTGTAGTTGTAGATGGAACCTTTTTGAAAGGTGAATTCAAAGGGACTCTTCTGATAGCGACAACACAAGATGGGAATTTTAATATTTTCCCTCTGGCGTATGCGGTTGTTGATACAGAGAACGACGTGTCGTGGGAATGGTTCTTTACTCAATTAAGTAGTGTCATTCCTGATGATGAAGAGCTTGCACTGATATCTGACCGTCATAAATCTATTGGTAAAGCTATCGCTAAAGTGTACCCCCTGGCAAGTCGAGGAATCTGCACTTATCATCTTCACAAGAATATTATCCTGAGATTTAGTGGGAGCGAAACATTCCGGCTGGTAAAAAAGCAGCTGCAGCGTACCGTGTAGTTGATTTCGAAGAAATTTTCCAGCAAATTCAAGAAGCGAATCCGCAACTGCATGCTTACTTGGTTCGTGCAGATGTAACCAAGTGGAGCAGGGCGCACTTTCCTGGTGATAGGTACAACTTCACCACGAGCAACATTGCAGAATCGCTAAACAAAGTTCTGAATCCTGCCAGAGCCTATCCCATTGTAGAGTTACTAGAAGCTGTTCGGAATATGTTGACACGTTGGTTTGCTACAAGGAGAAAACAAGCTGCCGCAATGCCAACTTTACTCACCAAAGGAGTGGAGAACCTGTTACAGGTGTGACATTCATTAACATATCCATCAATATATATGTTAACGAAAGGCCTGAAAAATGTTAGTGGATATGTTTTGTTGTTTTGGTTATATGAACTTACGCTTTGATTTACTCATAGGCACGTATTGAACAGTCAAGGCGTCTAAAGGTTCAAGAAATTGATGAAGATCGATTTGAAGTAAGTGGTGGTAACTCAACGCATGTTGTCAATCTGAGGTATAAGAGGTGTTCATGTAGGCGTTTTGATCTAGAGAGGATGCCATGCGTACATGCTATCGCAGCCGCATATACGGCCAACGTATCAGTTATAAACCAGCACCATCCATACTTCCGCAGAGACAGCCTCTGCAGTGGGTATGCGGAGGCGATAATGCCGATAGATATATCCTGCATCGTTCCTACTGATATTACACCGTCCAGATGTAAACCGCCTTTTGTTAGGAATCCTCCAGGAAGGCCAAAGATGACGAGGAGGAAGTCTTTTGTCGAGGTTGCGTTGGAGACGAAGCGGCCCCGCAAACAGCATGCTTGTTCTCAGTGTCAACAGGTTGGCCACAACCGTACAACATGTCCAGCTAATACGTAGTGCATGGGCGACAATAGACGTGTTATCTTTTATTGGCGTGAGGATAATACTCTTTTTTCGTAAGTGCCAACATAGCCCTTTTTTTTTTCTAAGCCCACATTTTTGTTACTATAATTGTTGGAGAAATTGTGGCCGGCTGCCCTAAATGGGCCTATTACTCGTGTGGGCTTTTTAGAAATCTCAAGCATACGGTTTTCTGTTTGAATAAGAAGTTTTTTAAAGCGAAATATATCTGTTTGTGGGCTTTATGGTCCATTAGAGAGAACATAATGCGGTGGTTGGATAGTGTTGACATGTTCACTTATCGTAGATAACTATTGTTATGTACGTACATATATTGCAGTGTACTAAATTTTAGATTTTGTATACAAAACATAACCATACATTATCCATAATCAGCGTAACATTGGGTTCACTCAAAAGTACAAACATACCGGGGTGTAAAATAGTTAATAAATTGCATAGATCTGTGCCGGTTCTTTAAATAAATTTGCTACACTCTTTGAGTTCTCCCTTTCGCCCATCCAGTTCCTTTATTCTCAAGGGTTTGCATTCTCCCCTACGTGCTCCATTACATGTTCTATATAGTAACGTCCAGCGATTTCAGATCTGCGGTATATATAGAAAGTGTATTAACGTATTTGATAGTAGCAAGAAATACAATTACGTCTTTTAGTAGGAAAACAAAGAGCTTACATCTCCTTGTGATGTTCCATTCCCTCGAAATCTGGTTTTATATAGAACAGCGAAGAGGCGGTTGTGTTGACGAGGCAAGGAGCACCTTCAGAACATTTACAGAATTAGTTGTATATGGTTTGACAAGGCTGGTTTCCTTATCTGATCTATCAAATCGAACATACCTTCGTAGCTTCCAACCTTCCAGAACCGCAAAATACAAAATACGGGTTCAGATGTAAAAGTAAGATGACACCCGAGTGCTTCCCAAGCATTTATGAAGCGAGCAGCATAATCATCTAGGGCACGACACTTTAGGGTTTCATTCCTACGATTTTCTCATGTTAATATTGAACGGGAATACGAAATAACTTTAACTGTAAATGTATTGAAAAGGTAGCACAAATCTTCTTTACCTCCCATTCAGTAGGGTGAGGACAACTTCATTGGCCGCATTTGCCCCCTCGAGGAATCTTTTGTCTTCCACCCCAACTACACACCCACAGATGTCTGATTCGGGGTAGACACATACTTTAAATGTTACGACCTATGTATTTTGATATGAAATTCTCTACTAACCTATTTATTTAGTATGAGACCTAAAAACTAGTGATAATCACAAATATATCTATTAAAAAATTTTCAACCGATTTGTGTAATTGAAAATTGAAGATAAGCGTACCGAATGATATGGGATGGGTAATTCTCCCTCGAGATATATCACCCAAATCTTCGAAACGGAAGTAGTGTTTTTGATTCACCTGTGGGAGCAGGCCCATCGTCGACTCATCAGTAAATTTGATTTGGAAAGGATGATGTGTGTTCCTCTCCCTAAGTGTTGGCTGGATGACCTTGAAATTTCTAATTTCATACCAATCACCATCATAGATATACTTCCTCATATTCTTATAGGTCCCTGGTAAAAACGCCACCTCGATTGTGTCACCCTACAAGTTGCATATCAATTGTGTATAAGACCATTGCGTTGGTTAACAACTTCGTGCAAATATTTTACATAGCAAAGTGGACTAACCCGTGTATCAGCAAGGAGCAGAACCCGCTTCCAAAAGAACTCGGTAACATACCACGAATTCAAGACCTTCGCTTGGATAATCCAATTCGTTTTTCCTGGTCTAAGATCAGCGATGGCATCAACTCTATACTCCATGGTTTTTCTGATAAGATCCAGTTACTCGTGTCTACCCTGGGTTTGGAAAGGAGACAGGGTGTTGCTATTTAAATAAAACAAAACGTCGCGACTCTTGGCTTTCTTTGTTTTTCTTCGGGTTTAGATTTCAAATTTACTTTAATTCGTAGTTTACGTATTAAAAAACCATAAATTGCCGGTCCAGCAACATTGGAGGCCCAATGCGAAAAGAAATTGTATTGTTTACTTTTAAATTGTTTTTCTCAGTAAGGCCGATGTAATTTTTGAAATTTTTAAATGGGTTCTCAACTCAAACTCTAAAAATTGAGGCCTTCTGATGTGCGTTCGAATGGGCTTATTAAATTTGACCGAATGTTGTTTGAGTTCAAGAAATAAACAACAAATCCATACCGACTGGGCTTATCAAAATTGAGCCCCGATACCTTGAAATCATAGGGATGTGAACACTTCCCGACTTCACCAAGCGAATGCACAGTAGTAACAAAATTATACATTTCTCGTACCAAACGTATGGACCCATGTACCCACACACACTTTGTTGTACATACACAATTGGCAGATATATCTATTGTGTATAGTTCTTTTGCAAGATAGAACAGTTACAAAAGGAAAGGAAACAACATCAAGTGGTACATGCTTAAAAATAAGTAGAAGAGAAAACCATTGAAACAAAAGGCCGGATTTAGTCCGCGTAAAGCCTATGACGTAGATATTAGTACTGCGTTTATAACAGAAGGCATTTAGATGAAACGTTTAGGGCGAAACATCTACAGAGATAATATAACTAAAGGAGCTCGGATATAGATTTCGCCAACCACCAAAGGCCGCAATTGTTGCACACCATGTCATAGTCTCGATAGTTGAGAGAGTACAGACCATGCTCCAATAAACACAATTTAGCACATTCCGGAGATGGGATCAAAGGGGCAATCGGATAGACGAAAGTATCCTTGTACGTGTTTTGTCGCGCCGTCTGATATCTACCCAGCAACATGAACAACTCCCTGCTCAAAATCCTTGTTTGAGTTGTATTTAGTTGGTAGTGGTATTCCAAAAACAGGTACAGATAATGACCCGCCATGTCGAGGTTCCCATGTAACATTGAAAAAAATCCACATGCTAGTGTGGCATCATCTCTTGCGGGTACGTTACGACTTAGAAGTGCAATACCTCCCTCAATGTCGCTTTCCTCGGCAACAACCCGGAGACCTTCGTAATAGATTGCCTTTTCGTTCCCAGCGTCAAGGCATTTTTGGAAGATACGCCGGTGCATCCCTTCCTCTTTTATTCTACGATTTCGATGATGTAATTTTTGGAACCAAGAAGGATGGCAAGTAATGCTGGAGATGTTAGCATCCTTGAGAACTTGAGGCCTAAGCGCTGTTTTGACTCCTCGAGGTCCTGCCTTGACTATTGGAGCTAGGTAGTTCAAACCATCAACTGCGAGAAACCCGAAGATGATAATCAACATCTCATCTGGTAGATGAGGCATTTTTTGAGACGCAGACGCCATCTTGCTGTGATTTTTCAGTAGGAACTACAACTTGTACAGAAGGGTGTTTGAAGAACACAAAGTTCAGGTTGCACTCGGTGGGTCTGGTAATTATAATTTATAGAACGCTAACGAGATACGTATTTAAGCTAACACCCTACCCGTTTATTGTTGTAATGCGCCGAGACAAACGTCACTTACTACTGTTTAGGGTAAAACTCGCTGAGATATAAATCACATCACGCTGAGATAACACGACTTGGGGGGTAGGAGTTGTCACTTCTTTCAACCTACTGCTGTCATGTCTACCCTAAGTAGAGCCTAGCGGAATTTAAGAGAAATAATTGTCTAAGTAGTGTATAACGAATTTGACATCCGTTATTATGGTGGCGCCACGTATATACTAATACGAAATAGAAGAATCTGCGTCACCGGATATATTTATAATTAATTTGCATAAAGGGGGTTTTGCTCACCCAAACAATAATTGCATAAAGGGAGATAATGCCTCAACTATTCCATCCCATTCTACGAACACGCAAATTGCAAAATCTAATACGTACAAGGCCTTAAAGTATATACTATTGTACGTACATTAAACGTACATTCTATTGAACGTACACTGAAATTTTAAACGTTGTTATTACACTAATATCTTTCAGGTTGTGTACGTCTTAGTATTATATATAAGTGGTTAGGTATGAGTTTTAGGCACCCAACCTCTTAGTTTTCGTAAACAACATATTAAGTAGAGATAGATTCCGCGTTCTTATTTTGGATACAACCTACGTGTTACATGAACCAAAATGGTACTACAACAGGGAGACATTGTAAACGGATTTAGTTGCCGTAGAAGGATTATAGAAGATTATAGTAGTAGACTTCAAACCCGTAATATGGTTATGACACGTGTATACTAATAGGGGATGTGGGGGATCATATATTGTTATGATGTAAAGAGGCCTAAAATATTAACGGCCCATTAAGATTCTCAAAACGACACTCCATCTACTTTGTTAGTGGATGTTTTAAAATCTTAATAATTAGTGGTTTGATGTCACCTCGCCATATTTGCTTAAATTATAAACTTTTGTACGTACACTAAACGTACTTACTCTTGAACGTACACAGAAATTTAAAACGTTGTTATTACACTAACATCTTTCAGGTTGTTAACGTCTTACTATCCTATTTAAGTGATCTTGCAAAGTGAAGGTACGAGTTATATAGTTTTATATTCATAAATCATCTCCGATGGTCACATTTAGGCACCCAACCTCTTAGCTTTCGTAAACAACATATTAAGTAGCGATAGATTCCGCGTTCTTATAATAATGATAGGCCGTAGAAGGATTCTAGAAGATATAAGAACTGCGTTGACAACAGGAAATTCGTTAGATATTAAATTTACGGCGAAACATATTATGAAAAAAAATTACTACAGGATCTCGGACATAGCATTCAACAACCACCAGAGGCCGCAATTTTTGCAGACAATGTCATAATCTTGATAGTTGAGAGAGTAGAAACCATGCTCCAATAAACACGATAATCCACATTCACGATCAGGGATAAAGGGAGCAATAGGATAGACGATTTTGCCCCTGTATGTGTCTACACGCGCCGTCTGATATCTACAGAGCATCCGGAACACCGCCTTGGCCAGAAACCTTGCTCGTAGAGATTTAAGTGGGTAGTGATGTGAATCAAACAGTTGAAGAAAATGTGTAGCCATCTCGCAGTTCCCATCTAACATCGAAAAAAACCCACAAGCGAGTGTCGGTATACATTCCGCGGGAACGATACGTGTTAGAATTGCGATACCTTCCTTAATGTCTTCCACCTCGGCAACAACCCGGAAACCTTCGAAAAAATTGCACGAGGGTTGCCAGCAAGTAGGCATTTCTCGAAGATACGCCTGTGGATCCCTTCATTTTGGACTCTACCATTTGGGTGATGTGGTGCTTGAATCCTCGTCGTATCCCAGCATAAGCTGAAGATGTTAGCAACCTTTAAAACTTGGGGAGAGAGCGCCGTTTCTACACCTCGATGACCTGCCTTCAGTATTGGAGCGAGGTACTCCAAACCATCAACTGCGAGAAAGCCGAGGATTTTAATCAATATATCATCGGGTATATCAGGCATTTTTCGAGTTGCAGTCGTCATTTTCACTTGATTTTTTAAAACAATGTTTCGTATGTGTTGTAACTTGTGGAGGGTACTGTAAATAAAGGGAGAGTTGTAGTTGGGAGTTGCAGGGTTTTTAATAATTATGGCAATGAACGGCGACATGCATAAGTCCCCTTTTAAGTTTCTTTTTTTTTTTAATCCGCGTTATGCATAATTTGATTTTCCTATTTTGTTTAATACTAATACAAGTTACTAGAACGCACATAATTCGACATAGAGAGAGGTCAAACTATAGCCTAAATACGAACCACGTGTGAATATATTATTTGTTCACACCCTTAGTTCTCACTGTGACCAGATTTCGTAACTTCGTAATGATTACAAACACATCATGTTAAACGTACTCATCAAGACACATCGATGACATATAAGTCACATCCCTTAAACAACTCTTCTACGTCTTCCCATACAAGACTTTTGCGGGTATCAGTTGTCACATCGCAGTTGCCAACTGATGTCATGTCTGACAATTGACGTTAAGCTGAGCGGGTAGTGAATAATCGAGATTGAGATAGTAGATTATAGTAGTAGACTTCAAACCCGTAATATGGTTATGACACGTGTATACTAATAGGGGATGTGGGGGATCATATATTGTTATGATGTAAAGAGGCCTAAAATATTAACGGCCCATTAAGATTCTCAAAACGACACTCCATCTACTTTGTTAGTGGATGTTTTAAAATCTTAATAATTAGTGGTTTGATGTCACCTCGCCATCTTGTCACGCAGTTATATCAAGTATCATTTATATCCAAACCAAATACTTCCCCAACCATATCAAACGATTGTATTATAAAATCGTTTGCATTACAAATGTGCACATAATACTTTCACTACAAATATGACCAACCCAAATCTTCCTGACGATCTGTTGGCGCGAATAGCTAAACTAATGGCAGCAAAACACTGGTGGTACATGCAGTCACTCCTACGTTCGGGAAATAGAGGCAAAACTATAGTTTACCGTCGCGACGTCTTGAAAGAGGCAAACATCTTCAACATGTGCAGTGACCCCGATGATATCATGTTTGGTGGTCGACACCGGAAGTTTTTTGAAAGGTGCCTTCAAGCGGAAAATCCAACGGCCATATATTATGAAGGCCTTCGGCTTGCAACAAAAGATGGGAACTTTGAAGGGGCCGTAAATTTACTCCTGCGTAACGTACCAACACATGCCGACGCTACTCTTGCGTCTGCCATGTTGTGCATCTGTAAAGGGTCCGGAGTCCAGGCGGGTCATTTGCTTCAGCTGTTTTCTATAAAACACTACCCACTTGACTCCGAAGAGGTTGGAGATATGTGTGAAGAACTCATCACTGAGCTTACTCACTATGGAGCATCACACAATACAACTTATGGTGGGTATTTTGACTACCCTGATGTTGGGGAAATAACAACTCCTAAGTGCGCACTAAAATGCGCGCTTTCAATCAGGAAGAAATACGTACGCCGTATGGTGGCCCCTTACAAGCATCGTTGCAGGAAATGCACAATCTGGTGGTGCGCTCGCCGAATTAGTCAAATGCTTTGGTAGTTTTAAAACGAAACATGTTTGCATTTCCTCGTTTCCGTGTACACCTTATATCCTATCAATTCTGATTTTAATATTTAACGAAGTATTTTGTCAGCGACTACTCTTAGCAGAATAAGTCAAGCTAATAAAGGTAACCACGAACTTTGTTAGATGTGATAACTGCCTATTAGGGTTTAGTAAAACTAATAGTTTATCGAATATCTTATTCTGTACGATACATGGCTAAGACCTACATCAACAGTTACATGCACGTGTAGCTCGAATTGAATATTACCCTTTTATACTTACAATTGAAACCACTATATCTAATATATAATATAGGGAAATTAACAATATGTTTGTATCTAATAGTTGCGTATTTAATGCAATGACATGTTGCTATTTTTAATGCAAACTGATTTGACGTCCATATAAGTGAATTTTACTTATATACGTACACGAGTACCAAAGAACCAACATAGCTTGTTGGCTACTTTTGGCGTGTCTAATAACACATAATTGAATCATTACATTTTTATATAAATATATTCCTATACAATCAGTACATTTTACTGTTAAATACCACCGAGTTAATTACCTGTTATAGTAAAAATAAAATTACCACTGTTCTCACTATATATAGATGTGTGTACGTAAGAAGATGTTTTATTCCCTACACACAGCAAATACCATCCACAGCCCATATCGTCTCCAAGATAAAAAAAAAAAAAAAAAAAAAAAAAAAACAATGAACACCCCTTCCTTCGAGATATTCCTGCCCATCAAGCTGCCAAACCCTACAAGCCTCCTTGTCAATTTTATTCCCGTATCTGTCACTCCTATCCCCGTATTGGTCGAGGCGCTGAACACTGTCGACCTCCAAACTGTTCAACTTCGTCCGTTCATCACGTGGCCACGGTTCATCACTATGGAGTCTAAGTTCAGGCCCTACTTTGAGCTTCTCCTATACAGGGGCCACATCGTAGCGAACTATCTTGAGGGCGTCAGGCTAGCTTCAAACTCCCCACCTTTGCTGAAGGTATGGCAAAGCTACGCTATTTTGCACCAACGGATCCGTATGCGAATTTTGCTTATGTGCTGTTCGCAACGTTTACCGGCCAAGTGACGGAGGCCGAGGCGTTTGGCAACATTTTCTGGTTCATGGTCCCTCACATGAACACCGCCGTTGAAGTCGCTGGCCTGGTTATGTACCATGTTGCGAACCTCCATCTCGGTGGTCCCCTTTTTGAAGTGATATCGTCGCCTTCTCGTTTCCTCCACCGTAGGTGTACTTGCAGTAGCTACCTCACCGGGTGTAAGTCCTGTTTTTCTACTGGTATGCACAGGAGTTGCGCCCGTACTTTTAAGATCCTCTTTTCATGTTTTTATTTTTTGCGGATTAACCTTAGTGACGACGTTTTCAAATAGGTTAATGTATAAATATTATGTACTTGATGGTTGTTTTTTCTTTTTGGGTCCCCGAACCGTTATCCGGTGTATGCCGGAGTTTTTTAAGAATCAACGTATGTAATCAACGTACGTCTTGTTTTATTTAATAACATACCCTACAAATTTTCGATGTACGTACGACCGCTCATATAAGTTCACATGTGCGTACCAGACGTATACAACAGCACATTAAAACACTAAAAATAAAAAAACTTTAATATTTATACATTGGAGATTATAGAACTAAAGGATCTCACATATAGATTTCGCCAACCACCAAAGTCCGCAATTAGTACAGAAGATGTCGTAATCTCGAAAGTTTATAGAGAAGAAACCGGATTGGATACAACAAATGGCGGCACAGTCCGGGTTAGGGATGAGGTGAGTAGATGGATAGACGAATGTATCCTTGTACGTGTTTTGAATTGCCACCTGGTATGTAAACAACAGGCGAAACACAGACTTGCCTACAAATCTGACCCCATGCGATTTGAGAGGAAAGTGATGTGCATCAAATAAGTGAAGAAAATGAACCGCCATCTGTTCGCTTCCATATAAAATAGAAAAGATACCGCATGCCAGTGTTGCCTCAGCGTCCGCGGGAACGTTACGAGATAGAACAGAAATGGCTCGCTTGATGTCTCTCTCCTCCGAAACAATCCGGAGGCCCTCGTAGTAGATTGCAACTTCGTTTCCAGCTTTAAAGCATTTTTTGAATATACGCCTATGAATCCCTTTATCTTGAGGGCCACCATTTGGGTCGTCTGACGTTTGGATCAATATCGGATCCCAACAGATGTTGTAGATGTTTGCATCCTTTAGAACATAGGGGTCGAGCACCGTCTTCAGTCCTCGCCGACCCGACTTCAAAATTGGAGCAAGGTGCGACAGCCCATCTACTGCGAGAAGCCTAAAGATTTCGAGTAAAATATCATCAGGGAGATATGGGAGCTTATTGTGTGCTTTCGGCATTTTTCTTTTTTGAGATTTCGTTATCGGAGCTATTATATATGCTTCAACAATAAAGGAGGTAGGTTGTGAAATTTGTATATATACTGTACAATATAATTACTCTGCGTGTCCTTTTAGCACAATGCGGCTTGAAGAATAAAGTTACACAGAGTAATTAGTTGGGAAAAGGTGTACGTAATGCTTACGCAACATCATAGTGATTCACACGATAAAGGTTTTCTCTCGTCGTCTCGGTAACCAGAAATATATACTGTACTCGTTCGGCAAAGTTTATAATTATTACTTGCTTAAAAAGTGATCAGTAAACACTATGATGAGATAATAGTCATTTCAAAATATAAGTAATAATGATTTTACACAAAAGAAGATGTCAAATCCCTGCATGTACTTGTCGCATTTAATGCTATAGCTATTGGCTGTTCCGGACGTCAAATTGGAAAGTTGTGTAGTTCGTATATCTTTTGTCTCAAATCCGGTTTGTAGAAAAAGACACGTTTCCGTACTAGCATATTTTACAAATAATATTACACGAGTTCTCTAACTTTTTAAATCCAATATGTTGCTGTTCAAGATAGATATTACTTTTTAACTGCAGTTTATTTGTCTTTTTGTGGTTAATGCATGAGAAAGACATGCATAAATTGTATACCTTATTATTATGCTCTTCACCCTTAATCTAGAAAAGCTAAATATTTGATCTACCTTTCGTGGAATTATTAACTTGCGATGGTTGCTGAGATTCATTTAGTGGTCGTTTGGTCAGTTGAGGACGTTACTTTTAAGTGTATCATTTGCAAAAGTACAAAATAAACGTTACATCCACATTTTATTTTCCCCCCGTTAGATGTTTGTGGGTGCATCGTAAATGTGGACGTCATAAGAAGACGGTTCGATGGCAGGTGTATTGAAGTTGTCTTCACTCTCCTGAATGGCAGGTTAAGTACCTATTATGCTATACACATAGTAATATACATATATATATATATTTGAATTTCATAGGTTTAAATGGGAAAGCAACTGAGCGTTAATGCAGGAATGAAAGTGTCAAATGTCGTCTCACAAACTTCTATGCCCATCAATTCCTCTCTGATTGGGAATCAAAGGGATGTCATGTTCTCCACAAATCCGAGCCAGTGTTTTGTGTCTTCCGGTTCTTTAAGGTTGGGAGTTATGAAGGTACGTCAGATGAAATTGATATTATGATAGAAGCAAGTACATGTAATTTGTCTAGCAACTCAATTACGTAATTGTGTGTAGGCGTACCATGTCTTGTACACACCGAAGCGTCTTCTAAATTCTTCATTCGAGCAGATTTCGAAGGACTTGGACATCACAAGGAGATGTAAGTTGATATTATATTAATAATTGGTATGAAAGCGTATGTGTTCTTATCTGTTCAGAGTCTCACATGTACATTTAATTTTTAAACTTATAGAAGTGAGTTTGCTGCAAAACACTACATTAACAATGTGATGGGACACGATGGGACAACAATTGAAACAATTGCCCAGGAAGGAGAAAGCTCCGGAACCCATACAGAATCTGCACGGACGTTCGTCAGACTGTCCGCGGAATGAGGAATGAAAGTGTCAAATGTTGTTTTCTATTTTAAATATTTGTTTAATTTCGTGAGAATATGTACAATGGTTTTATTATTACAACGTACTCTATCCTATTTATTCAATATTCGAATAATTGTTGAAATTAAGATAGAAAATAATAGGGAGAGTTTTATTAAAATTGTTATTATTAGTAGCTATTTCACAAAAATATTAGTAAATGTTTATTTCTTCTTGGACATTAAATAAAATAAAAGAAATGACTGAATGCTTCTACTATCTCCTAATAATAAGACGAATCTTTGTATTGTCTTATCAGAAAGATAATTTATTCCCCACACCATAGTTGATGTACGTTGGAAGTCATAATATACATCGATAGTCGTCTACGTACAGAAGCTTAAATATTCGTACAATCAATACTAGTGAATAGCACCCCTCTGGAATGATCTACTTCAGAGGAAGTGATGATAATTACGTAACTGGATACACATCAAATAAACATAATGATGAGAAAAGTATCATATCTAAAGCAACAATAAATACGACTCTCTTCGAAGTTGTCACATCAGAGAACCTACAAATGTCATAGTCTAGGCTTAGGGTTAGCTGATGGTTGAGATACAGCCGATATTAAACGAATACGAATATAATGAATTTGAAATCCGATAACACGAAAGTGACACGTGGTTCGCACTACTAATTTGTTTTAGTAATTATAATCGAGTAGGCGTGCATGAGAGCTCATAAACCTAAAATGGGTTCCTTCGTAATTAAGTTGTTAACAATAGGGTAATTTAAAACGACGTCATATATAAACTTTTATAAATTCCCACGATTTTCGCCTAACTCCCCACCACCTCTCACATCGTAGGTTTTATTAGCGGCGGTTTCCGTCTATTTGGTTCTGCACATACTGCACATATTGCTATTAACTCCCAAAAAATGGCGACTTCTAGCCGTAAGAAGATTGATCTGCCAGACGAGATCTTGATAAAAATAGCCACGCATCTCGTAGTTGATGGGTTATGGCGAGCACGCCCATTATTTACGGCTGGTCGGCGAGGAGTGGATGCGGTGCTTGCACGAGAAGTTCTGAAGGTTGCCAGCATCTACGAAATCTGTGAACATCCTTCTTCATTCCAAACGACAAGGAAGCCAAATGGTGAACTTCAGGAAGAAGGGATTCACAGGCGTATTTTCGAAAGATGCTTGGACGCAGGGAACACAATAGCAATCTACAACGAGGGGCTACGGATCGTTGCCGAGGAGCAAGACATTGAGCGCGGTATCGCACTATTAAAAAGAACGTTCCCGAAGATGCCGAGTCCACTCTCGCATGTGGAATTTTCTCTATGTTATATGGGGACGAGCAGATGGCGGTTCGTTTTCTTCACCAATTTGATGCACATCACTATCCACTCGAATCAGAGGGAGTACGGCTTATCGGGGAAGATCTGTTCCAACGGTTGAGTGTGTTTAAGACGGCGCGTAAAAACACGTACAAAGATTCTTTTGTATATCCCTCCAGTTCGTTGATCCCTTCCCCGGACTGTGCCACGACTAGTTGTTTGAGATGGGGCAGGTTATCGACCGACACAAGTTATTATGACATCATCTGTGTAAATTGCGGAGTGTGGTGGGTGGGCAAATCTATATGTGAAATCCTCTAGGTGTATCGTCGGTTCCCTTCTGTGTTGCTGTTTCTCCTCGCCACGTATGTTTCATTAGATAATTAAAATTACTATGTAATGAAGATGTTAATTAACGTGTATGCCAATATCTGACGTTTTGCTCGTTTTGCTCCTTTTGTTCGAAAAATGTGTACTAGATGTCGTACTGCTCCTTATATTAACAAAAAAATTGTAAAATGGCAATTTCCTAGCTTCGAACCATCCATATAGACGACGTGTACTTAGTTTCACCGGGTAAACACAAAAAACTATCAACAGTGCCGGCCCAACCAGTTTTGCCCATTAACAAACAGTAGGAAAAAAAGTTCCTTATACAACTTTACAAGGGCTCGAACTCGTGACACTGAAGGACAATGAAGTCCAATCCTACCAATGTACCACCGCACCTTTTATGATATTGATTCCCTAAAATCACTAATATAATATGTATCATAAAGCCCTTGATTTACGGGCTTTATTAAAGGACCGGCACTGTATCAAGCTTACGACGCCGTTCGCAACTATTGGCAAAACGACACAACTTGTAAAAGTTCATGTTGTTTTTCAATACAAAAAACGACACAATACATAAAGTTCTATAAAAGGCCAACCGAATATAATAGATATATTATAAGATTCAGGGAAATTAGGGTTCATTGAACTGATTTGGGGGAAACAGAGAGAGCCGCTTTTGTAGATGTTGGATTAGATTTTGAGAGTTGGATATTCGGATAATAATTTAAAGTTCCTCTTTTATTTATTTTCACTCCTTCAATTACGTTATCAGTTTCGTTCTTAATGTCTTCTTTGCCAAACACGAGTCCAGTCGAGTATGACGATGCGGAGTATGGGATCCCGGCTGTTTGTTACTGTGGGAAACGCCAAACCTACAACCTTCTTTTACGAGGACAAACCCAGGGAGGCTTCACTACACTTGTAGAAATAGAGAGGTAAGTGATTTACAGTTTCGCCGAGGTTGATTAAAGATCAGATTTATTCGCATAACTTAACTTTCGTAAGATTATTTTTAAATTAATGCAGGATGGGGACTATCACATTTTTAAATGGTGGGATGAAGCTATGATGGAGGAACTGAAAACAGTGAAGGAAGATTTTCTAAAGTTAAGTAGTTTGAATTTGCGTGAAACGCTTCAGGCACAAAAGAGGACATTGCTAACATCTTAAATATGCACAAGGAAAATCAGATGGAGTTGGAAAGGATGAAGACGTTGATTGCGTACAAGAGTGATGGATTAATTATGAAATTTAAACTGACCAATGTGTTTGTTGCGACTTTGTTTATACTAGCAACAATGACCTATTTCTTAATGTAGTTTTGTCGTTTTATTAGAGTAGTATTTTGGGTTGTGGGTTAATTGTTTGAAATCAAGTTATAAACGTTATATTTGGTTTAGTGACATATTTTGTCGTCTAAAAAAAAAAAACTGTTTGGAACCTTGTCGTCTTAATATTATCGACCAAACCCTTCCAATTAATCATAAACATTTGTACACGTTTGTACACATACGTCTAACATTAAAGGTTGGCAGTATTAGGAACATGCTAACCAAATTAAAATAAATATATATAATTAACCATGCGTATTACACAAAAACATTTTACATCAAAATATTCCTATCCACGTTAGATAGATTGTTTGGATGTAGGTAATAAAGATAATATAAAGAGTTCAGCAATGTGGTTTAGATGTTTATAATGTAAGCAACATTGACAAATGGAAACATAGGCTACGAATCGTCTTGACTCGGCTCGCGCTGGTCGAAGTATTCCAACCGGAGTTTGAAATCTCTAACCTCAGGGAAGGGTGGTTCAAATATCACTTTAGAAACACCCGGTTGACTAACCACTTCCATCCCTCCTGCGGTGTGGAAAAATAAGGAAAAAGGGTAACCAAAATTAGTTTTATGCAGTAATCTTATATTTAAAAGGTAAATTGTTTTAAATACGTTTGCCTAATCAGTACCTCCATCCTTAAACTTGGGCCTCCAGAATCGCAAGACTACAACTGGTTTGCCTCCGCATAGCCATAAATTGCGGACGAAATCATCGACCATCTCATCATACGCCACACATGGCAAGTGATGACCCCACACAGAGACACCTTACGTTAATATCCCGATATATCTTTAAAGTGTGTGAAAGCTAATAATCGCAAAAACGACTCACTCAAGATTCGTCAATGAAAACCGTATCAACCGGGTTCTCTCGGCAAAACGTGGAGCAGTTGGATCGTCCACCAATATTCTTCGTTCGACGTCAGTAACTTGCCCCATCGTGTCTATGGTGTCATGTCATTAGAATTATGGTACTGGATATGATATTACAAACCGGAACAACACAATGCAACGTTACCTAAGCAGCAGTTCTGGGTCCAAGGAGGCCATCGTTCGTAAATTTGGTCGAAGGGGACGTAATCGATGTAGTGATTGGTCGACAAGCAACGAATGTTGTCCACAACCGTGTCAGCAGTGAATTTGATCCGGTAGTTGGAAGCCACGACCTTCACAGCGGATGTGTCGTCAGTGACGACGAAATTAGAGAAGGTTTTCCACAAACCCTCCTCAATCTCCGCACAGAACTGGGGCAAGGTCCTCGCTGATTGTTGCCTGCATCTTATCTCCCTACGGTGGGGGAAAAAGTTCAACCATAATGTACATGTATCATTTAATATTAAGTGCATATAATATGATGATGAGACGAGTCACTTACGAAAACATCCGAAACAACCATTTCAAAGGTGACGATGTTCGCTTCTCTCTTTCTCCACTTGCGGATGATCTTAACAGAAACCTTCCAATCAGATCGCCACGTGGAGATCGGATAGCCTGTCGAAATGCACCATGACTTTGTTGCACTTATGTTTACTTATCGATGTGATATTTTGGTTTTGAGAGACGAATACATGTGGGTGTGAATTTGTCTTCTTATATAAGCAGCGAACAAACACAAACGGATGTATCATATTGTGGTTTTTCAAACGTCGTGACTGCAATCCAGACAGATACATAGCATTTAGATAATTGACACGTGTAACAGCCGGTTAAGCGAAGACGATACATCGCATGCACCACTTAATTATGACCCTATAGTCGACGTTATATATAGACGGAAAATATATAGGTTCATTTAACAAACCAACTCAATGTAAAACTTTATAAAACATCAAGGAATAGATCTCATCTGGTATAAACTCACAGATAAAGGCTGATATATAGTGCAAAGGAACCAATAACGTGGAAGAACTGTATATTATGAATAAAAATAATTAAAGACAAGCTCAGCCATTGCACTGTGTATAAAAAAAAATTATTTTTAAATACTTTAGTAGTAGAGGCAAAATCTTCTTTATTGCTAATAGACGGAAAACTCACGCCTCAGCTGCGACGGCGGTATCTTCTGTCCGATAGGGTTGTTTTACCTCCCAATTTCTTGAATCAAGGTGTTTAGATCTGGGATAAGTACTACAAAACGACACTCCCTACAAGTAGGCGACGGAACATTTAAGGAAGAAGAGATTACAGAGGTCGGGTGAAATCAGAAAAGGCGAGTAGTTTCGATCCCTCTATCATCACCGGTTTTGAATCAGAAGGTAAGTGTTTGTCTTCACTTCCTACTTTAAATTGGAAGAGGGATTGTTCCCCCAAATTCTATATTACGTTGGAAGAGTATATAGCAATTACAATTAAGTAGCGATTTGAGTAGCCCAGGATGTGAAATCAATGAATAGCTTTGTATTTG
The DNA here is from genome assembly GCA_023657505.1 of Camelina hispida. Lineage (NCBI taxonomy): Eukaryota > Viridiplantae > Streptophyta > Magnoliopsida > Brassicales > Brassicaceae > Camelina > Camelina hispida. The sequence goes on along the minus strand of CP094637.1, from coordinate 21,025,849 downwards.
CGGCGGGCAGAGGCTAAATAACCCTAATCGTCAACAGAAGTGAACTTTGGTAGACATTGGTATTAGGGTTAATTGGTTTAGTGTACGTACATATTAATATGATATTAGGGTTACTTTGTGGTGATAGGATGGATCCGAGGCTGTAGAGATCGTTCCTCAATTGAGCTTGGATCTACCGAGGAGGTTATTTGCTCTTGACCGTTACCCTCTCAAAACGAAGATAAATGCGTATTCAAAACCGGAATATCTTTCTACAATATCGAGGGTGCTGAGTGGAACAAAGGAAATGGAAAACTTGTTAGAGTCTCCATTTGGGCAGCTATTTCGTATCCTGCTAACAAGATCTCGTTCTCCGGAAACTTGTTCATGGATTTGTTTGCCGTCAATTGGTGACCAAAAGCGGCATGAGATGTGGATTGTGTTTGGTGGCAATCCAATCAAGTTTGGTTTACAGGAATTTGCAGAGTTGACAGGGCTCGAATGTGGGAATTATCCTAAAAGAGAGATGTGGAAAGAGCTACAAAAACGGATAAAGGATGTAAGACTGTTTGGGAGGTTCTATTCGGGAAAACATGGAACCAACGATCTCCGAGTTGGTAAAAAGGTTGGAGACTGATGAAATGGAAACGTGGCAGAAACTAGCTTTAGCGCTGATTATAATAGTTGATGGAGTTCTAACATGCGCCACGCAACCAGTAAAACCAGATCCGAAGACAGTGGAGATGACCAAGAATATTGATTTTTTTTTAAATATCCATGGGGAAGGTTGTCATTTGAACGGACGCTGGAGAGTATAACAGGATTTAAATGTCAAGCAGACGTAGACAGCTTAGTAAAAACTTTCAAGCAACAATCAGTAGCTGTTCATGGATTTCCTCTAGCACTCCAGCTGCTGGCTTTCCATTCTGTCCCTGCAATTGCAAGATTAGTACCATCTGACGTTCAAGATCAGGCGTTTAATCAAAGATCGATCCACAATCTGGCTAAACTGCGGCCAATCAAGACAGCAGACATCTTCGCATGCGAGGCTGCTAAAGAGGTATGTACATATCCCTTGTCTATCAGATATAATACGTTAACGACCTGAATCTATAAGTTCCGTAAAATGTATATATTTTTGTAAACATATTATAGGTGGTTATTAGACGGATGGTTGGTAGTGGGGAGCATTGTGGTAGTCGAGAATTGGCGTGGCGTGACGAAGAGGAAGACCATCAAGTTGACAACATTGAAAATCTTATTAAAGCAGGCCACAAATGGGATGAGGCAATATGGATGGGAGGTGATGATAGGTGTCCAAAACAGACACGTCCCGAAGAAAAGGTATTAAAAACATTTATACATTACAAAGGGATACACGTATAAAGTTAAATTTTTAAAAATTAATGGTTAATTTGTGATATAGTTACAGTTGACTGTCGGAAGAGGAAAAGAACAGACACCGCAACAATTGACATGGAGAAAGAGAAGAGGACGAGAACTGATGCGCGACCGGGGTACGCACGTTGTTCATGAACGTTTGGACGATGACCAATTTGAAAGGTTTAAGGCGGAACTAAACCGGTTCTACAGGAAACAAGAAGCTCGATGAAGGAAAATCAGGCAAACATGGAGAATTTCGTACGTACAGAGATCCGCAAGGAGATAAGAGCTGCACTATTAGAGGTTAAAAGAAACGAACATGGGGAACCTTCTGATGCTTCGCATACAGTTTCAGAGAAGAAGTATTCAAAAAAAAAGAGGAAAACTATAAAGTTTAGAAGAATGAGTTCAGTAATGGTTATGAAAAAAAAGGGAGAGAAGGTCAGAAACAGGGATGCGCTGCCACTGCTAAGGTTGATATGACAAATAGCTTAAGGGTAGTAATTTTCTCACTACTTACATATATTAATTTATGTTGCTCTCGTGGTGTGCACAGGGTGATCGGAATAATGATGGTTCGAAGGATGCCATAGATGGTCAACACACTGTAAGTGGTGACTCTTTAGTTGGAGGCCAGGTAATGGACAACAAGATCCTCTTTAGAATACGACTCAATCAATGTAATGGGGGTGTTTATGCTTATGCACTATCATACGCTTTATATATTTGACCGTAGGATACAACCCGTACTCATATAATGAGTGGGTAACCGATAATAACGACTGTGGCCTGAACGAACCATCCCGGACAATGGAGTTAATGAATGTCGCCAAGATTGTGAGGCGGGGACATTGCTGTCGAGTTATCACCAACTAAACTCGTATCCGATGTAAGTATTTGACACGGAATGGAGATTACAACACTAAATTCGTAATAAAGCATTGTCCACCTTTAATTGAACAGATATTGCTGCAGCTGAATACTAAAATGGGACCTGATCTGCATTGTAACAAAATGGTAGGTCAGGAAGTAACCATAAAAGGGTTAACCATCTGTGGGTTTCATATATATTCGGTTATTTGTTTATCTCCTCTAATCTACACGTGTGCAAAATTTTGCTTATAGCAACGGACCTACTACAACGCGTCTTAAAAGTTTCATTATTTTGAATAGGAGGATGGGGAAGAACTGCATCAAGAAGGCGGGAAACTCGACTGGTTTAACAGTAACGGAGGGGACATAAGCGTCAGGAAGGCGAGTCAGATGAGGGTTGTAACAAAACCGAAATACCTGTAGAAAATGAAACTGCAGTTGACGGTGAACAAGAGGCAAGTGTCTTTTGATGATTTTGAGTATTTGTGACATTTGTGTACGTAAGTATGAATCTTAGTACGTACACCTTATTAGGCAGAAGTCCAAGCACTACAAATTGAAAGCGATGGCATGGAGGGCTGTAATGATGGACATGTACAAATAGAAACAACAGTTAACCTCCAATTGTGCAAACTTATTTTTTATTTCGAATATTTGCCATATTTATAGTGTCTACTGACATGGTCCAGTTCCCGTCACAACTAATGTATGTACGTGCATCTTATAGGCCGGAGACCAAGCAATACCCAACGAAAGCGATGTCGAAGAGGGCTGTAAAGAGACTAGAGGTCAACCAGATCAAAGTCCCAGGGAGGAATGTATTCCCGGTGAGTCAGACAATTTAGTGCCGCAGACGGTTATAATTGTGGATGAAACAGGACGGGCTGAAATATTGATAATGGAGATACATGCGAGTCAACCATCGGAAGCCATTGTGGTAAAAGCAGGGTCGGTTTCATACGACCCTATGGAAGATGTTGCTGATGGAAAATTCGCCAAATTCACCGAGTTGATAAAACAAGATAATGTGTAAGTGTAGTATATATTACTCCGATGACATATTGATATCCTCAATCATTAATATAGGGTATCCATAATAAAAAAATTGCACAGGGTACACACCTTTTCGGATTCCGCAAGGCAGATATCCTATTCTTCTCTACTCTTATATCGTCCCAAAAATGGGTCCATAGTCAGGTACATATTTTAAACTTTAACTACACGATTTTGGTGTGTTCATGGTTTCTTGTTGGATTTAAATCCCACAACGGGTTTGCATTTAACTGCATCTGCATGGAGATGATTGCCCTAACGCTGTGGCACAAGGACAAGAAATGATAAAACAAAGGACCGTAATTTTGGACGACGTTCTGTTTTACGAGTTGACAAGAAGGTTCCAAGCATTCAACAGGAGCACAGCGAAACGGAATTTCAGATGGGACGAAGTACTCATTGACATCGTCAATGGGGAAAGGATGCACCACGAACCAAAGTTGAAGTGGGTTACAGATGTCGACGTTATATATGCTCCAATGAACTGGAAATCTAAGCATTGGGTAGGAGTGGGCATAAA